>JAJGOT010000085.1:1465000-1792500 GCA_022457155.1 Cladopsammia gracilis | reverse complement strand
TAGTATCTTATCTATTTAATGCATGTTGATACTGATATGTTTTAATTGTTTTTTATTATTTATAGCTGATGAATTGTCCGTGCATAAATAAAGATTATCTATGTATCTATGTATCTATCTATCTATCTATCTATCTATCTATCTATCTATCTATCTATCTATCTATCTATCTATCTATCTATCTATCTATCTATCTATCTATCTATCTATCTATCTATTTATCCATCTATCTATCTATCTATCTATCTATCTATCTATCTATCTATCTATCTATCTTTCTATTTATCCATCTATCTATCTATCTATCTATCTATCTATCTATATATATATATATATATATATATATATATATATATATATATCTAGCAATTTTCAATTGAGCGTCATAAAACAAAAACCAAAGTATTAAATAACTCTGTCCAATCACAGCAGTCGTAAATAATCCAATGAACCAATCAGAGCTCGAAGCAATTATAGCAAGTCACGATTGGTTTTGGTTTTACTTCTTATTGGTCGAGAAAGTGGCACGAGATTTTTTAGCCAATCATAAAGCGTAGCAATGCAAAACCAAAGCAAATTGTGTCATTACTTTCCGCGCTCAATTGAATAAAACTGCTCTATATACGCATTATTGCGTTAGGCCTAACGATACGCCCCAGCCACATGAGATTATAATCCAACTTAGCTTTTATAATTGCACTTATAAGACGCAGAGTGATAGGGTCCTGACATTAGAATAAGACCCAACGCAATTAAAATGAAGTGGCATATAATCTACCCTGGGTGCCAGAGGTTTTTTATTTTTTAGTGGAAACGGCGAGTTTGAGCGGCGAAGCCGCGACAACGAGGCGCAACGCGCCGAGTAAAAATAAAAACCTCTGGGCACTCGAGAACAGAACCTCATTTCCATGCGTCTTGTGGATCGGATATCTCACCAAACCGGTTTTAACCATTAATATGACAGCTGACAAGTTTTTAAAAACGCACGTTTCGACTGTTTGTCTTCGACTGTGAACGTGTGTGCATAGAGTTTGATTTGCTAGTCAGACATCACAGGGAGCTTTCAGTTTTTAATTCTGATAGAGTGGATCATGCAATCAAGAAACCATATTTAAAGGCGGGGTGGAGTGCAAAGATCGCCAATTTTTGTGTAACAGTGTGTTCTGTCCAAGTGGAATAGTTTTGACCATTTCCCAGTTAGAAAAACTGACAATTTCGTGATCGGTCTGTTAAACACTTTAATGACATCGTTGTAAATCTTTTAATTTTGTCCTCCAGGCGAACGAAAAGAAAAAAACTAAATTGTCGCCTGTTCACGGTCTGCGGTAAACTACACACAAGAATATAAGCTTTATAATATAAACTCATTAGAGAAAAAAGCTATGAAATAAATAGACTTTCTATTAAATAATAGTATAAAATGAAGTAAGTGTTACCGGTTAAGTGAGGTTTGGTAAGATATGGTAACACTTACTTTATTTAAAACTCGAAAAAGTCTATTTATTTCATTGTTTTTCTCTTGTGAGAATATATATAGAGAATCCTATGTATTTTGTCTCATTGAATTTCTCGGGTATACCTCTTACCTTTGAATTTGAAAGCATAAAACGCGCACAGGAGAGCCATGGCTAGCATGTCAGCACAGACTGCGATGAACAGTAACAGGCCGGTGCTGGTGAAGAAAGGCTTGCACACAAGAAATATGTACTCGTCTGGGCGGATGATTTTTTGGCGCTCAGAGGGATCTAAAGCCATCCAAAGATCTATTAAGGAGAATGCGGCTGAATTGATCATGAAAGTAGACATACCTGGCCTTTTTGCATTCTTAAAGCACGGTTTAAATATTTGCGCCACTTATCCAACTCAAAGACGCGTGTAATCCACTTTAGCTTTAAAAACAGTACAGTGATGCAGAGAGTGAGTGCAGAATAGCGCCAGACGTTTATTGCACTACAAAGGAAATCCTAGTTCCTTCGAACTAAGCGAGCCTAATTTCGTGTAAGGGTATGGAAATCTGGAAGTTTCACTGTTCAAACGCACAAATGTAGCGTCTGCAGCATGGCTTAGTTAGTTTGGTCATTCAAAATACTGATGATGAATCACCTCAAAGGAATGTTTGGTGACGATAGTGGTGACATGAAAAAGTACTCAAATTAAGAGCGGATGTCCGTAAATATCGACCGGAGGCGTGCAATAGTAAAAATATCAAAATTCTCAAAAAAATTCACAAAGTAGCCCTAGGTAAACTGTTATCAAAAATATATTTTTTACCTCTGTCCGGTAATTGGTTTAGACGTACCGAGGTGATCTTGGTTTCGCACCTCCCGGGCCGGGTTTTACGGGTATGACACCGTGCATTCATAAGACCTCATTTTAAAAAGTAAAACAATTTTATTGTGATCCACAAATAACTAATCATACAAAGTAGATAATTATACACATTTTAAGCCGTTATTTTCTCAGTTTGAACTAAATTGAAATATTTGGGAGATTTTTCAATATTTACATTATTTTCAGCGATTTCATCCAATGCAATATTGACAAAGTTCAGAGCCCAAAATCATCGACTGGTACATGGCCTACAGTACAGAGTCTTACACCACGTAAAAAAGCATTATTTCATCTTTCAAAATCTGTTTTCAAAACCACGGGCAACTCAAACGAAAATTTTTGAGGCCGCAAAATGGAAGTAGTACTTTCGTGAAATTCGAGCTCTATTGACACGGCAGTCCGATGCTAAAAGCTCAGATAAACACAACACAACAACATTTTTTGAACGAAAACGGTTTAATAATACTTTTTGTCAGACAACAGCACATGTTTAAAAGACTATTTCAAGAATTTGCTACCGTTTTTGAGCAGCAATATAGAAGATTTTGGTTGTTTTGTTCAAAATTTTGAACTCTCGAGTGTACACGAGCACGTGAAGTTTCAAAGGTCAAGCACTATCAAAACAATCAGAAAGTTTTGGGCTCCAAAATTACTTTTTAACATACAGAAGAATAGCTGTCAGTGTTTGTTATTCGTACCTTAGAATAGGTTTTCTAGGTATTGTAGAAATCCTCCGGAAAAGTGGCGAAGAACATCAGCTAACATCTTCCGCGGCTTCAACGCCTGTCAACTGCCAGCGATTGCGTTACAGTACATTACTCCTGCAGACCACTGATACGTTTTTCTTACGGGCGCGCTTTTATATTCCGAATGGAGATCAGAGCAACTGAATCACCACAATAGCATTTATCATAACCGTCAACACATTGAAACTCTTAAACAAATTAAAGAATCGCATAATCAAAAAAGGGAATATAACTAATTCCATGTCACGATAAAATGGTTTTAGACCACAAGGTGGTCAAACGTAAAACGTCAACGCAACTTATTGTTTGCATTGTCTTGCCTAGGTTCAAAGAAAACAACGGAGAAACGCTGAGACAAACGTAAATACAAGGCGATAAATGAAGTGGTGAAAAGCGACTAACTTTTGCACAGATAAATCCTCTATTAAGCCCCCCTCTCAAATATATGCCTCTTCTCCAATAAGCCGCCCCAATAAATTCATTAAGAGCCCCCCTTCTTTTTTTAAGCCTCCCCTCCCCTTCCTTTCTCCCTCACAACAAAAACAATAAACCTCAGACTGTGTTATGAGTTCTCGCGAGCTTTGGGGGGAATATTTCCGGTACTTGGCAATTACGGTATGAATGAATATAATTACACTTCATCAATCAAAGTATGGTTTATGGGCTTTTTTTAAATTATTCACGTGTAGGAAGCTCGGTTACATAGTTTTTTCGCAAATTTATAACATCCCACCCCTCTCTATCAAGCCCCTTCCCCACCCTCACCCCCACTCAAACGTGCTTGAAATAAATAAGTCCCCCCCCCCCACCCCCTCGGAGTCTCAATAGAGGATTTCCTGTACAAGACGTAAATAGCTAAGATTTTAAAAACGGTCACAGCCCTCGTTGACTGTTGTGAATGTCTTGGTTCTGTTAGACCTTCGTGCAAGAGCATGCTCCAACAAGATCTACGAGATAACTTATGTAAGGGGCTTTCCTCTTCGATGGCTTTGCCTCCACGTCCATGTTTTAGTGGTTGCAGATTAGCCACAGCTGTGCAACGCTGAGCTTGGTCAGCCTGTTGGTGGTGTACAAGGTACATATGTTTAGATTGTCGTACACAATGGGATGCACTGGTCCAAAATAACTGCACGGGCCAACGAATAGGCTTCTTCTTGAGCCGCCTGGATATCGTTATCATCTGTAGATGGGTCTTGCACCGACGGAGCAGCTGTTGCATGCCTCAGCTTTGCAGCAGTACGCGAGAAGTAGCTCTGAATCTGCTGGGCATTTAGGAACTCGGCCATTTTGAAGCGTCGCTGCCGTTGTCAGTGTTTGCGTAGCGCATATTTCGTGACATCGTCTCAGGGTCGGCTTTGTGTCCACTCTCCTGTCCGATCTGAAACTTGTCGTCTAAGTATTCGCGCTGGTTCTTGTTGAAAGTTGAATCCATCTCCTGAACGCAGTGAAAAGCAGCTAGCGAATACTGTTGACCTCCCCTTCTCTACCGCCGAAACTATTATTCAGTTGATATATCTCATATTATTTATTAGAGGGAGTCTTGTATGAACCTTGTGTCCCTTTCGTGTTTCCCTGTTTTAAACATAACTTTGTTGTGATTATATATATTGTCATAGGTAACATTTTCCAAATTGCAGGTCGTTTCCCAATGAAACTGTTAAAAGCCAGACATCGTAAAATTATTTGCCTATCAATGGATAATCTTTTTTCTGGTTATCAAATTTTGTTAACCATGGTAGTGATAATATTAGAAAAAAGTAACAATGATTGACACCTTGCAATTGTGACCACGATACCGTCTTTCCCTGTCCAATGTCATATGACTTCCAGACCGTTATGGAGTTCTCCTTGTAGAGGAAGTTGTTTAGACTGTTTACGTTTTTTATCGCTAGACTATATTTTAGTAGAGACAGGTCCCTACCTGTGTAAAAAAAAGTGTGAGTATTTCGCCTACGTATGGCTGCAATCAATAAAAAACAAAATGATATTCATTAAAACGCTGGAAACTAATGAACCTATATATAATAATGAACATCGGTATTTCTAACTGCCCTTTTTTGATTTAATTCCAGAAAGAAGACACTATAATCATGTATTTCTCAGTCAGTGGGAGTTGATTAGATTGTTTCGTTTAAATACCCCGTGTACTTAGGAGAACCGATAGGCACTACTGTCGAGGTCATTTTGTAGATTAGTCTTGATTGCACAAACGTAATACTCCGATCTCCCTTCATTTGCTTCGCCGAATGAGGTGCCCAACTTGACGGAACAGCACAGAATCGTTTTTGGCAGCGCCATCTAATGCCAAATGCATTCCGATGCCTTGGGCAAATAGATATGCCAAGATGGCTTTCATTAATTTTGAATACACCTGAAAACAAGAAACAATAAAGTTATGAAACAAAATTGCGGGTGTCGAATCAGGGCTAGCTGAATACCCACTGTTATTCTAATAACGTTTGATCAATGTTGAATTTGTAACGTATAAACGCGCATACACAATATAGCAGGTTAAGAATAGGATGCATGATGGAAGGGGTGGGTTGAAGTCTAACTCGCACGCGTGTTCCTTGCGCGCGCGTCCTCGAAATGCGCCTTATCGACACTTATCCTGAACTGGCGCTAAATTTTGGCTGTAAAAATCACGTGCGAAATACTCACACTTTTTTTTTTACACAGATGGGGACCTGTCTCTACCAAAATATAGTCTAGCGATAAAAAAGCGTTATTACATGTACTTGCGGATAAAGCAGGATAAACGGAAAACTGTCGCGTGCTCCACTTCCAAAATATATCGAGCTAACATTTTTTAATGACGACTAGCCCAGTTCACACGTAGTTACAGGTGTACAGAAAAATGCTATTTTTATTCGCTTACCTGCTCTGGCTAAGAGAAGTTCTGCCTCAGTTTTAATGGTTGAGTCAGTAAAGCCAGCACCATAAGACTTCAGGTGATTCCTGATGTCTTTGTCACAGTTTCCAATTGTAATACATTGGGCCCGGGGGGGGGGTACTTCCTAGTAATGGGCTAATGGGGATGTGCCGCTGGATGGGGTCGCATTTTCACGACTGGATTGACTATAATGGGGTTGCATTTTCAATAGAGGTACTGGAATGGGGTCGCAAATTGTCGGGATTTTTGGGGGTAAGAAAATTCTGGCAAGTATTTTTTTGGGTAGTTTTAGCTTGTAAATATTTTCGGTTAACAAATGTAGCAGAAGGTTTGTAGTGAAGGGGAGGGGGGGGGTACTTCCTAGTAATGGGCTAATGGGGATGTGCCGCTGGATGGGGTCGCATTTTCACGACTGGATTGACTATAATGGGGTTGCATTTTCAATAGAGTTACTAGAATGGGGTCGCAAATTGTCGGGATTTTTGGGGGTAAGAAAATTCTGGCAAGTATTTTTTTGGGTAGTTTTAGCTTGTAAATATTTTCGGTTAACAAATGTAGCAGAAGGTTTGTAGTGAAGAGTAAAGTCTTCTACATTTAATAAATGTGTCAATTCATTTGAGGATGATGACCTAGTTAAAAGGGTTCCGAACTCAAGGTAGATGGCTAAACAGAAAGTGACTGGTTGGGATTGTGAAATTTACATTTACTCAAAAGTGACTAAGATGGGGTCTATAATTGGCCACAGAATAGACTATAATGGGATAGGGGCTCTGAGAGGCCAGCGGCACATACCCAGCAAAAGTTGACCCAAGTACCCCCCCCCCCCCCCCCCCCCCGGGACATTGGGAATTTGCTGGATCCACAATGCCCTCCAACTAGTCCGGAGTAGTTACACGAAGCCATTTACAAGACAGCTTCCTTAAAAGGTGCAGTTTTTTAATCACGACCGAGAACTAGTACGCTGTAAAGGAAAATATTGAACTGAAATAGAAGCACGTGGCGCAAAGTAATGCGTGTAAATTTAATATTGCAAAACCAATGTCCAAATACGCTAAAACCGTTGCCAAGCGGTCGCTCTGCGACATGTAACGCAATCTCAAATTTGAAACCACCAAAGATGTGTTCTTCCCTAATGCACTCCTAGATTTCTTCTGCATCTAGAAAGCACACTCCAAGGTACGAATGACTTACACCCATAGATATTGTTCTGTGCGTTAAAGTTATTTTTAAACGCAAAACATTCATATTTGTTTTTGATTTCACGTTTATAAGAGTGCTTGACCTTTGACAAACCTCACGTGTTCATGTACACTCGCGAGTTGAAAATTTTGAACAAAACAGTCAAAATGTTCTATTTCTGCTCAAAAATGGTAGCAAATTCTTGAAAATAGTCTTTTAAAGATGTGCTGTTGTCTGGCAGCAAGTATTGTTAAACCGTTTTGTTTAAAAATGTTGGTGTGTTGTGTCGGTGGTTGTGTATCCGAGCTTTCAGCATCGGACTGCCGTGAAAATAAAGCTCGAATTTCACGAAAGTACTACTTCCATTTTGCGGCCTCAAAACTTTTCTTTTGAGTTGCCCATGGTTTTGAAAACAGATTTTGAAAGATGAAATAATGCTTTTTTACGTGGTGTAAGACTCTGTACTGTAGGCCATGTACCAGTCGATGATTTTGGGCTCTGAACTTTGTCAATATTACATTGGATGAAATCGCTGAAAATAATGTAAATATTGAAAAATCTCCCAAATATTTCAATTTAGTTCAAATTGAGAAAATAACGGCTTAAGATGTGTATAATTATCTACTTTGTATGATTAGTTATTTGTGGATCACAATAAAATTGTTTTAGTTTTTAAGATGAGGTCTTATTAATGCACGGTGTCATACCCGTAAAACCCGGCCCGGGAGGTGCGAAACCAAGATCACCTCGGTACGTCTAAATCAATTATCGGACAGAGGTAAAAAATATATTTTTGATAACAGTTTACCTAGGGCTACTTTGTGAATTTTTTTGAGAATTTTGATATTTTTACTATTGCACGCCTCCGGTCGATATTTACGGACATCCGCTCTTAAGGTGGCTCGACTGGGTTTTTGAGCGACGATACCGTTTAGCTTTGAGAAACGTGTGTACCACCACAAACGATCCAACGGGAAATCGATTGCCACAGCTGTACTAGAGAAAGATTTAAGTTTCAGATGAGGTTAGTTTTATGGAAATCGGAGTTGCCAAAGCAACGTTATGACGTCACTTCCGGTTTTACATATTACCGAATTACTTGTCATCAAGAGTTAATTTTGGAAAACGCTCTCTGGATCTTCGACCTGACGTACTTGTCCTTAGGTCTTCAAAATTTTGCAAATTTCTATGGAAGCGTTTTCGAGAAAATTTCGAGTGAATTTTTAAGGTGTTAAATTACAACAAAAACAAAACAATTTTGAAATGTTATTAAAACTTATGTCTACAGGGCTTGATGAAAAAATTTTTTGGTCTTACATGAATTTTATACCATCCAAATACCTAAGGTGAAAATCTCAAGGAAATCGCTTCGTTTGGATTTCAGAAATATTACCTTGAATATGAACTGGCCTGGAGTGTTATTTCGCTTTTACATCAAAAATTGACCCTACATTTATTAAAATTGTCATGAATTAAAAAGCGAATGATGAATTTTTTTTAAAACTTAGTCCTCATGAAGATTAATTAATGTTTAATACAATCTCCAAGTTTCAAAGTCATTGAAACATTCTAAGGCTGTCAATTTTTAGCGCCAACTCAGGAAAATATTGAGCTGATTTTCGCGCTTGTGGCTTGTTGTTTCATTATGCATCTCCATTGTCTCAAATCGCCGTGGAATTGTAGCTTTCAGTACATCATGAATTCATGTAACACTTAAAACAAAGCAATGAAGTGTTTATGAATTCATTATGTACTGAAATTTACAATTGCATGGCGATTCGAGACAATGGAGACACATAATGAGATCAACAAATCACTTTCGTGAAAATCAGATCAATATTTTGTTACGTTGAGGCTGTAAATTGACAGCCTTAGAACGTTTCAATGAATTTGAAACTTGGCAGTTGTATTGAATATTAATTAATCTTTATGAGGACTAAGTTTTAAAAAAATTCATCATTCGCTTTTTAATTCATGACAATTTTAATAAGTGTAGGGTCAATTTTTGATGTAAAAGCGAAATAACACTCCAGGCCAGTTCATATTCAAGGTAATATTTCTGAAATCCAAACGGAGCGATTTCCTTGAGATTTTCACCTTATGTATTTGGATGGTATAAAATTCATGTCAGACCAAAACATTATTTCATCAAGCCCTGTAGACATAAGTTTTAATAACATTTCAAAATTGTTTTGTTTTTGTTGTATTTTAACACCTTAAAAATTCACTCGAAATTTTCTCGAAAACGCTTCCATAGAAATTTGTAAAATTTTGTAGACCTAAGGACAAGTACGTCAGGTAGAAGATCCAGAGAGCGTTTTCCAAAATTATCTCTTGATGACAAGTAATTCGGTATTATGTAAAACCGGAAGTGACGTCATAACGTTGCTTTGGCAACTCCGATTTCTATAAAACTAATCTCATCTGAAACTTTAATCTTTCTCTAGTACAGCTGTGGCAATCAATTTTCCGTTGGATCGTTTGTGGTGGTACACAAGTTTCTCAAAGCTAAACGGTATCGTCGCTCAAAAACCCAGTCGAGCCACCTTAAACACATGCATCTGAAATAAGAAAGGATGTTCAAAAGCACTGTCCAGGTTTGCACTGGGTTCAGTCTCGGTAGATTGCGCAAGTCGCGATAGAGACATTATCTACAGAATAGTTTAATTTTGGTAATTTTGGTCGGATTATATGCCACTACCAATTCTATACCTAGAGTCCCATTATCTTCTGTTTAGCAACAGGAAGGACCGACAGCTCTTGGATGTGACTGGCTTTAAATTCAAAAGTCGTACTCGTGCTCAATATCTAGTCAGGCGGCATCTGATTTCCAGCAAATAATCGTAAAAAAAATGTTTAGGTAAAAAGAGAATAAAGCACCAGCATTATCAGATGTCACCGAATAAATAATGATCATAACATGGGTTATAATTATTGGACGAAGTTGCGCAAAATATGGTGATTCGTCAGTGGCGAGCAGATCAATCATTTGCCTCTTGCGTAGGGTCTTATTCTAATGTCAGGACCCTTTCGTAAGAATTTGAAGGCCTTAATGTAGATTTTTTTCTAATTTTTACATTGTATTTTACTTAATCAGTGTCTTCTGTATTTTTTTTTAATATTTTTTTAATAGAACTTTTTAGATAATTGCATTACTTAATTAATTCTTGGATATATTTATGATGTAATAATAGGTGGCTTATTTTTAAGGATTCTTGTACTCTGTTTTAAGCCTACCTGAGATTTTTTTTTTGTAACTGTAAATCTGAAACTTGATTAAATAAATAAAGTGCAATTATAAAAGCTAAGCAGGATTATAATCTCATGTGGCTGGGGCGTATCTTAAGGCCTAACGTAATAATGTCTTTATATGATACCTTTCTCTTACTCAAAACGATTGTTGATATTGTCCTAGCAAATTAAAATCATTTCATACTGAATGCAAGCAACTACTTCTCCCCTTCCCGCCCGGGTCCCCGTGCAACACCGTAATATGACTAGTAGTGACGGAATCTACAAAGAACATATCGCTTATTTAAAGAGAAAAGACTGGCAAGCAGCGGGAATGATTGCTTATTCATGTTATAGCAAGATCTCTTGTTTGGGTTTCGCGCGAAATGACCGGTATAATGTGAGTTATACGAAACCGCCTCCCGGTGGGCTTTGGGTTTTGTCGCCATCTCTGGAAACCCAAACAAGAGAGCCTGATCTCAAGCCAAGTCAAATTTGACTCCTTTGCCCCTTGCGTTATAGCAAAATAAACAGGACTGTCTCATCGTGTGAAAAATCATTACATCTCAATATGGAGTATAGTCCAGTTATGGACCCCCGTCTGGGGAGGTGTTGCGTGACAGGGGTCCACAACTGTACAATACGGAGCGGAGTTGCACGACCTACCTAAATTATAGAGATTATTAATTTTATTCATGCGGTCGGTCTATATGAACGTTTGTGATAAAAGTGATAGTTATTGCACACTTTGTCCAAAGAATATTTACAAAAGAAATGTCTTTGCCACCATTATTCTGAACACATCGCCTTGGATTGCTTTTCAAGCAGTCGAACGGATTTCCGGATCAGACCAGATTGCTGTTCCGGTCAGCGGTAATTTATAAAAAAAAGAGATGGACGATAATATTTGAAACCTCTCTGGGTCGATATAACTTATTTATTTTATCAGCAGCTGGTGATTTCTCGGTAGGAAGAATGTTCGTTTAAATAACAACACTAACTTCATGGAAGTTTGTGGACATGTTCAGGTTTTCATCTAACCTGACCGCTGCTTGGATTCCGCTGAAGAAAACCGTGACCAAATTTAACGCATCCGTGATTCGGCCATCTCAAATTTGCTGCTAGTTAATCTGTAAAGTGACGCCTTGGAAGAAAAATTATGGAACGTTTAAGGTATGATTTCAACTTTTTCAATTTAAAATCATATTTGTTAATTCTAACTCTAAAGGCTAAAAAGTCGAAATTTGTGCGCTTGGGATGAAATCGCTGTCACATAACAGGAGTCGCCTAGTTGCAGATTTGTCCAAAATTGTGGCAACTGTATCCCTTCTCATAATAGAGTTACACTAAATTTTATTCTGCAGTTTAAAAACACTATTCTAGTACTCTTTATAAAAATACATGTGATTTTCAGAGCAAGTCAGAATTTTGAGAAATTTTGATTTTTGCTGCACGACTTGGCCGTCTTCGTGCAAGGGCTGTTGACTTTGATCTGTTTGAGTTGTTATTAGATAATCAATTCTAAATAGTTTGACTTTCTTTTACCATTTTTGTGAAGTAATAGGATGCATCCTTTGCTAGTAAAAATCTAAGCCTCTACGGATAAATTTTCGCTCGGCACCAAATATTCCAATATGGGGTATTTTCAGCTTGATGAAAGGTCCATTTCTAGGGCTTCGGGTGGCAATGACATTCGCCTCAAAATCTCGAGTCTTATGAAGTCTTGAAACAAAATAAAGATATTTTCGTTTATTCTATGTCAACCTTGTTTTGTGCAGAAAGTTTGAAGGAAATCGAAATATCGATCCAAATCGAGTGGTCGAAATTTACACGGACTGCCTCTTAAGATTTCGCATTTTTTCATTTAAAGGGACGACACTGTCCAGACTGAAATATCGTGTTTCATGATTATTGATTATTGTGCAATCGATTTTTTTAGAATAGAATGTTTTTTATATGTTATTTCATATTTATATTTTAACTTATTCAAACTTTCTCGTCGCTTAGCGCATTTTTCATTGAAAGGGACACTGTCCAGGCTGAAATATCGTGTTTTCATGATTATGGATTATTGTGTATAATCAATTTTTTTAGATTAGAATTTTTTTTAATGTTATTTCATATTAATAATATTTTATCTTATTCAAACATGCTCGTCGCTGGTATAGTCTTAACTGTTTTAGCAGAAACTGATTGAAGATTAAAGATGGCCAGAGGCTCACTTTATTATCTTAAAATAAGAAGAAAAAATCGCTAAAAGTGATAAACTATAAAGACAAAGTAACGAATAAAAACTCAAAATTCCGCCAGAATGAAGACTTTGATTTCTTGACCGCCTGTCACGAAACCAAAATCGATGAACTTTGATCCACTTCCATCCTTGCAATCGTGCTGACTTTTTCTCCAAATTTAACTGCTTCTCTTTTGCTCTATAGAACTTTGTTATCCAATTTAGCTGTATATTAAGTGATATTTGACGAAAACACAATATCGCTATTTTAGCGGGACAGTGTCTCTTTTAAGAGAGTGTCTGATAATTTTGGGTCCAAAGTTAAATGAATCGTATGTGTTAAATATTGTTACAGCTGTAGCTTTTTGCCTCAAAAGAGGCAACTGTTTATTAAAGGAGAGAAATGTAAATAAAATGTAAATGTTGAAAAAAGAAGCATGAGTAAATTAGTCAAACCACGGGCGTGCTTTTATGTGTAAATTCTTGGTTTGCACATAGCATCATAAAAAATTCAAAATTCTAAACTATACATCATACATTTTCACTGAAAATGTATAATACTCATTCGTCTATAACTCTAGAACGAAATACTCTTTCGCTTTCAAATTTAGCCCAAATGTGTAGCTTTTTAAAACTACATATTGTAGAGAGTTTAAAAACTCTCTACAATTCTATAAACGTATTGGAATCGAATATACTGTTTTTAATGTTTCTGAATTTTGATTTGGCGTTTGTGCAAACCAACAATTATTATAGTTGAATGATTTGTCTCCCCAGCAACGACCCAGGCTTACTAAAGATCGACCTGTAGTCAAAACCATTTCTTATTCCCGACCGGTACCCTTCACCGAACATATTTTTTCGGAATTGTTAGACAAGTACTTCTGACAAGTTCTGTGTGAAATGTAACAAATGAATTATTTCCTATTTGACATGTAGTCTAATTGAAAATGGTGCCAGGTTTTAAAGCGATTCACAGTATACAGTTGAACCTTCTGTAAGCGACCAACCAAAATGGCGGTCGCTTACAAAACCCTAGGCCACAGGGGTCTTAACTTAGAATCTTATGAACCAATAGTAATTTTAATGCACCAGAGCACCTATCGACGCTAAATATTGCATTATATTAAACTTTTAATGCAAGGGACAAAACTTTAGTTTTATTGGACTTGCTCTGTGGCACATTATTTCATTTGCGTCTGTACAGACATTGAATTAAATACAGTGTGTTGCCCAGTTTCCGGCCAGTACCAGTTTCCGGCCAAAAAACAATTACGTCGGTTATGTTCGTCGGAGTTTTAAATTTTCGTCCACCGAAGCGTTCCGAAAGAAAGACGAACATTTCCGCTACACATTGGTGGTTTTGGCGTTCTTTTTGAACAAGAAACGGCCGAGGAAGGAAATGTTTTGTCCAGGTGATTGAACGTTTAGCGATTAATTTTGGCTCGTTTCACTGCACATCAAAACTACCGTAGATAAACAAATAGCTCGTTTCACAGGAAATATCTCAAGCAGCTTCATAATTTTTGGACAAATGTTAGATAAAAGATGAAAGTGATTAGGGAATCTATCATCGTCAGCTGGAATACGGCTGTTCCTGAAATTTTAGCAGTCAAACTCTCAGCGAAGATTTCGACCTAGTGTGCCAGTTTCCGGCCACTAAAAGACACATTGCTCAAAACCTATTTCTTATGAAGTGAAAGAACCGAATATTAAAATTTCCTGGTCGAGAAATTAAAGATACATGTGTTAGTGTAACAAAGATTACGAATTAACAACAGCTTATGCATGTATAGCGTGACTAAAAGTACGTAAGTCATGATTTGTTTTAGTAGTAGTCTGTCAACAAACTGCGGAAGACACGCTTCTGGGTCACTAAGGTCATAAGTATTTTGAAGAAATAACTGAGTAAAACGGTAGGTGACAAAGCTTAATATTGAAACTTACCTGATATTTATAACTAGGCGACCACTGTTATCAAGGGACTTACAAGTCGGTTTACGTCGAGCGGTTTCAAGGATAATTTACTTTAAGTCGGTGGCCGGAAACTGGGCTAGCTGGCCGGAAACTGGGCAACTTACTAGTTTTGCGAAAAATGGTATAATTTCTTTAATACTTGGGGAAGGCCGCCAACCATTTAACATTTTAAAGGTAAGTAAATGAACTGTCTTTGAAAGGAAATTGAGAAATTTTCCGTACAAAACAAAGGAGTTATAGCGATTACAAACTAAAGTGGCCGGAAACTGGGCAACATACTGTATGGGCAAGTGTTTTCTTACCAGAGGTTAAAGACAATAGAAAAATTCAAATCACCAGTGTTAAAAGTGGTCGCGATTGCTTTCGAGTGGTGTGGACTATTATAGTGAGTTTAATGGGAAAAATTTGGTGGTCGCTTACGGTAGGTGGTCGCACGTAGAGGTTTCAAGCGATATAAAGTTGTCGAAAGACGCACGGAACAAAGAGAGTGTATATACATGTACATCTACAGACTAAGGAGAATATTTGCTGACGTCATTGTTAACATTTTGCTTATTTTTCATAAGCATAAGTCAAAAATCATATATCAAGTTACGTATTAATGTAAATGATGGGTTGCCCTTAAGGTGCCCTTACACGATGCAACTTTTTCCTGCAACACAATGCTGACGAGAGCCGTTCCGAGACAAGTTGCGGATGAAATTACGCGGGTAATAAAGCCGTCGAAATACGACCAACAAATTTACCAAACTCGTCTCGCAACATTGTCGCGAAACAAGTTTGCAAACGATGTTGCTCGTTTTACTCTCCGCTTGTCAAACTGGTCACGCAACAAAAACATTTGTTGCAGGTTTGGACTTTAACAGCGAATTATGCATGTTGATTGGCTAGTTACAATTACAAGATGGCTGCCACTGCTGCGCATCGGAAGCGCGCTGCAGCCCTTGTTTTTCTAAACTTACTCCTTGACGTACCCTGGGTGCCAGAGGTTTTTATTTTTTAGTGAAAACGGCGAGTTTGAGCGGCGAAGCCGCGACAACGAGGCGCAACGCGCCGAGAAAAAATAAAAACCTCTGGGCACTCGAGTACACAACCTCATTTCCATGCGATTTGTGGATCGGATATCTCACCAAACCGGTTTTAAACCTTGGGGACGAACGCTTGTCTGTTTGTTTACATTAAATCTGACAGCTGACATGTTTAAAACGCGGTCGAGACAGAAATATTAAATCAAATCCACTCCAGTGGAAAAGATACAGACATTTTTTCACTGTATAGTGTCGAGAAAAAGGAGATAGAAGATTTTATTGTCCTTGCAAACAAACATTAATCTCAGACAAAGAAGTAAACTTTCTGGATACAACCGTTTTCAAAGGCGAGAGATTTAACAAACAAAGAATCCTTGACATCCGCACGCAATTAATCCAGTACACCGATTTCTCTTCCTGTCACCTACCCAGGGAGAATACCTGCAACTCCAAAGCACGCCTCCGTGCTGGAGATAAAAATTAAATAGAGATAACAATTTTCCTCGTTCAAACAAAACTCTAAAGGTCACACTCCACGATAACGCGAATTAATAAGTCGTGTCTGGCCTGTCAACACCTCTTTTCAAGACATCCTTGCGCTGAATAAATTTCAACAGCGCTTCTTTCTGAACTGGCTTTAGTTCTGTGATATTTTGAAAATTTGGATACTAAAGAGTAATCCACAGCGTTTCTTAAAGATCGCAAAAAGCCGCAATCTCTATCTACGTCCGCCATTGCTGTTTGTGTAGCTTCACTTTGGGAAACCGGTTTTTCACGCGCCCGTTGCGAATTGTTTTGGTCCAGCCAATCGAAGATGCTGTTGCATCGTTAACTCCTGGTAGAGTCTGGAAACAAGCAGAAGTAATCAATCAGCGACCTAGTTCAGATTCTGAACTAGATCCTCGCATTGAAATGAGGTTATATATTCGAGTGACCAGAGGTCCGTCTCGCGAGCTTCTTCTAACCGTTTATGCGGTTAATTTTTCTCATGATATTCAGAGAACGGACCTCTGGATCCAGGGTGTCCTCGACGAAGAACATGTAGAAAATACAAAGCGCAAAAAAAAAAGAGTCGACGAGAGAGTGAATCATTTATATATATATATATATTTTATTAATTTTTTTTTCAATTTTACAGGTTTAATTGAAGTAATTTACAAGAGTATAAATTACCTGTAACTAAAAAAATACATAAAAATACATAAATAAATAAAAAAAGGTAAAGATAAAAAAAAGAAAACTAAATAAGCGAAGAGAAAGAAAAAGGAATGGCTGCAAAAGCTATTTAAAACCGAAAATTTCAACTTAGTGTTTCTAAAAGTTTTTCCCATTTCTCCAGGTGCAGATTTAATTTGTTCTTTTCTTTAGCAAGATATTCTTCTATTTTAAAGATCTTTTTACGGTGTGCAAGGAAGATGATAAGGCTTGGAGCAATAGATTTCCATCTGCAGAAAAAAATAGTCAAAAGCATAAAGTGGCTTTTGGCATCAAACAAACCAAACATAATATTAACTTGATCGGTTAGATCAGGAAGCGATTCAATACTACATTCACGTAACAGCTAGAAATTTCTTTCCAAAAAGCTCTAGAATATTGGCAAAATACAAAGAGATGTTCGGGGGTTTCATCGTCCTTGCCACAAAAGGTACATAAGGGTGATTCAACAAGTTTAAGCTTGCTTAATTTTGCATTAGTAAATAATATTCTATTCAAAATTTTATACTGAAAATCTCTCGTATACGTATCTAACGCAACTTGGAAGGGCAAACTGTAAATTTTATTCCACACTAGCTCAGAATCGGGAAGCATTTCATTAAATCTAGATTGTGCTGTAGGGATTTCACGCAAATCAGACACAAGTGCTTCATACAATGTTTTGGTATTTATTCCTGATACAGAGACTTTTACAGAATTTAGCACCAATGCATACTCTAGAGGGTCGAAATTGGGTGTATGTGGGACCGTCTTAGACTTCAACTCTTTTCTCCATTTGAAAGGAATAGCATCTATGAACCCATTCCAAAAGAGGAAATTTTTGGACTGAAGACCTTTGAGCTGCAAATCCGACCACGTATAAAAACTTCCATCGGCCTTAACCATATCACAAATTCTATGCATGCCAATCTCAACCAAATCCAAATAATAACAAGATTTTTTGTTAACGAGGATGTTCTTGTTGTTCCAAACTGTCTCATTCAAAATATCCTCGACTTGATCAGCATAGTCGTATTGAATCTAGACCATAATGTCAGACATTCGTCGTAAAAAGGACTAACTTTTATAGGAAGATCGCCAAGACTAAAGTTACACTTCAAACGATAATGGCCTCCGACCGGCTTTAGAAGTGCGTCCAAAACAAGTTTCCAATCGGCAAAATATTCCGGGTCCACATAGCGTTTAAAACAAGACATCTTCTGGGCTTGAATAAGATATTCCAAGTGTATCATTTTTAGACCCCCATTTTCAATATTATTTATTAGAGTCCTTCTCTTGACTTTATCCTTGCCTTTCCATATAAAGTCGTAGATGATTTTGTTAGCACTCTTGATTATTTCATTACAGAGAGGTAACTGTGATGCACGATAGATAAACTTCGAGATAGCAAATGTTTTAACGATTTGGACTCTACCTTAAACAGTTAAGTTCCTCCAGTAGTTATATACGACACTTTGGCTCACCACCGCCAACTTTTAGCGATTTTGAATCACCACCGCTAAACTTTAGCGATTCAAAATCACCACCGCTGCAATCCAGCGGTAACCAATTGCCGCCTTCATTTAGCGCCAATCAATCTCCGCCAACTTCAAGCGATTCAAAATCACCACCGCTCCAATCCAGCGGCATCAAATGATCATTCTAAGGCTAGCGCTATATAGTATCCCTAATATCCATACGGAAGCGTGTCCAACCCAGTTTCCACAGGTTTAAACATTTAAACATTGTCATAAACGAATCTGAAATCCTTCTCCTGGTATTCATTAAACACTTCTTTTGTTTTGGGGTCTTTGGCAATATGTCTTTCATTAACCAATGTGATTCTTTCCTTTTGTTTATTAATTATTTTCTTCATTTCAGTCAAATTCAAATATTGACTATTTTCATGGTTCAGGGAGAAGACTTTCACTTTGCATGTTATCTTTCCTTTACCTGTCATATAACTATATGACTTTGGCCCCGAGCCACACCAATCCACAATCTCATCGCCATCTAACTCATCTGTTAATTCTCCAAGCATATCACCTGTTTCAACAGTGGCGCCTCCAGGTTTTTTCACATACCATGCACTATCGGTATCGAATCCTAACAATTGTTCACCTAACACATCCAGCACATCATACAGCATCATTCTTGCATGGCTAGTTGTGAATGCTGCCACAAAGATATTAGTACAGTTTGAATTTTCAATAAACTGTCCTTTCAAATCATATGTCATTTGCACCATATTGTCGTTGATGAAATGCACCAACAGATTATCAATCTTGTCATCCAGCAATATTGAATCAAATTCTTCGGGTTCTGTCACATATTTATTTTGTTTCATATTGTTTCTTTGGCCAAACTTTCCCTATAAACTATTGAGGCAATATTTGGCTATTGTTCTTTTTACCGCATTAAATTGAATTTCACCAAGCTCAATTCCTAACCTTTCTTTCGCCGCACTTTTGAAATGTTCCTGTGATTTATATTTACAGTTTTCACCAACTGTCAAGGCGGATGATTCCATCTTAATCTTCATGAATTTTTTTCACATATTCTTTGAAGAGGTCTTCCGTTGTTTCTGGGAAATGCCACACCTCATAAATCTTTTCAATCTTATAACCCTTTTCCAATGCTTTCTGCATTTCATTCAAACACCAGGTTCCTACAAACGCTCTTTCTTCATCACAATTCCCACAGCGTTGCTGTTTTGTTTCGGCACATGTTCGACACAGCGGAAACAACAACTTTTTCGCATTTCCACACATTATCTTTTGCGGTAACACTGGGTGATGTAAACCCCGCGGTGGTAAAACTTTGCATTTGATAAAGCCAAACCATGGGGGATTAAATTCCTTTGGTTCAATTATTTTTACCGGATGTCCTTTTGGATATTTCTTGAAGTAATGAACCGTTGGATACAAGCTCCCATAATCCACATAACCACCTGATTCATTTTCTTTAAAATCATAGGTCAGCTTTGTTATATTCGTTCGACCGCCAAAGAATGCATCTCGGGGATCCAATGGTTCATCGCAATCTCGTCGCCAAGTTTTCTTAAATAATCTGAATTCATTATTCTGTTTCAGTTGGCATTCTTTACTCTCAATTAATTTATATCCAGCAGCTTTTATTTTGGCATTTTTCTCAAGCGTCTTTTTCCGTAATGTTGCCATATCGATTTGATTCTTGGTGTTTATTGTTGCTCCATCAAAACACTTTTCGCAACCATGCCAGAAACAACCTTGATATTCAAATACGGTGTTTGTTTCTTTGCAAGAACCATCTACCCTATAAAATCTATCACCTAAATATAATATCTTTTCGCCGCCATTCAATGTATGTTGAATATTGCAGCCATGTTTCTCCGCCAAAAAGTCTAGCCGGGCAATCGATGCTTGCGAATATGTTTCTCTTTTGGTTTTGTTTCTGACAACGGCGACAGTTTCTCCTTTCAGATAATTACTTCGATATATTGCCATACACACAGATGCAATCGTGATATATTGCAGTGGATCGATATTCTCGAGTTCAATAAATTCTTCGCGGAATTTCATCATAGATCTTCTTAGAATATCTACATCTGATCGGCAGTATTCAATCAGCTCTTTCTGAAAGTCAGACATAGTTTTCTTTGACTGTTTCTTCATACCAAGCCAGAAATGGCTTTCGGCAAAACCTCTTCATTTGATCCGGTTCATAATATTTCTTATTCGGAATCGGCCCCACATAGTTTTGATTTGATTTCTGTTGAAGAAATGTGGAAAATATCCTTTCTTTAATTCTTTCAACGCAAATGTCTTCGGAAACATTGCAAGTGATCCAAGAACAAAATTCAAGCTGTCTATGAATTTAACGCCGAATCTCTTTATTTCCATTGACATTATTTCAGTGCCGGAATATATACAATAAGGTTTCAAACTGTTTTCCACACACCATTTCAAAATAGACTGTCCATCATAACCTCTCGCGTTATGCGCCACGAATGTATAACCACCATGTTGACCATTGAACACAAACTGACAAAAATCATCGATGTTTCGAAATATCCATTCATTTCCATTGAAATCATGAACTATTGCTAGATTCACTTTATGAATGCCAGTTTCCTGAATGCATTCAAAGTCATATTAAAAACATATATTTTTCTGTGTACGTTTTGCAGGAATAACATTGTTTCTCTGGGGTACAGCCCGTACATCGACCGCCTTTAGCTTTCGAATTTTTCATAAAGTATTCATGAGTTGACATATCTATGGCAAGCCGAATGTAGCAATATTCAATTCGTCGAATTTTATATTCAATTTTGTATTCTGTATTCAATTACGTGTTTAATATTCAACTTTTATTCAACATTCAACACATTATTTAACATTCAACTATTCATTTTACATTCAACTATTTATTTAACATTCAACTATTCATTTAATATTCAACTATTCATTTAACATTCAACTATTCATTTAGCATTCAACTTTTCATTCAACATTCAACTTTTCGTTCAACATTCAACTCGTCATTTAACATTCAACTTTCATGAGCCCTCACTATTTCTGGCCAGTGACACAAAGCAGTGCTCGGGTAGGTACTATACTCCATATATGATATTTATTCACAAACATGGCGGCAGTGCCGGTCGCGGAAATGACGACCCATGAAGAAGATGACACAAGGCTCGACTTCGATGTGGAGTCTGATCTGCCGAGATTTCTTTCCTCCGTTCTTCAAAAAGCTGATCACATTTCTCAGACAAATGTGGATGACGAAATTGTTGAGCAGCATATCGTTGTTGTTGACCAAACGGTCAGTTTACTTCGTACACTCCGAGACAGCTTGTCGAATATCAACGCGGATGACAAACAAACCTTGGACAACCTATCATCAGCTTTCAGTGATGTTTTATCTGCTCTGCAGCAATGTTTAGCCACGGCATCTTTGTCTCCGACCACAGTGGCAAAGAATGTCTGCCCCAAACTGAAAAGTGTTGAGCCTGGTAAACCAGCTTTCGACATCTCTGCAGAGCTGCTTGAAGACCTTCTTGGTTTGGGATTTACTCACACTAAAATTGCAGAGATGTTGGGTGTGTCTCGTTGGACTATATCAAGGAGGATCAAAGATTATGGTTTAGAAGATTTTAGGTCTTTTAGTAAACTGACTGATGATGAGTTAGACGAAGTAATACGAGATTATATACGTGAACACGGAACAACAACTGGTCAAGTGTATATTGCAGGA
This sequence comes from Cladopsammia gracilis, assembly GCA_022457155.1. NCBI lineage: Eukaryota > Metazoa > Cnidaria > Anthozoa > Scleractinia > Dendrophylliidae > Cladopsammia > Cladopsammia gracilis. The sequence goes on along the minus strand of JAJGOT010000085.1, from coordinate 1,770,453 downwards.
TATGTGAGATCGCTGGGATTGAGAGTGCAACGAAGAAGAGTAAGAAAATGTTTAGCTCGATTGGACCCACAAAATACGGCCTTGAGATGGGGAATTGTTGTTTCGCGAAGGGTTTACCAGGTACCATGGCCCAATTCATTGTGGCATTTAGATGGCCATCATTCCTTAATACGCTGGAAGCTCGTCGTTCACGGCTGTATAGATGGGTACTCAAGACGTATAATATTTTTAAAGTGTAATTCTAATAATCTGGCAGAGACAGTGCTTGACCTATTTTTGGACGCAGTGAACAGAGATGGTGACCGTTGGCCATCAAGGATCAGAGTCGATAGAGGAGTTGAGAACGTCCTTGTTTGTGAGGCAATGGTACAGTTTCGAGGAGAGGGAAGAGCGAGCTTCATTGCTGGTCCATCAACTCACAATCAAAGGATCGAGCGTCTTTGGAGAGAGGTCTACCGATGTGTTTGTCACCTGTATTACTATACCTTTTATGCAATGGAGTCATCAGGGCTTCTTAACGTAGAGGATCCCATTCAACTTTTCACTTTGCACACAATTTTTATTCCCAGAATCAACAATTCACTGAATGAATTTTCAGAAGCATTCAACAATCATGCAGTGAGTACAGAGGGTAATTGGACCCCATATCAAATGTGGATGAATGGCATGATGCATGCCAATAATCCCTTGGCTCATGGGGAGGCTGATGGCGAGCCAGATGATCTTCAACTGTATGGATATGATCCAGAGGGTCCCTCTCCTTCAGAAGAGGATAACAATGTTGTTGTTGAATCAATCACTTTTGATAACAGAGATTTCATAGAGTCCTATGTGCTGGATGCTGTTAACCCCCTAATGCAGTCCACACAGCTAGGTATTGATCTTTACATTCAAGCCCTAGACCTGGTCAGGGATGGAATGGACCTGGTGAATGATTAGTGATCTCCTTGGGACAGAGAAAAAACTTCACATTGTAAAGTATTATCACTTAGGGGCATTATATGAAAGTTACTAATCAGACCATGTCCGCACAGATCTGGGTAAATTCGAAACACATCTTTTATGTGTCCTAGTGTGGATAGACCTTAATTCTCTCAGGAATTCATTTAAAAAAGATCCAAATTTTGTGATTGTAAGCACCAATTAGTGTAGATCAATGTAAGGCCAAAGTGCAGATCAGGTTGCTTTCTAGTTTATTCTTATTGCCATGGACAAGGTTAAATATTAACCGATATATTCTGCTTCGTTGTAAGTTCGATGCCTGGGCTTCCACTGCAGCCAGTTCTTTATTATTACATAAGAAATTCTCTTAATAACTAATCAGCAAGTATGTGTCCTCCAAAAAAATTCACCAGTAGAGATATTGTTATAAAGTCAATGTATTAGTTTGCAGTCCATACATACATACATATATATATATATACATATATAGTTATTTTTTTATGGGTGAGTGCCGAGATGTGTGTTGATTGCTACCATTCCTGACATGCAAAACAGGTTCTCATGACTGAAAAAACACAGCCCTTCACTCATAATCCTCTGTCGGCCATTTTTGTACTACTCTGTGTGTCTTCTATGTTTTGTAACTAATTAATCCTTGTATTAGGGGTTGCTGTATTGCAAAATAATAATAAGTCTAAATGAAGAAATTATCCTATCAGCTATGTTTTGCAATTTAAGCAAATGTTAAGAAGCCTGAAAAATTCAGGGTTTCAGGCTTTTTTTGCAATTGCTTAAATTGAAAAAACACAACTGCCAGGATCATTTCTTCATTTATTCAATATCCTCAGTTCATATATGATTCATTTCATATACCTCATTTGTCAATAATAATTATATTGGAGATGACAGCTTTAGATCAGACAAATGTTTGTTTCTCCATTTGCTACATACATTTGTAATGAGAATGCACTGAAGGCTAAGAGAAAAGCTCAACGACCTGCCAGCTGAACAGAATGATACATTCCAGAAACTTGATCTGGCAAATCTTGCTTTTTCAACTCTTGTATTATTTGTTCTTTTAAAAAAGAAAACAATGCACACCAAGCAAAGCCAGGGACATGCCATAAAACTGGGACCATAAAATATGACCCTAAATGAACCATAAAGCAATGCAACACTGTTCCTTTTTGTAAACTTTATTTAAATATGAATGAAATAACTTCAATTATTCAAACTTGAACCAACAACTGCAAAGGAAATGTTGTAAAAAATGATCAACAGTTCTCTGCTGGATACCAATTTACTTAACATGTTATGATCAAAATGTTATTTACCCTTGATTAATATTTCTTCCAAACATGTAATTACTCATAGCAGCCACATTTCTCAAGTCATTGCTTTTAGATGAGGACCAACCATACATTAACATGAACAATTATAATTGTAGTAAAAGCTTAAAAATAAACATCCACTGGAAAGAAGGGAATAGGAGTTTTCTAAGTGTAATAAGTTTGCTCAGTCAGTACCTGACCTTCCCGACTCTCTTGAAACGTGATGTCATTTAAATTTAAAGGTACAATGGCGACTGGTGGTTCACAAAATCAACGCCTCATCCATTATATACAGGTCACAAGAGGAATCAAATTTAAAATGTCTTCATAATATACATGCAACAAATTGTCCAAACAAAACCTGGACAATATAATATAAAGAGGAGAACGAGTGTTTGATAATGGGAGGCGCAGGCTTAAAAAGACCTTAACACCTGCAAGAGCCATGTCACAATCCTTTCAACTAGACACTTCTTTGATGTGGAAAGGGTTGAAATGCTGCAGTATGCACATGTATCTTTTAGCACATGCTAAGAAATTGTATCTATACAATATTCAAAGCCCTAGTTAGAACTGACAGTAACAATCTTCCTTCACTAAGCAGGGTCCTACAGGGTTTTAGGATTCCAGGCCCAAAAAAGCAGTGCTCCAGGGCTCCAAGGCCAAAAAAGGGGGGCTCCAGAGTTCCAAGACAACAAAAATGGGGCTTTTTAAGGGCTCTGGGCTATAGACATTGTCCTGAGGAAAATGTTAATGGGGCTCCAGGGCTAAAAATCAGGCTTCAGGGACTCCACAACCCCCTTGGACCCTACTAAGCTAAGCTACCCAACTTTGGGTTCTCCACATAAACAGACTCAACACTTGCATTCATAAAATGAAATTACAGGAGTATTACCATTTTAAAACAGTTTATAAATCCATGCCTTATCTTTAAATGTTTGTAGCAAAGAAGCGAAGAATCGTCACTATATAAGCCAAATTTCATCATATGACAAAACCTATTTACTTCTAGCAAAGTGAATACAAATAGCAATGTACAGTTGCCTCATGCAAGTCCAAAGTAGTTATTGGAAAAGGCAGCATCATAAACTTCAAAAAGGTCCGCCTCAGCTGGCAAAGGAAGATCATGGGAGCCCCTCGGTAACAACATTGTTACACTACATGTGTTAGCTTTAGGAATAAAGGACCACTTGAGCTCCTTAGGTGCAGCAACAAATTGAATGCTAGGTTGCAATCCAAATCCAAGAGGAGGTTCTTCATCCAGACCTGTTACAAACTGTAGAATGCTGCCCAGAGTGACTGTACCTCTTCTACCACTTGCAGCTTCTCGCACATACTTTGAGAATGCAGCATAGACATCATTTTCATACTTGCGTGCATTTGTTCCATCCTCAGAGAATGATGGCTTGAGAAGTAGGACAAGCTGTCGTCTGGAGAGTCGACTTGCTTCATTTGGTCGCATCAGATGAATAAAGAGAGGAAGACTTTTTGCAATCTCATAAAGACCAAGTTTCATGAATCCTTTTCGAAGCTCTGCAATGCATGGCCTCGAGATATCATCTGAAAAAATCTCCTGCAAAATTTCCTCCTGAATGAACCGGGGAATGGGACCATTCTGAAGAATACTCATTGCCATAATAGTTCCAACAAACTCATATTCTTTGGCCATGAGTTCGCGCAGTCCATTTTCAAAATACCTTTGCTGTATTTCTTTAAGACACAGTCGAAAAAATTCTTTCCTGGGACCCCCAGCATCATAGGCCTTTTCCCCATAGAAGGAAACTTCCAGAGCGAGTCTTGGATTTTCAATGTCTTTAAATTCTTCTACAGCTGTATTTAAAACATTAAATCGGTCTATACTCACAAAATTAGTTTCACCATCGAGTGGCTGTTCTGGTGAATTTACATCCAATGGACGACCCTGCAAAATGTACTTTTGTGCACACTTGAGTATCTCCACAGGATTTCCCACATTATTGTTTTCACAGATGCTAATGCATTGTGCTACAGCTGTTTCCAGAGTGACCAAGTTTACTGCAGCAACTGCATTCAGATTGCTGTCTCCAGTGACTGTATGCAGATTGTTGTCTGCCTGTGAGCCTTCTGTTGGTTGTGGGGTGGATATTGGTCTACTCTCTGTGTGATTGTCGTCTGTCTGTGGGCCTTCTGTTGGTTGTGGGGTGGGTATTGGTCCACTCGCTGTGTGGTTGTCATTTGCCTGTGGGCCTTCTGTTGGTTGTAGAGTGGATATTGGTCTACTCTGTGTGTGGTTGCCGATTTCATAATCATGCAAGCTACTACTATCTGAACCTTGATTATCTAGGAGAAAACTAAAGCCATGTTTCAGTCTGATGTAAATTGCCCCTTGACCAGCGAGTGATTTTACTTGTTTAAAGGAGTATTCGTGACAGTTCACTGGTTGTGTAAGTCTTCTCCTGTTTGCCTTAAGGAATACCAGGTCCTGACTTGCCACGGCCGGATACTTCATCTGTATAGCATCAGATAGCGCCTTTCTCACGGCCAGTTCATTGGCAGAACTATTAAGACTTATAAAGCCTCGTAATACAGTATTTTCATCGGTTAACATAGTATCGGAATTAACATCGTCATCATTCTCATCGTCAAACCGCACCAAAACAAACTCGAATACCTTATTACTTTCAACTTTCGCTCGCTTAGACTTTGTGGGAGCAGAGCTAGTGGACGAAGAGGCTCGAAGGCGTTCTCGACTGTTTAAACGTGAGTACAAACCTCTGGCGGTAGACTGGTGCATCATTGCTCGAGCTCTACTAACGGCTTGTCCAACCGATGTCATGCCTGTGTTTGTGCTTGTCGTAGCCTCATCAATATTTATAGCACCAGCTACATTGCGACTGCCATTTGATACAAGTTCCTGTACTACTTCGCTCGCCTTGTTCAAGCAGTTTGATAATCTTCGCAAATTTTCCTCCATAGTTCACCGAATGAGGTATAAAAGCAGCAAAAGCGCGGGCAAGAGAAAAGATCGTAGGCGATGCTTGCCTTCGGCTGAAGGCTTGGTTACCCGTCCTCTCCTGCTATGTGTCACTGGCCAGAAATAGTGAGGGCTCATGAAAGTTGAATGTTAAATGACGAGTTGAATGTTGAACGAAAAGTTGAATGTTGAATGAAAAGTTGAATGCTAAATGAATAGTTGAATGTTAAATGAATAGTTGAATATTAAATGAATAGTTGAATGTTAAATAAATAGTTGAATGTAAAATGAATAGTTGAATGTTAAATAATGTGTTGAATGTTGAATAAAAGTTGAATATTAAACACGTAATTGAATACAGAATACAAAATTGAATATAAAATTCGACGAATTGAATATTGCTACATTCGGCTTGCCATACATATCGCAATATTCAAAACAATTAGAACACTTTGAATGTCCACAAGTGTGATTTTTAAGACCATCAGTAATTGTTCGATTACAAGCCAAACACTTGCCAAATGATTCGCAAACTGAATCAATTTTTTTCCCTGAAGATGATCTATTTCTAAGATGTTCTCTGAAGCAGTTTTCACCTTTGAAAGTACGATTGCATTTCATACAATCTATTTCACGACCAGCGCAGATACCTGCGGGACAATACTTGAAACAAGCAATGCATTTTGCAGGACATTTGTGTATGTCGCGGCGGCTGTATGGCTTCTTGCATGTATGACAGTAATACGACGTACATAGAAATGCTGGCATCGAAGCGATTACATCAAAATGATTCTTGTTTTTCAAGAGATATAATTCGCTGATCATAAGATTCATCAGAAGCCGAATATATTATCTCATTAAATTGATCAGCATCCAAGATATTTATTTCAACTTTGAGATATTCAGCAAATCTCATAACGTCTTCAAGAGTTGACCCAAAATCATTTACTGAAATTCCAGATTCTTCATGAAGTTTTATGGCTTCGGTTTCTTGTAGATTTCTGGATTGATTGAAACCGTTTTTAATCTGTGAGTTTGTCCACTTGTGTTTATTCAAGTTTGCCATGGCGGTTACAATAGCTCTTGCCAAGCAAATCGAATCAGAATTCTTAACAGAAATAACACATCGTTTTCGTGAAACCTCATTCTTTGTGACTTGCAATCGCCCACTGCCGCGAGGAATTTTAGTTGATTGCACTTCAATGCTGATTTCATCAAGAGGCACTTCCTTATGTTCAAGTGGCCGGAATTTTTCATAAAGTTCACGAATTGATATAGTGTCATCTTCACTCTTAAATAGATTGTACTCAAGGGTCGATCAAGTTTGACGTGATCCACAATTATTCGGATTCTATCTCCATCGTTAAGATTGCGTTTCTTTACGACTTTATTCAATATTTCTCTCAAGATGGCTATCGGATTCAACTCAATTGACGCGATTGTTTTGCGATTGATTTTAATTCGATACGCATCCACGAATGTTGTGAATCTTTGATTTGTTTGTTCGCTGACCAGAATTATTTCATACGGAGACTCCGAGATCGGCCGACCTCTTAATTCAGCAAGCTTTTGCCTTATTTCTTTCTCTCTCAAAATCAGGTCATTGTGCAGTCTTTTGCTGTTTCTCACCTGTTTGCTTACTTTCTGAAGCTTTTTCTTCAACCGTTTTATTTGCTTTTGTTTTGTTTTCAAATCAATCGGCTCTGGTGGCGATGGAATCGGCGAAGCCGTAATCCCCTCATCTTTTGGCTGTCTTTTAGGCCTCATTTGATACTCAAGAAAGCCTTTCATTTCAGATCTGTTTCGAATATTTTCAAAGCCTTCCAACCCATAATGTCTAGCCATTCCTTTCATCTCCGACAAAGTTTGCGTTTTTGGTTTCATAGGCTTCGCCGCCGGAGGCATTGGCTTCGCCGCCAGAGGCATTGGCTTCGGTTTAGATTCATGAGCAATCAAAAGCTCAATAAATTCTGCTTTTGTTTTGGCTTTGGAACGATCAGGAATTTTTAAATCACTGGCAAATTTTCGTAATTCTGAAACTCGGGCCACTTCAAGAGAGGCCCGGACAATATCTTTGTTTTGAAATTCCATTTTTAGCTAACTATGACATTGACAGTTCCCGAGTTCCGATTGCGCGAACTTCAAGACCTTCTTTCTTTATGGTTGGATAAGACACATTTCTCTAAGCGAGAACTACAACAACTTCTGGGAAAGCTGGCTTTCGTTACGGCTTGCGTTCGTCCTGGTCGTGCCTTCAGTTGTCGTTTAATCAACGCATTACGTGCGTGATTTGCCAACCCCCGCCATCAGTTATTTCCTGTCAGCGACGTTATGCGCGAGGATCTCGTATGGTGGAAATTTTTTCTCCAACACTACAATGGTATCTCAGTGATTCCGAACGCCATTACTGTGTCCGATCCAGAACTGTTCGCATGTGATGCTTGTCTTGATGTTTGAGGTGCAGTGTGTTTTGGGGAATTCTTCCATGCCAAGTTTCCTCCTTTTATTGCTAGTCACTGACATTTGAACATTAACCAGCTCGAACTGCTTACAATCCTCGTTTGTCTCAAGCTTTGGCAGGATCGTTTGCGCGGTTCACATGTCGTGAGTCTCACTAGACTACGAGTAGTCCCTCCTTTTTCCTCAGGGATAGTAGGGCGAGCGAAACGCGAGCGCGCGTGAAAATCACTCCACGCGAGAAAGGCGAGACGCGCGGCGGGGAGAGAGAAAAAGGAGAGACTACAGACAAAGCCCAAACTTTTGAACTTATGAGTTGCTCTCACAACTCAAAACTCTGATTTGCTCTTCCATGGCAATCTGTCAACATCTGTCAAAAACGCGCCAGCCGCTATCAACACTTAGTTTCTGTCAATGGTTGCCAAACTTCAGGCATGTCTGGAAAAAATTCCAAATATAACATCGCTGAAACCGAAACAGACTCAAGCGGTGGAGGCACTGTTGGCGGGGAAAGATCTTCTTGCGATACTTTCATCCGGATTTGGGAAAGGTTTAATTTATCAAGTGTATAGCATGGCACAAACATCTGCGAACGCGAGCGTCCAAATACAAACCCGGCAACTGATGAGGTTCGAGAGAAGAACCAAAACCATGGTCTTGCCTGAATGAAATAGTGGCATGAACCATGCATGAACGAAGCAGTCTCTAGACTATCAAAATTGCAAAGGGAACTCCACGCCACTGTAAAGCGTAGCGAATGGAAGCTAAAATTACAGCCTCGACTGAGACAAACTTCAACTCTCTCTGCTATAAAGCTTGGATCCTGAAAATTAAAATCCTGTAAATACAAAACTAAAATAGCTGGGCATTCACGGCCAACAGATCATTTTAGATCCTGTCATGTCCGGTATTTCAGAGAGAAAAGTTAAAGAAATTCAAACCTTTCCTACATAAAAATCTACATGCCAATATACGCTAAAATGAGGTCCATATCTACAATTCCAAGCGCAACACCACAAGAAAACACAACCGACAGACTTCACCTCTCGTCCGTTGCACGCGACTAAACTTAGTCTTGTAATAAACATCCCCCGCCGTTTTAATACTAATGGCTGTGTTTTCACTAGGACAATTTTAGCTAGATAAAGTCAGAAAAGTCCGGAAATACAGTGAAAACACTTTGTCTAGTGTTTAGCGAGTTAGCAATGCCAACTGTTTTCACAAGGAAAAACAACGGGTTTTCTCGCTTTTTCGACAGGAAACTCACGCAGAGTTATACTACCTCGCAAGATGGTTTAACTTGTCCCGACAAATACCGCAGCCAATCGCATCGCGTGTAGTGACAGATGCCTGCCAAACAATCTGGCAAAATTATTTTCCAGACGCTCCCCTCGTGGTTCTTTCGCAACAAAACCTTGTATTCTTGTAAACATGGCTGACGAATTGCAAAACACTTCCCAATTCTTTCGCCGTTTTACAATTTAAAGCGCTAAAGCGCTTCCTCTCCCGCCATTTTTGAAAGTTGCGCGTATTTGTAATTTGAATCTTCTGAGTTATAAGTGGCTTAAAATTTCCGAGTAAAAACAGATGTCATGTTTAACCTGTAAACAAACACCTAGGAAGAATTAATGTTCAGCTAGTTAATCGGCCTAGTGAAAACACAGCCAAAGACAAGAGCAATGACAGCTCAATGAGACAAGGAATCTCATTGGATGCGCTTAATTGGTTTGAAAGGCGATACGAACTTCACACTCCAAAATCAGTCGACCGTGAAGGGTCAAAAGTTTGGGCTTTGTCTGTAGTCTCTCCTTTTTCTCTCTCCCCGCCGCGCGTCTCGCCTTTCTCGCGTGGAGTGATTTTCACGCGCGCTCGCGTTTCGCTCGCTCTACTATCCCTCAGGAAAAAGGAGGGACCACTCGTAGTCTAGATTCTCACCGACAATCAGGTCAGCGTATACGCACTGAACAATCAACGTTCAACGAACGCCTTCATGCAGCGCTGTCTACGTGAACTTTGGTCGTTGCTGTCTCTTAACAATATCCGTTTATCTGCGCTTCACATTAACGGGAGTCTAACGTTTTAGCGGATGCGTTGAGTCGTTCTCACTTAGACACCTCGTACTCAGACTGTGTGCAGCATGCCGTAGCTACCTTGAACCTTACCCAAGTATTTCCTAGCGACTCTATGTTCATTTTTAATGTATATTAAGTAGCTACTTCCATTTATTTTCATAGATCCTAATTAAGTTTATTGATTTTTTTTTTCCGTTTTTCAATTTTATCTCGCAGATCACATCGACGCTTTGCAGCAGTATTTAGGAACTATTCAGGTCCATGCTTTTTGCGACTCCACAAAGCGCTCTATGAGATGCTATATGCGAACATATTTATTGTTTTGCCAATATTTCGATTTCTTGCCTTTTCCAGTTTCCAAATCCATTGTTTTGCTTTATTTAGTTTTTTTTGTCACGTTCTTCAACGTCATACCGTTCGGTCGTTAATTATTTGAGCATTATTTCACATATTAACCGCTCGTGTGGTGCCAGTTTTGCCTTTCTTCTCGATTATGACGTTCATCTTGCCAATCGAGCGGTGCGTCGGATCTTGGGTGATTGTGTCGCACGAAAAGAACCGATCACTGTTGAGATCCTTTTACAATTGTCCCGTCTTTTCGATTTAGATAATCATTTGCACGTCTGCATGCGTGCTTTATTTTTAGTAGCCTTCTTTTCTTTTTTACGTATCTCTAATTTAGTACCGTATAAGTTGTCTGAAATTGGCGATTCCCAGGCGTGTTTTTTGACGCTATCTAGCGTGACTTTCACACCGTAAGGGGTTTTGTTGCGCATCACACGCACTAAGACACTTCAGTTTAGGGAGCGGGTTTTAGAAATTCCCTTGCCGTTTATTCCGGTTCGCCCGTTTGTCCTGTCACCGCGCTTAGGCAGTATTTAGCTAGTGTACAATTGTCGCCCACTTCACCATTATTCGTTTGTCAATCATTCGTTCGTTATTCGTTTGTCAGAAACGTGCTAAGAAATGTACTGAGTCTAGTTTTCACATAGGCAATAAAATGATTGAAATCGTCCAAAACTACACTTATCTAGGGTCTGTAATCTCTTCAACGGGTAACTTTTCAATGGCACTTGACCAATTAAAAGAGAAGGCCCTTCACGCTCTTTTCAGTCTAAGAAAACATACAAATTTCAGTAAATTGTCCCCATTCCTGGCAAGTAAAATCTTTGACACGATGATCTCCCCAATTTTGACATATAACAGCGAAGTCTGGGGTGTGTACGCAAAACCGGATTTTAAGTCTTGGGACAGTTCGCAGATTGAAAAAATCCATTTACAATTCTGCAAGAGTTATCTAGAAGTAAGCAATAAGACATCAAATGTGGCATGTAGAGCTGAACTTGGAAGGTTTCCTCTTATTATAGCCATTAATCAGAAAATAATTAATTATACCTTATACCTTCAAAGTAAGGGCAATAACTCTATTGTTAAACAGATCTTTTTAATGTCAGCAGGTCTTTACTCTTCTGGTAAAAATAGCTTCTACTCTAATCTTATAAGGATATCCGAATTCTATAATTTGCCTGATTTTGACCCTATTTTCTTAACTGACACTAAAATCAAACATTATGTAAACTTAATGCAACAAAAAATATATCCTATATTGGCGAATACCATTCAACACTCTAAGAAACTCGAATTCTATAATATCTTTAAGAACGAATATATGCCTTCTCATTACTTAGACCTTACAAGGAAATCAAATGACAGAAAACAATTAGTAAAATTTCGTATAAGTAATCATAAATTAATGATTGAAATTGGTAGATATGAACAAATCACAAGAGATGATAGATTGTGCCCTACTTGTGGAGGTAATGAAATTGAAGATGAAATTCACTTCCTTTTTCATTGTCCTAAATACTCAATTCTTAGGGACGGATTTTATAGGAAAATAGGGTATCACCTACCAAATATAAAACAGTTATCTCCTTCAGAAGTAACCAATGAATTAATGAACTCTCGTAATTATTTTGTAAATATTCAATTATTGAAATTCATTCTTTCATGCTTAGATTTCCGTAATAATCAAATTATCAATCCAGACTGATGTATCTTAATTGTACTTTCCCTTTCTTTGTTATACTATTGTAATTTTATTTTGTTATGTTGTAATGCTTTGCAATACTGTAAGGATTTATAGTCATGCAAATAAAGCTGCTTGTTGTAGAATCTCGGGGGTCGTACAGGCCTATCTTGGCTCACCAGTATAACGCTTTTATTAAGAAGTCACTTTCAGCCATTGGGTTTAATCCCGCACAGTTTTCCTCGCACAGTTTTCGTCGCGGGGCGCTACATTTGCTTTTTGTAATCGAGCGCCTACAGCTTTTATTAAATCGCATGGCGATTGGAAGAGTGACGCATATTTAGTCTATCTCACTCTTTCCAGCGAAAATAAGTTTAAAATTCATAAGTTTAAAATTCATAACTTTAAAATTCATAAGTTTAAAATTCATAAGTTTAAAATTCATAAAATTCATAACCTTAAAATTCATAACTTTAAAATTCATAACGTCTTCTTCTTCTCAACCGTTATTTCATTCTTTTTCCCCTTTGGGTTTGGCGGTTTAGGGTGTTGTCTCTTGTGCAGTATCAACTTTGAATAAACATCCGTTTAACCCCATCTACTGAGTCTGTTTGTGGTAGTAATCAGTTTGGTTTACTCCGCATTCAGCTGTGAAAGGTTTTGCTTAGTATGAAATTCGCTGTTAGTATAAGCTTTTGTGCTATTCATCGAAATTTAATCTTCTAAAAGTGAACAGGGTTTTGTTTTTGACAATCAAACTTAATTGTTTTAACCTCTTTGAAAAGCATTCAATTACTGTACCAGGTCGTGCTTTCATTCATACTAAAATGTACTACCTTCTGAACAATAGTTTACCTTGAGTTAATTTATCGTTCTTAATTAGGTTCGTTGCACAACTCCGCGGTGTCTATTCAAGTTGACACCTTGTTAGTCAATTTATCATATTCTAAGTTATGTCTAGCCGATTTTTCACGTATCAAGCTGTACACACAATAGTTGTTATTACTGTTCTAAATTAGTCTCGTCCGGCACTCACGGTGTTTTTTCAGTTTTATTTAACTAATCAACGACTTAGCAAGTAATGGTGTCATTTTGATTTTTCAGTATGAATAGTTTAGCTGACTCATCGAAGTTAAATTTAGTAGCTTTTGTTGTAGGTGAATAACTCGATAATGGTATATCGCTAGTACGTGCCGTACAATTTATTTGCCGACCTTGCAAATCTATTGATACGACACCATTACGTGCTTAAAAAGCCGCTTGCTGACTTGGCTTTTCTGCTACTTCTTTGTTTTAGGATTTTCAAATGTAGATTACTTTTAAAAATAGTTTTATGAACAATGGACACTTTGGTTAAAAATATATTTTGAAATTTACTTTTGCTGAGCTCAAAGAATTTCGCTTGACACTTTCATTATGTTCCTTTGTGTTGAACACTTGTACCTTATGTATATAAGAACCTAGTTTGCAATTGTTAGTTGGATTACATCGTTTGATTACATCGTTGGATTACATCGTCAAGTCACAAGTCAGGAATAAACGCAGTTGGAACCAAGTCAGGTTTCTTGATCGCCTTCCTGTTGCGTACCAGTTCGTGGTTTGATCCCGTACCTACCGAGAGAGATGGCTCTCCTTTGCAAGCGAGTTGCCCATTTGAGTTAGTTTTCCCCCGTTATCAAGCGCCGATTCCCCTAAAGGCTTTCCTTAGTCCGACACCGGCAATTCCTTCCGTCACACCGGACCAGAAAAAGGTTTTTAAAAATACTGCGGTCAGGAATCCCACATGTTTGATTACTTTAGTACAAATTTTAAAATCTGTGTTTAACAGAGAAATTGGTTGCCAGTTTTTCAAGTCTAACTTGTCGTTCTTCTTGTAAAGCAGGCGGATAATTCCTTGACGTTGTGTGTCAGAGATTGATCCATGTTTAAAAGAGTAATTTAGTAAATCGTGACTTAATAGACCCCAGAAGCGACGATAAAGTTCAACCCGAAATCTATCGGCTCCTCGCAATTTGCCTGATTGATCCAATTTTAGAGCTATGACCTCATCGCCTGACAGATTGTTTCTTATCTAGGATTTATTGTTTTTGTGGTTTCAACCACAGGTAAAATCTACACACGTTAAGTCGAAAAAAAAAAACACGCAACTTCATTTGTAACGTACAATACACTCCTAAAACCAAAAAAATATCAATTGACAGTTTTTCCAAGAATTAACTTTAAATAGCAATCAAATACAAACCACTTTTAAGTGGTTAAGAAATTAAAATTTCTTAAACTCAAAAACAGCCATTTAATCTCTAATAGTTACTAAACACATGATACCGGAAATAGAAAACTCTCGACTTTCGAATAAAGAAAAAACAGAACTACTATATATTCGTAAATAACCCATTCATGTATAACATTGACTTATGCAGCCATTTCTTTTTCAACTCTCCACAAAAGAAAAATAAATGTCCGCTTCACTTTCTAAAATATTTAACATCGATATCGATAACAACATTCAACTGCGTTAAATCTTACCTTTAACAAGCATTGACAACTACTTAATTAGCCCATTTAACACTAACGGATGTACCACAAAAGCGGAAAACATAGATATTTCAGCCCCCCACATCTGAAAACGTTACAAGAAAATATTAAACATCAAACGACATTTAACAAACCGGGCCCTATGGAATATATGAATGATCCGGCGATGTTTTAAAATATAAGTGAAGTCGCTTAGCGAGTGACAACCGGAAATCTCGTGAACAGATTTTTTGCTGGTCAAAAGGCTTTGGTACAAATATATGAAATACACAATTCTTTTTTTTTTCATATTCTTTATTTTTGCCCTGCTACAAGCAAAAAACGAATGCAGACCGTCTCGGCCCTTTCGACGCCCGGGGGGAGACTCCCATATGAAAGGGACGGGGATGCTCGTCGGAAATTTTGAATTAAACCCCTAAAGGAGACCAATCTGGGTGTGGCTCAAGCTTTTTTTGGCCCTCAAAAGAGACCATTTTAAAACACAGACAAATATATTATATTAATGTTTCTTCGCGTGCAACCCTCTTAAACGAGACTTTGACGGCAAAATATAATGGCGTTTAGCCCAGAACACCCTAAGCGAAATCCGAAATTTACACCCCTAAGCGAGACGACGAGCATCCCCGCCCCTTTCATATGGGAGACCCCCCCCCCCCCCCCCACGGGTTTCGACGGTGATCGGGAGACTAAAATTGACGGTTTTTGAGAGGCGCGCTACGTAGAAACATCCGTTATCTTGCGTCAGTTTTTTCACATGGTTTGGCCATGTTCTCTCTGGCAGATAGTTTTGCAACAGTGGGATGATTTTCTCAACTGTTTTGTTCATTGTGTATGGCATAAGCTGTACACGTGGACAGACATACCATCTTAAGGTCATATCCGGAGTTTAAAACCAAGTGGACATTATTGAAAGTGCTAACTCAGTCAGGTTAGTTACTCGAACTTGTTGCTACACTGTGCTGACGATCCGAAATAACGGCGAAATACCTATCCGCAGTTGCATTTAAACTTTCGGTTTGGTCTCAATCATGCCATTGTTGCGTTACTTTTTCTACGCAGTTGTCAGCCCTTGCTTCTTATAGTACCGTCGAAAGGGCCGAGACGGCCTGAATTCGTTTCTTGCTTGTAGCAAGGCGAAAATAAAGAATTTGAAAAAAAAAAAAAAAAAGAAAAGAATTGTGTATTTCAAACATGTGTACCAAAGCCTTTTGACCAGCAAAAAATAAAGGAAAACTATTTTTGGTCGCGAAATCAAGCGGACCGCTTTTAGCGGGACTGCCACTTAACGCTAACAGACGTACCACTAATCGAAAAACGGAAAACATAGATATTTCAGCCCCCCACATCTGAAAACGTTACAAGAAAATATTAAACATCAAACGACATTTAACAGACCGGGCCCTATGGAATATATGAATGATCGATGTTTTAAAATATAAGTGAAGTCGCTTAGCGAGTGACAACCGGACATCTCATGAAAAGTTGCTTAAATTTAAGGCAGGAAAGCAGGTAGCATAAGCGAGTCGGCAATTAATTTTAGCCAATGAGAAGCCAGTTGTGGTCATTTATCCGACAAGGCTGTCAAATCGGAAATAAAGCACGCGTTCTATTTTCATGCCTCTCTCGTCGCATATTTGCGTCTTGTTGTACTAGATGTGGTCGATTAGCGAGTGACAACCGGGAATTTCGTGAAAAGAGTTGCTTTTCAACTCGCTTAAAGTTATTAAGTCGAGTCAGCTGAATTGAATTGAACTCTCGTTAAATTTAAGGCACGAAAGCGGGTAGCTTAAGCGAGTCGGCAATTAATTTTAGCCAATGAGAAGCCAGTTGTGATCATTTATCAGACAAGGCTGTCAAATTGGAAATAAAAAGCGTTCTATTTTCATGCCTCTCTCGTCGCATATTTGTCTTGTTGTACTAAATGTGGTCCAACCAAATTGCATCTAAATACGAAGTATTCTCGCCAAATATTGTAAGGTAGTAAGTGCCGGCGCTCTCATTGCGTCAATGGTGGCGCAATTTCTGCGAAAAATAGCTCGACGTCTTTAATATGGCTTTGCATGCGTGGGGCCAACGCTCACGGTTTCTTTCGGTGACTATGGCTCCTGGCAAAATATGTTGTTGCTCATTTATATTAGATTCGGCATATGTGGAGGGGCCTAATTTGATTGCATTATACAATAGATTTACTTTTGCGCACAATTAACGTTAATGTCCCTTTTTTTAGTAGTCATTGGAATACCGAATCATTGCTATTACGGTTTGATTTATGAAAGAGTTATTTCAATTTTAAATGGGTATTAAATGTTGAGGTGTCATGATTATGTAATAGTATGTTAGAATGGTAAGAGTTTGCCGATTAAGCTAACTAAAAAACTTTCGGCTTGATTATGCAAGAGTATGGATTTGGCTTTTGTTCTGTCGGTTTTGGAATATTGAATCATTGCCATATGAAGCACTCATCAGTCAAATATTTCAATAGTATTGCAGGAGAAAATCCAGATGATATTAAAGTTTTGAAAACAGCTCCAACTGGGAAAGCTGCTTTCAATACAATACAATACAATACAATACAATACAATACAATACATTTTACACACGACATTCAAGTTACCAGTGAATAGAGGTTTTCATTACTGTGCACTACAACCTGACAGACTTAATACTATTAAGACACAACTGAAAAAACTAAAGATACGGTATTTATTGATGAAATTTCCATGGTTGGAAGTGGTATGTTCAATTTTCTTAATTTGTTATTACAACAAGTAATGGGAACCAGAGAGCTATTTGGTGGAATCAGCATAATGTGTTGGAGATCTTTTCCAGTTTCAACCATGTTTGCATTTAGAAATATATAACGAGACAAAAAGATGCCAAAAAATTTGCAGAGCTACTTAATCGCATGAGAAAGGGAAAACATACTAAACATGATATTGCCATTTTAAATCGAAGAGTTTTTAATGTAAAATTAAAAGAAAAAAATTATCCCATGAATATTTCCTATTTATGTCCTACAAATGCACCAGTAAATGATCACAACAATGCTATTTATAACATTCACTTACAAGCACTCATTTTACAGTCAAAAACCGTTGATGAGCCTCCACTAGTTCTAACCACTTCTGCAGTCACCGGCAAATGATTTTTAAAGCCTTCATACCGTAGCCTTTACGTTCTTTATTTAGCAAGACTCCACTTTCTGTTCTACTGTAAAGTGAACTTCATCCCTGTTCATCCGTTGCTTCAATAACTAAATGTCTCGCGGAATAAAATGACATTATTGCCTTGGACATAAAATCTTTGTCGCGTATGTACTCTTCGGAAAGATTGAATATTCGATTTCCAAGTTAGGCTTTCACGGGTCAAAGTGCCAAATTTACTGGACAGACTGTTATTTGCAGCCTTGCCTGATGGCTGGTCAAAATTTCAAGCTGTTATTTCCCTAGGGAGTGCGGCGTTGTTTCCGTAGGAAGTTAATGTACAGTTTTGGTCACCTCAGGGAGTAAAATTAAATACTGTTTGTTAACCTCACGTTCTAACGCATTAACGAGATGGCTTTAAGAGCCCTTTGATTTTTATAAGACCTTGATCTAAATATACGCGCATCGTTCAATACGTGGAAAGAAAGTCTAAACTAGTTGAAGTTCGAGTTTTTCATTAGTTTTGTTTTCCATTCTCGATGTTCTCGAAAGCCGTGCGACAAGCAAGCAAGTCGTAAGAAAATCAGTGATGAGATCGAAACCACATGTTTTTCCCACGGTAGCCGCGCTTATATGCAAGATTGACGTTCATTTTGCTGAGATTGTTTGGATACTGCATTAATTTTGAATTTTACTTGAAAGTGTATTTCGGCCTTCGGCCCCCTTGGATATACAATACTTTATTTATTCATTATTATTTCTTTTTTTTATAATATACGTTAACGACAACGGCTACAAAGTGGGCTGCTTTTTTACTTTTTTTCAGCTCAAAAGCTGAAATTTATAGTAGATGAAATTAGACCTGCTCCGCACATTTTAATTATTTTAAAACTGGTTGAGGTCGCCACTTACTCATTTTGTAATTGATTTATTCAAAGCGCCGCCACGGAATCGCACTCGCTGACATTATTATCACACTATACAAGCATATTACTACTGAAAACAACCACCTTTTGGACTTCCCGTGTTATCAAACTGTTCAGATTAGGTTACTGCTGAACGATAACACCGCAGATACTAATGGAAGTGTTATGTCCTGGCTTAGGTGTATACTGGCTGAAACAGACGTCGAAGTACTGTTGCAGCTCAAGTATCCCAAGTTGTTAATCATCTCGAGGCATTAAAAGAAGCGTTGCGTCCTCGTCGCAGTAAAAATTGAAGGGTATAAGAAAGTACAGGGACGCGTGAAGATAACATTATAACAGTATCGAGTTAGCGTATTGTTAAGGGTCGTGGATGCGTGAAATGGAACATTCTGGACTTAGTCAAGGAGCTAGGACCGAAAAAAATCGAATTTGCACAACCCACACTACAGAAAAGGTTTGACACTGGATTTTTGTAGAACAATATCTCCTCTTTATTTTCGGGTACTATGTAGAGTCAAATTGTGGTACCGATCGTGAGATACGGTACGATATCTACCTTGGCCTGGTGAAGATCATGGAAACGAGGCTCAACTCATGTTTTGCGTGTTAAAGCTACCGATTTTCATGAAAAACATTCAAAACAAGTCTAAACAGAAGGAAATCAATGGATTCTATTTTCTAAGTTCAACATAGTGTGTCCGAGTCTGTCACGTGGCTGATCACGTGACATTTAATGAGAAAAAGCTTTCACGTTTTTCAGACATGTCAACATACACTTTTTGTAAAACCTCAAATTACTACTTTTGGCTTTTATAAAAATGTGAAATTGATATATTGGCCATTTGCAATCAACTACCCGTCAAAATTATTGAACAGGTCGGCAACATGGAAACGAGGCTGAACTTTGACTTGCTTTGAAACCTACCTATATTTTGCTTGTATTGCAATTTAAAATTATTGAATAGGCTATATGCAATCAAATACTTGATTGCATGTAGCAGTCATTGGATTCCAGTCAAATGTTATGAAGAAAATTAATAAAATACGACACTGCCTCAGGTGGAAAGCATGGAAACGAGGCTAAACTTACACCAGCTCTATGATGAAAGGAAATTTGAGGGTGAATTCGTAAAAATAACATAATTTACAACAATTATTATAAAAAGGTTGTTTTATATTGTGACATCTGCAAAAGCAATGCGATCATCAAACAAAAACAACAACGCTGATCGCGTGGGTGTACATTTGCTTTGACTCCGACAAAATCCAATTTTTTGTAATAATAACACTTTCAGATTAAATATAAAGTTTTCTATTATGTTTTATAGCTATAAAATCCTCGTGATTATTCGTAAGTTTATCTGTTTCGTAGTTCGTTTTTCATGATATGAGAAATAGTTTCGTAGGATTTAAAGTTTGTTCGAGGCTTGGGACTGAGTCGAAGTAGTCACGTGACTGAAAAGCGTGCGTTTGAATTCAAGGCGACCGTTACCAGTAAAAGTTCGCCGGATTCGTCTTTTTGTCTCTGTTTCTGACATCGAAATAAAGGAAAGACGT
Organism: Cladopsammia gracilis; assembly: GCA_022457155.1. Taxonomy (NCBI): domain Eukaryota; kingdom Metazoa; phylum Cnidaria; class Anthozoa; order Scleractinia; family Dendrophylliidae; genus Cladopsammia; species Cladopsammia gracilis. The sequence continues at coordinate 1,750,508 of JAJGOT010000085.1, read as the reverse complement.
TTTTATGAGGTATGTATTGGATTCATATGTAATTTTGCTTTCATTTTGTTCTCTTTTATCTCTGTAAGTACATATTTCGTTAACCTACGGCTGTTTTTATCGTTTTCTTTACCTTGCAACAAGACTCAATAATGATTTGCGTGCTGAATACTAAATCAATTTATAATTAGTGTGAGATATCGATTATAGTGGAACCTCACAGATTACTGATAAATATACCAATATTTATTATCAGTTTGTCTTATTGACTTGATCCCGTCAAAACTTACTTATTTCAGTGCTTACAATATATAAAAAACCTCTATAAGTTTGTATAGTTCTCAACGCTATCTTTCCAAACAGTATTTAAGTTTTATGTGGCTGTGACAAGTCTTAGCTTTATGTGTAAAATGAAAAACCTTGAATTTTGTTTTATTTAAGTGAAAACATTGCAATATTGTATTTCAGGGTACATTTGAGTATCAAAGGCTGTGAAATACTGGCTGCAAAAGGTTTAGTTCTAAGCAAATAAGTGAGCATTTAAGTGTTCATAAATACTTAGGTGTCTACTCATAAGGCCGCGAGTTTCGACTGTATGATACGAAAAACCAATGTAAAATATATATTTTTATTTATAGTAAGACCCCCGGAGTAAGACTGTCAAGTATGGATGATCAAGAAGACGCATATGATCTTTTACATAGACCTGCAAAAAGAAAAAAAAGTTCTCATTTTGATCATTGCATCATTTGTCAAGCAACAAACGAGAAAGTTAGTGTTAGAAAAGCTCAGGCTTCATCAATCGAAAACTTCGTAACTGCAATGGAAATCCGTCAAGATGATGTTTATCATCGCCTATCACCTGATTTGGCCTCTTTGAAAGACTGTGACATTGTATGGCATTCTTGCTGTTATGAAACTTACACAAGTCGACAAAATCTCAAATATGTGTCTAATCGCAACGATGCTCCAAGCAAAGCGCCAGAAAGTTCAGCTACACTGAAACATGTTCACCGTTTATCATTTGATTGGACGAGGTGCCTCTTCTGTAAGAAAATTACGCACAAAAAGGACAAAAAACTTGTTAACATCGCCACGTTTGAGGCATGCGAAAGCATAACAAAGGCAGCAGAAGCCAAGGATGACGAAGAGATGCTTCACACTTTGAGAAGTGTCAGTGACTTGATTGCAGCAGAGGCTAAATACCATAAAGCCTGTTATGCCTCATACGTTAGCAAGTCGAATTTAAAGTACCAAGGTTCTTATAAAAGGGAAGAAACGAAGCACACCGAAGCTTTTAATGAATTGATAACCCATATTACACCTCAAATCATGGCTGGAAAAGCATACGATATGAATAATCTTCTTGGTATGTTTAAAGAGTCGTTGAAGATAAAAGGTGTCGACTACGAGGGTTATACCAGGCAGAAACTGAAGTCACGATTGATGTCCCACTTCAAAGAAGGTTTGGTATTTCACCAGCCGTTTGTTCGCACCAAGCCCGAACTTGTCTACTCAAGTTCAATATCATTATTAGATGTCATTAATGCTGCTAGCAGCTTATCAGCTACCGAATCACCGACCGCTCAACATACCAAAGCGACACTGATGCCAGATGAAAACGATGCTGCAAAGATGGTCTATGCTGTTGCGAAAATAATTAGAGATGGAATCAGTAAGTGCAAGGGTATAAACCTCCAACCTCTAAATGTGGATGATTTGAGTCTGGTTAGTTCAAGAGCACTCCTCCCAAGATGTCTATACTGGCTTCTGAGATGGATCATAACAGGGGATGAGTACAAAGGTAGCAAAGAAGGTTTCTGTGAAATTGACGAGCCTTGATCAAATTTGGCAGATGAGAGAAAGGTCATCATGACTGGACAAGACCTTGTACACTGCGCATCTCATGCAAGAGTGAAGCTTCCGAAACATGTCAGCCTTGCTATTTCAGTGAGACATCTAACTGGCTCAAAGCAGCTCATCACTATGCTCAACAGAATGGGTCATTGCTCTTCGTATGAAGAACTCGAGTTAGTCGACACATGCCTCGCCAACGAGATACTTGCGAAGTCAGAGCAAGGTGTCACCATACCATCTAATGTATTTCCAGGTGCGTTCGTTCAAATGGCGGGTGACAACAACGACATCAATGAAGAAACCCTCGATGGGAAAAACACAACTCACGCAACCACACTTGTTGTCTATCAGCGTCAGCCATACGGTCCAATGCCTCCCCCTCAAGTTCACGCAGACCACTCGCAGCGAAGAAGATCATTAGATTCTGCAAGGAACGTCCTCACCATACAAGAAGTCAGCTTGTGCGGTAGACGTCTACCACTAACAAGTTTCCTTGGAGAAATCAAAACGGAATGGTTCGATGGCAACGATCAGTTACTTTTATCTGCTTGCGTTCAAGACCTTGCTTGGATGTTGCTTCGGCTCCGTCCCACCACGCTTTTTCAAGAGAGCGTCAGTCCATTACCCGAGCAGAGTATTCCAGGTTGGAGTGGCTTTCATTCCAGTAATTTCCCTGAGATACCAATCAGAACAGTCATTGGTTATTGTCCAATGATAAACGGATCAGCAAACGAATACAGCACAATTTACACATTGATGAAAATTTCGCAGGAGATGGCAAGAAGATTACAACAAAATGACTCAGTCATTACGTTCGATTTGGCCATTTATATGAAGGCAAAGGCGCTTCAATTGAAATTTCCAGAAGAATTCAAGAACATTGTGATACGTATGGGGGGATTTCACATAGCCCTAAATTATCTGTCTCTTCTCGGAAAGAAATATGCAAATTCTGGCTTGGAGGATCTTTTAATAGAATCAGGAGTGTATGCGGCTGGAACCACCTCTGTTCTGATGCTCGGCAAGTCATACAACCGTGGAATCCGTGCACATAAACTCAGCATGGAGGCCCTCTTCCGTCTTCTTTGGAAAGCGTTTGTGCTGTGGCTTGGAAGCCAAAGAACAGGTTTGAATGGTCTTGACAAGCAGAATATAATTGCCAAGTTACAGGAGTGTCAACGTTCCTTCAAAGATAGAAAACCCATTCAACAGAGCTGTGAGGCAGTGGTAAACAGCATGGATGCTTTAACGTCTTTACTGACTGTGTTCAAGACTGAAGCGAAAGAGAAGTCAAAGTTGTTCAGCTTCTGGGAGGAGTACATATCCATGGTAATGATACTGCTGCAATTTATCAAGGCAGAGCGCACAGGCAACTGGAGTCTCCATTTGTCGTCCACAGCTGCAATGATCCCTCATTTCTTTGCCATGGATAGATCGAATTACGCACGCTGGCTACCAGTGTACCTTGCAGATATGCACAAGCTTGAAGAGAGGCACCCTGAAGTTTTCCATGAATTTGCTGCTGGGGCTCATAGTATCAGTCGTTCTCAGCAGCCCTTTGCTCAAGTCTGGGCAGACATGGCACTAGAACAATCGATTAATCTGGATTCAAAGTCAAAGGGAGGCATAGTTGGAATCAGTCGAAAGGAAGATGCTGTAGAGCGTTGGTTTCTGACAAGCCACGAGCGTGCTGCTATTACGAAGTCATTAAAAGAAATGTGCGGGGTTGAAAATTGTGAGCGCGTTGGTACACACAAGGAAGCAGGTGCTGCTCGAATGAAAAGGGATCAAGAAGACGTCGGAAAGCTGGTTTCAAGTTTCACCAATGGCCTTATTACTGACCCATTTACCACTCCTGAAGACCAGGATGAATCAGCGACGGTACCTCTTCAAAACATTGCAACTGGTGTCGTTCTTCCCGAAGAAGTGGCAGATCGCCTTTTAGAAGCAACTGTGATTGGAAAAGGTAAAATGGAAGAGTTTGTCGCCACTAGAATCAACAGCAACCAGGTCAATTTCTGGGATCCGTTGCCAAAGTTGAAGATTAAAACATTCAGCTCTGCAACAAACAAAATATCAGTTAAAAGCTCCAATGACAAGATCATTACTCTAAGCGCAGATCGAGAGCTATTTGGTCGACTTCTTGTTGTTGCCAAGAAAAGAGAAATCAACTTGCGAGAAGTACTCAGCTACGAGCTTTCAACTGTTCCTGTGGCAATTGCACATGGTGATGGAAGCTTAAGGAAGACCACAAAGAGCGCACTCTTAACTGTTCTAGAGAAGAACGTAACTGCTGTACCTACTTTGCCATCTTCACCTGTTCCTACAGCCTGTGTTATTGATGGGATGGCCCTGGTCCAGGTCATGAAGTCGGCCGCATCTGCGACATTTGGAGAAATGGCAGATAAGTACTATGTCCATATCACTCGTACTTTAAGTCAGAATAGTTGTTCACGAGTGGACTTAGTGTTTGATCAATATCGTCAGCAATCAATCAAGGCAGGAGAGCGGCAAAAGAGGGGAGAAACAAGTTCATTGGAGGTGAAGATACACAGTGACTCCACGCCAATCCCGAAACAGTGGGGAAAGTACATTTCAAATCCTAGAAATAAAGAGAACTTGGCAGATTTCCTCTCCAGTGCACTCTGTAAACGTTCCATGGAGAACCTAAATCCTCAAAAGAAGGTTGTTCTAGCTGGAGGATTCAAAGATGGCATGAAGACAGTATCTGCCACCCAAGGCCATAGTGAGACTGTACCATCGCTGCTTTCTGACCATGAAGAAGCTGATACCAGGCTTTTGCTTCACGCTAAACATGCATCACAGACACACCAAAGAATCATTATACAGTCACCAGACACAGATGTTGCTGTGCTTTGTATCACTCATTATGAAGATCTGCAATGCCAGGAATTGTGGTTCCGAACTGGAGAAAAAGATCGACGGAGGTTCATACCTGTCCACCTGTTACACTCTTCTCTTGGTGAGCCACTTTGCAAAGCCCTTCCAGCATTCCATGCACTAACCGGCTGTGATTCAACTAGTGCATTACAGGGAATTGGGAAGAAGACTGCTTGGAGGATTCTGCTCAAAGATGACCAGCTCCAACAGAAGCTCTACGAATTTGGAGGGGATCCTATTCTAAATGATGAATCATTAATTTCAAGTGAAGCTTTTATCTGCACCTTGTACAATCCTGGAAGACGGTTAACCAAAGCAGATGATGTGCGGTATTTGCTTTTCTGTCAGAAGAATAAGAAGGGCGAAGATCTTCCTCCCACATCTGATAGTCTGGTTCATCACATCAAAAGAGCAAATTTCCAAACTTACATTTGGAATAAAGCTCTTGCTGCAATGCAGAATCTCCCTTCACCGGACGGAAATGGTTGGAAGATAGAGGAAGACAAGCTAGTGCCAGTACTGATGACGAAAGATCATGCACCAAAGAGCATCGTAGAATTAACGACATGCCGTTGCAGGATATCAGCATGTACACGAAATTGTTCCTGTAAGTTGAGCAACCTTTCCTGTACGGACGCGTGCTTGTGTATGGTAGACGAGGAATGTCAAAATCCAATGAATGATCTTACAACGCATATTTCAGATGATTCAAGTGATTCCGAAGATGAACAGTGAATTTATTCCAGGAATCAAGCAATCCCTTTCGGATGGAGGATACTTTGACAAATGTAGTATTTGGCATTTTAGTTCTAGATGTCTAGTTGATCTATTTACGTTGTTTGATGATCATGCACTGCTTTGCCGTTGTCACAATATTGCAAAATTAAGTTTTTTACGAATTCAACCTCAAATTGTATTCATTCATAGGTTTTAAAGCAAGTCAAAGTTCAGCCTCGTTCCATGTTTCCGACCTGAGACAGTCGTATTTTAGTCATTTACTTTGCAATCTGATGGAAATTCAATAATTTTGATGGGTAGTTGATTGCAAATGGCCAATATATCAATTTCACATTTTTATAAAAGCAAAAAGTAGTAATTTGAGGTTTTACAAAAAGTGTATGTTGACATGTCTGAAAAAAGTATAAGCTTTTGCTCATTAAATGTCACGTGATCAGCCACGTGACAGACTCGGACACATTATGTTGAACTTAGAAAATAGAATCCATTGATTTCCTTCTGTTTGGACTTGTTTTGAATGTTTTTCATGAAAATCGGTAGCTTTAACACGCAAAACATGAGTTGAGCCTCGTTTCAATGATCTACACCAGGCCAAGGTAGATATCGTGCCGTATCTCACGATCGGTACCACAATCCGACTCTACATAGTACCTGAAAATAAAGAGGAGATATTGTTCTACAAAAATCCAGTGTCAAACCTTTTCTGTAGTGTGGGTTGTGCTAACTCCTTAAATAAGGCCTTTTGGGAAAATAGCTCCTTGACTAACTGAAAAAGTGTCACGAATGCAAAAAGCATCGAAAAAAAAAACACTCTTTTTAACTTAAAATAGCCCACTTCTGAAAAAAAAATACGTAGGTGTATTGATTGCTTAAACCATGGTCTAAGTAAGACGGCGTTGAAATAACCAGTTACTATCACTGCAAAAATCAGCAACAGTTTCGCATAATCCAGTCTTTCTGCAATTCAGTAATGGTTTTCATATTTTGTGTGTCAGTTTATTTTAGATATTTGTAAGTCTCAATACTGAGCTTATTATTGTTATTCAATTTAAAATCTACTAAAAGAGTACAACCCATTTGAAGAGTGTCAGCGGGAGTGTCAGAAGACAACTTTACATTGTGCTGCCTAAAGAAACATGGAAATTTCCACGTTCCTTTGCATTGTGCTGCCCAAAGGAACATGGAAACATGCCATGAGAACTCAAAGCCATTCATTTCATAAATTGAACTTACTGATTACTGCTTCTCTAAAGAATCGCGACAAAATTATCAACAAAAACAAAGAAACTTTAGATAACTTAGACGTCAGATGTGGGTGGGCTGAAATATCTATCTTGTTAAGGAAAGATTTAACGCAGTTGTATGTTGTTATCGATATCGATGTGAAATGTTTTGGAAAGTGAAGCGGACATTGATTTTTCTTTTGTGGAGAGTTGATAGCGTAGAACGTCTCGGACACATCCACTTAGAAACAAATTTGAAAGATTATTGATACGGTAGGTAACGTGAGATATCGAAACTAAATAAGAACTTTAATACCTTTGTGGTGACGTGGCGTGAGATAATTATGACAAGTTCATGACATCCCAATACCCTAGGGAAATTAACAATAGGACCGGGGGTGCTCCAAAAAAATTTTAGTGGCGGTATGTGACGGCCTTCTTGAAATCCTAACCGGTTTAACCAACCATATTGTACGGGACAGAAAGTGACTCATAAATGACGTTGCCAGTGGTCTCCCGTGACCGCAGGCCTAGAATGTGGCGGACGCGTTTTCTCACGGTGAGAAGCACATGTTATGGAGTCGTGTAAACTAGTTTCTATTTCGTAGAAGTTCCTTTTGTTATTATCAGGCACAATACTTGTAAGTATCCGATATTTTTGTCGGTTTTTCAGTCGCCAGTTATGTCACTTCGTTCAACTGTGCAATATAGTCATCGTTTATTGTTTTGCTTTCAGCGAATCTTTCACGTTCAAGTTTGTGAATGAATACGAATTATGTGACCTGGATACGGTGAATTAAAGTTAATAAAGTAGCGATGTTAGAGTGGACGCTACATCATTCGAAGTATTAGTTTCAAGTACACTGGTAAAAGGAACAAGATGACTGGTAAGAAGAACAAGAAACCAAAGAGTAGTTCTGCTAAAACCGTACGCGAACGAGCAGCGTCTCACGTGACTCCACAGATGGAAAATATTACGGATTCGGCTCCAACAGCGAAATCGCCTCAGGACACGTTTCAAAGTGATGAGAATGGTGGAATAAAGGAAGTATGGCCATCATTAACAAGTGGAAACGTGGATTTTGGTTTCGATGGTGAGAATTCCGTAGAGCAAAGCAGTAGTTGCAGGCCTGTCAGATTAAGAGCGCCTAACAAGAGACTGGATGATATGGAAGTTAGAGTCGAGAAAGCAGTTCATGCAAAGCATCAGAGAAAAGGGTATCTAGGAGAACTGCGAAAGCGACGAAATTACGTACAGAATTTGATTGCAAGTCCCAGCGTACAGGTAGACGAATTAGAAACTGGGATTTCCAGGTATGAAGAAGCATTTCATAACTTTGTTGCTAGTCATGATAATTACCTCGACTTTGAAGATGATGAAGAGAAAAAACAATTGATTATTGACAGTTATCACAATGAACGAGAAATGAAATTACAGTTGGAAATCCTTGTTAATCAGTGGAGGGTTAAAGGGAAAAGAGTGGAGACCTCCCCTTCTGAATCTGGGTTTAGTCTAAGGTCTGACAAGAGTGGGAAGAGTTGTTTATCTATTAGAAGTAACCTTAAAGAGAAGAAGAGAGTGGCAGAAGAAGCCAAATTAGAAATGCAGGCCCTGAAAGAAAGACAGGAACTACAGCGTGAATTGGAAGAAGTTGAAAAGGGTAAAGCAGAGTTAAGCAGAAAAATGGAGCTGTTGAATGCCAAAACTAAAATGAAGCATGCTGAAATCGACTTACTGATAGAACAAAGTGAGGAGAATGGAGAGAAAGATGGGATGAACGAGTATTTAAAAGAACATTTGTCACAATCTGTGAAAGTTAGTGCCACGCCCATCTCAGAACCCCAGCCAATGGGTGGGAAGGGGAAAATGCCAACACCATCAGTACTCGAGTTTACTCAACCTCCACTCCCATCATTAGCGGGTCTAAATTATGTACAATCAGAACCAGCAATTATGTCTTCCATGTCAAGTGTAGTAACAGTAGCAACTGGTGAAGCAAACTCAGGCGGTTTAACTACCCTCACTTCGTCCCATTGCACCGAGTCCAGCGCGGCTGTCAGTTCTACACCTCATTTTCATCTGTCAAAGACAACACCGGTACCTGCTACCACGTCGCAGCCTTTATACACATTTGCTAGCTCGTCACCAATGAAGGCACAGTCAATGTCAGGAATGTCTATGTGGCCTTGTGGTCCACGAACTGTAGGTTTGGATGCATCAGCATCTGAATTCTATCCTGTAACAACTCCGCAGCGAAGCTCATCGACATACCCTTCATCTCCGTTACCTGAGCAGCAAATTGGTCTGCAATCTCAGCTGCAGTGCGACGCTTGGGTAACTGTTGCCCAGGCAATCAAGCAAGGGCCATCCTTACCAAAAGTGGAGTTAATGAAGTTCAGTGGGGATCCCCTGGAGTACGTGGAGTTTGCTACAAACTTTAGAGACAATATTGAAAGCCAGGTATCAGATGAGTCTCAGAAACTTACGCGCCTTCTGGCACAGTGTTCCGGAAAGGCTAAAGAAGCAATTAGAAGCTGTGTAAATTTAACAGTGGGTCACAGATACTCTGAGGCATGGAGAACTCTTCGTGAGAACTTTGGCCAACCCCACATGATAGTAGAGGCCCACATGAAGAAACTGAGAGAAATCCAAGTGCGGAAAGCTGATGCACCAACTCTCATGGAGCTTGTTAGGAGACTGGAGGATGCCAGAAGGGTCCTGGCTAGTATGGGCCATAGCTACGCAAGCCGCTTGGACAACGAAGATGTGATAATTGCACTGATGAGAAAGCTTCCTGATGAGAGTCTGAAAAGAAAGTGGGTCGATAAAGCAGGAGACCTTATCAAGCGCAAAGGCCGAGTCGAATACGCAGACTTTGTTGAATTTGTTCGAAGAGCCGCTGAACGTATCAACAACAGATATGGGCAAGAGCTCAGATCCTCTTCATCCGGCGAAAGAGAGAGAAAGGAATCAAGCAAGACAAAGTCAGATTGGCACTCCAGGGTTACAAGCTTCGCAACTCGAAGTGGTCAGAATCGTCAAAGTCTAAACGCGCCACCAAAAGTTCCTTGGAAGTGTGCTCAGTGTTCTGGACCACACAACATTTGGAGATGCCGAGTATTCAGAAGCTCCACCTTAAGTGACCGCCTAAAGACCGTACAACAGCACGGACTTTGTAGAATATGTCTTGATGGAGGACATAGTGCAAGATTCTGTAAGAAAGGGTTCACCTGCAGAATATCAGGATGCGGAAAGGATCACCACTACCTGTTACATCCTGCACCGGAGAATGGTGATGAGAACAGCCCCAGCGTTAACGGTCGTAACACACCAGAAAGAGCCAAAGGAAGTGACAGTGCACAGACGCCCGATGCCCAAGCTCGCAATCCAGTATTGGCAAGTGTAAAAGAACCGAATCCAGTTGCCTCCAATACAGTGTGTAGTTCCACGTCAGCGATTCCCAGTGATCCTCTTGCAGTTGGTGCAGTCAAAGCAAATCGACCTAGAGTATGCTTTAAAGTCGTACCAGTCAAGATTAGATGTCAGGGAGGTACCGGACAGATCACTACACATGCATTTCTGGACAGTGGATCGGACGCGACGTTCTGTCTAGATAGTCTAGTGCAAGAGTTAGGCTTAACAGATATGAAGCCAACCAGCTATACAATGACCACAGCCAATTGTGAGGAGCAAAGATCCGGTCATGAAATCCAGCTGAACATCGAGTCTTTTGAAGGAGGTGCAAAGTTTCGACTTGACAATGTTTTGACTACGAACAATCTTCCTGTTACACCGCGACACATAGCAACTAATGAGGACATAAAGCAATGGTCTCATCTTAGTGACATCAGTTTACCCGAAACAGGAGATAAGAAAGTGACAATTCTGATAGGCAGTGATCGTCCGGACCTAATTGACAAACAGTTAGACAGAAGAGAAGGTGGTCAGGGAGAACCTATTGCAGTGAAAACACCACTTGGATGGACCGTCCACGGCCCTATTGGAGAATTTGCTGAAGATACTGTCCATGTGAACTTTACTCGTACCGGCCAAGATAGTCTGAATGCCCAGCTAGAACGCATGTACAATGAAGAGTTCAGTGAAGCTAATGCTGATGTTGAAGAGGGCATGTCAGTTGAAGACCGCAGAGCGCTAGAAATTATGGATCGGTCAGCGACCTTAGTGAACGGGCACTATCAGCTTAAACTTCCCTTCCGTCAGGACTCCCCGAACTTTCCAGATAGTCTGCCAACAGCCGAAAGGAGGTTAAGGTGGTTGGAAGGAAAGATGCGAAAGGATCCAGTGTTCCGTAGCAAGTACAGCAGTGTTGTAGACAAATACCAGACCGAGGGAGCATCAAGACAGGTACCTGATGACGAGGTCCCTAGGCTCAAGCCACTGTGGTATCTTCCACATCACGCAGTGTGGCATCCCAGAAAACCAGAAGAACCGCGAGTGGTGTTCGATTGTGCTTCAACGAGTGGTGGAACGTCGTTGAATGAGCAACTATTACGCGGGCCTGAAAATACCAGCACCTTGATCGGAGTAATCCTGAGATTCCGAGTAGATGATATTGCAGTCACAGCAGATGTAAAAAGGATGTTTCACCAGGTTTACGTAGCGCCAGAGGATCGTGGAGCGCTCTGTTACCTGTGGTGGCCAAATGGTGACCTGTCAAAGGATCCGAAGACTTACCAGATGCTTGTACACATTTTTGGAGCGAAGTCTTCACCGAGCGTAGCAGGATACGCCCTTAGGAAGACAGCTAAGGACAACGAGCGAGATTTCTCTCAAGAAGCGGTTGAAGCTGTGTTAAGAGATTTCTACGTAGACGATTTGCTTAAGTCATTTGCTGATTCGGAACGTGCCGTAGGCATTAGTAAACAGCTACAGGAGTTGCTTGCGAGAGGAGGCTTCGAACTGACAAAGTGGATTTCGAACTCTCGCAGCGTGCTATCAGCATTCCCAGTAGAAGAACGGGCACCGCACATCAAGAATTTGGATTTGAAATCAGAAAGTTTACCAATGGATAGAGCTCTAGGAATCCACTGGAACGTAGAGCATGACACGATCGACTTTGTTGTGAGCAACAAGGAGCAGCCAGAGAATCGAAAGGGTGTCTTGTCATCTATCGCAACTGTATACGACCCGCTTGGATTTGCTAGTCCCCTACTCCTACCTGGAAGAGAAATAAACCAGGAACTGTGCAAACGAAAGTTTGATTGGAATGAGAATCTCCCAGAAGAATTGTGCGCCCGTTGGAGGAAGTGGAGACTAGGACTTGTTAGTTTGCAGGGATTCAGCATTCCCCGATGTTACAAGCCTAGCAACTTTGGTGAGGTTAAACGAGCAGAGCTTCACCATTTCGCCGATGCGTCACAAGAGCACGGTTATGGAACAGTCTCTTATTTACGTCTCGTCAACAGTGAAGGGCAAATCCATTGCAGTTTTGTCATGGGCAAATCCCGCGTGAAACCTCTAAAGAGTGTTGTAACTGTGCCAAAGCTAGAGTTGACAGCAGCTACCTTAGCAACGAAAATTAACAAGGTCGTAATGAAAGAATTGGAAGGAAGGCTGAAGATTGACACTGTTACTTACTGGACTGACTCCATGATAGTTCTAAAGTACATTGCCAATGAAGTGCGAAGATTTGTCACCTTTGTCGCGAATCGAGTCGCTGTCATACGTCAAGAGTCAGAACCAAGGCAGTGGCGGCATGTGCCTTCAGAGCTCAATCCCGCAGATTATGCTTCCCGAGGGATCAAGGCCTCGGAGACCAAGAAACTAGAGAGGTGGCGACGCGGTCCTGAATTCCTGTGGACAGAGGTTGAAGAATGGCCCCTACAGCCTCCAGAAGTTTCCGAAAATCTTCTAGACACTGATGAAGGTGTGAAACGAGAAAAAGTGACAGTGGGAACAACTGTAGTACAGTCAGATTTTTGGAACGCCTTGTTCCAGCGATATTCAGCATGGGATCGTCTACGAAGAATAGTTGCATGGCTAATGAGAGCACTTCATAGACCAATGCAATCCCAGTCCCAGATTGGAATGAACCGAAGCTTGAAGTGTAGTCCTAAACCCTTGTCAGTCCAAGATGTGGACAAAGCAGAGAAGAAAATTGTGAAGTTCGTCCAGAAACAGTCGTTCGCCAATGAGAAAGATGAGGCAGCGACAAGAAGCAGACTTGCCGGACTCAAACCATTTGAAGATGAAGGAATTCTTCGTGTTGGTGGACGATTGAATCACTCAGATTTGCAGTACGAGGCAAAACACCCGATGATACTACCAGCAAAACACCCTGTGGTAGAGTTGATTATTCGTCATTATCATCACTTGAATGGACATGTGGGAACCTATCAAGTTTTGGCTGAAATTAGGCAGCGCTTCTGGATTGTGAAAGCAGTTTCCACAATAAAGCAGGTTCTCAGCAAGTGTCACGTGTGCAAACGTCAGAATGCCAAATTAGGAGAGCAAATAACTGCGCCGCTTCCAGTTGTTCGAGTGTCGTCAGACAGTTATAGGATCATCTATCCATTTGCAGCTGTAGGATTGGATTACTTCGGACCACTCTACGTGAAGCTGGGACCCAACACAAGATCAAAGAGAGATCCATCCCTAAACAAACGTTACGGATGTATTTTCACCTGTTTAAGATATCGAGCCGTTCACATAGAATTGGTTGACGACCTGTCCACTGATAGTTTCATTAATGCAGTTTTGCGCTTTGTTGGTAGAAGAGGACCTCCAAAGATTGTCTACAGTGACAACGGCACCAATTTCAGAGGAGCTGAGTTGGACGTCGTTAACGCCTTGAAAGTGTGGGATCAAGAGAAAATTCAGTCCACGTTGACTCAAAGAGGAATCGAGTGGAAGTTTAACCCACCCGCAGCAAGCCACCAAGGCGGCGTATGGGAGAGACTGATACGTTCTACCAGAAGAATCCTACACTCAATGGTAGGAGAACGCCTCGTAAATGAAGAGACTTTAAGGACATTCCTCGTTGAGGTAGAGAAGATTTTGAACGACAGACCAATCACGCCTGTCTCCAGTGATCCGCAAGATTTAGAAGCATTGACGCCCAACCATATACTTCTGTTACGTCGAAACCCGTCTTCATCTCCAGATGTGTTTGAAGAATCAGATAGATTCAAAGCAAGATGGAAGCACGTTCATCTTCTTGCGAGTGAGTTTTGGCAGAGGTGGACGAAAGAATACCTACCGACACTACAAGAACGCCAAAAGTGGTTGCAACCCAAGCCGAACTTCAAAGTAGGGGATTTGGTGCTGTTATCAGACAAGAATGCGCCTCGTGGACAGTGGCCTAAAGCCTTGGTTGAGCAAACATTTCCAGACAGCGAAGGCATGGTGCGCCAAGTTGTTGTCAGAACAGCAGACGGAGTCTACCGAAGAGATGTCCGAAAGCTCTGTTTGTTGGAAGAGCAATTACTTAGTGGCCTTGAACAGCGACCGGAGCCTGTCAGAGATAGCCGCTAAATGTGCAGTGTCCAGGAGATCAGTTACATTGAGGAACAATTCTGACATTACCAGTTCGGAAAATGCAGGAAAGACACTAAGAAGTGTTCAAACTGATTCAAGAGTTTAAGTTGTTTACGGAACTTTCATGAGACTTTGTACTGATCAATAGGTCCCAACTAGGTTTTGTCTGTTCAGTACAAGTTTGCGTTACGATAGAAAGACTCCCCAGTCGTCTTTCGGGGGGGAGCGTGTACGGGACAGAAAGTGACTCATAAATGACGTTGCCAGTGGTCTCCCGTGACCGCAGGCCTAGAATGTGGCGGACGCGTTTTCTCACGGTGAGAAGCACATGTTATGGAGTCGTGTAAACTAGTTTCTATTTCGTAGAAGTTCCTTTTGTTATTATCAGGCACAATACTTGTAAGTATCCGATATTTTTGTCGGTTTTTCAGTCGCCAGTTATGTCACTTCGTTCAACTGTGCAATATAGTCATCGTTTATTGTTTTGCTTTCAGCGAATCTTTCACGTTCAAGTTTGTGAATGAATACGAATTATGTGACCTGGATACGGTGAATTAAAGTTAATAAAGTAGCGATGTTAGAGTGGACGCTACACATATCCTCAATGCCCTAATATAGCTTCTAAAAAGAAGAAAGAACTACCCCCCCCCCCCCCCCGGACAAAAGTCCACAAAATTTAACAAAGAAACCTTTGTTAACAACTTTTGTCCCTTTTTTCGTACTGATTCCGAAATCTCGTTTAATGCGCATGCGCATTAACGAGATAAAAATGACTGAATTGCCATTCATTTTTAATGATTAAGCGTTTCACCCTCAAAAGCTACCTACACATAATTTTTCTTACATTTATCATCGCTATTGATGAGTAATAAGCATAAGAACGTATTAATGTAAAAATCATGTCCCTGCAAGTACGTACAAATCTCAGTAGATTTCCACACATCGGAGCTATAATGTTACGATATTTGTCCCTATTTCCTTGTGGTAGCCTTCTTCATAAAAGCAATTAAAAATAGAAACGCGCTTTACCAGACAAGTGATTTATATAGATAGGCTGAGCCTAACAGCGTCGCTCTCTGAACAGAAAGCTGATGATAAACTTAACTAAGGTGAAAGGTCGGAAGCACAACCAATAACATTGACGACCGGGTTATTTTTCAATTTTAGCAATTGTCAAAAACAGTATTACGCGACCGTCTGCACAGTACATTTTAAGAGACCGTACAAAAGTTCACAAAAAAAAATAAAACAAAATTTCCGAATAAAATTCACCTGTTGCGTATCAAAAATTGCCCGAGAAACTGATTTAGAAATCAAAATTGCCAAAAATACACAAACATATTTGCATTTTAAAAGGCGACGCGACGTGAAGTTAGAACTATAAAATCCAAGTCTTGTGTTGTTTACATAAAATCGCTTTTCAACCAATGTAATGAATGAACAAACACATAAAAATGGGCAACACAATCTTCTTTCGAAAAATTTTATTAAAATCTTCATAAGTTCATGTTTAAAAGGAAAACGCGAACCGAAAACGCGAAAGCAGCGCATCGAGGCCGAACTGTCTTCGATGAAAGAAATCAAAACGACTCAATTTGAGCACGTTTTATAAACAATTATCCAAAACTAGCGAGAACACAGATTGATATCAACATAAATTCCCATCGAAAAATGTATTTTGTTTTACCTTTAAGTCCCTCTACTGCTTGGAAATTCTTTAAATCTCCGCTTCTTCAGTTCTGAAACCCGAAGTGACAAACATCTCCCCGCATAGCTCCCACATTGATAAAAACGTATGGAGTTCCTCGAAGCAAGATTTTATCCCTGAAAGCTCTTTTTTTTCTCCTATAGCGGCTTCCCTAATTAATTAGTATCCCTGTCTTGAGTAGCAAACCGCGAAAAAAATAATGCAGTAAAATAACGACTTTAATTTAAACGGTTTTCTTTGCTTAGTAAACACAGCAAAACATAAAACTGAAGTGTTTTCCCAGCTGACGTGACATTCGGCCGTGTAACCGCGTGAAAAACAAAGCCTCGCTTTGCCTTGCTAAGATCTTAGATCTTAGCCTTGCTAAGATCCCGGATGTTGCGTGACGTCGTACGCGCATGTTTTGCGATGTCATACGCGCCTGCGAGCTAGTCCTTCCCAACGGCGGGCGGCGGGCACACGACGCGCCCGCGAAACATTCCGCTAGCCATGACCATGAAAAATGACGGGCATAGGTTCCATGAGTATGGGGCTCCGCAGCGGGCCTTCGGCACGCGAGAGCTCCGCTTAAAAGCGTAAGAGATAATTCTTGGGAACATGCGAATCCTTATCGCCTTGTTTCTTTAGAAAAATTGCTTCTTTTCATATGGTACATTGAAATATATGACAAATGTTTCTTACGCATGCGAATGACAAACATTTTCTGTCATTTGGTCTTATTGGCATACAAGTCAGTCCTGTATTTCTCCCATCGAGGTGAACGTTGCTTTTATGCACAGCATACAACTTGAGGCCGAATTTGTCGCGATTCTATAGAAATAAGAACTATTTTTAATCAGGGTTCTTCCGAGGCAAAAATGCCAAACATCGATCTCTCGCGCTGGTAAGCATATTGTCAATTTTTACTTTTACTGCCGATTCTTTACAATGCCTGCGTCAGAGCAGTCCTGACCTATGGTGAGTAATTTCAAGAATTTTTTTTAATAAAGAACAATAGAAACACACGGGAAAAAGGCGTCGTTACTGCAGCCCATCGGATTAAAAAAAAATTGGACTTCGGGACTGGACTTCTGTGGATTATGGACTGTGTTATGGGTGTAAAATTAATGTCGATTTTTACTGACTTCATTGCTTTTAAAAGTAGTCTTTCCAAATGTAACAGAAATAATTCACGGTTTGGGAAGTTATAGATGAGTGTGGATTTCATCGGGAATCAATAAATGAAATATTTAAAGCCAGTACAGAAAAATTGGTAGCTTCAATCGACCCGTGTTAGCGTTTCATGCGCAGACGTATAGGCTATTTGTAGCCTCTTGTTTTGTTTCTCCGTAAAAACACTCAAAACACTCGGAAATCAATACTGCAATGGGTTAAAGACGCCACGAGTTCAAGCTGTGTACAGCTTCTTGTTAACGGTTCTCTCTCCGACAGCCAACATCTAACTTGTGGCATTCCTCAAGGTACATCAACAACAACAACAACAACAATTTTTAATGATTTTCACATAAATTATTATGCACAGAATTGACACCACCCACAAATAGCACAGGCTAATCGCTGCGGGTGGTGACATCAAAATTATTATTTACAACGAAGTTACATTTATTTCTCAGAGAATTTACATTAATGTACATACAAAATAAATATTTTACAAAAGATAATAATTATGACAAAAGAAGGAATCCTAGGTCCGCTTCTTTTTATAATCTATATAAACGATTTGCCGTACTGTCTTAGACAATATTCGTATTCTCGGTATTGAACTGGAACTAGCTTACAGTCGAGGCTTATGCGGGGGAATATCATTAAAAATATTTGCATGTGAAAAGATTTCCCCGCATGAGCCTCGACTGCACGCTAATTCCAATTCAATACCGTGAATACGAATATTGTCTAATTCACAACCTAGGATGTATGCAGATGATACGCACTTGACGTTTGCCAGTAACCATTATACGCACTTAGAAGACAGTCTAAATAAAGATCTAAGGTTAATAAATGGCTAACTGCAAATGAACTCACTCTTAATAAGTCAAAGACTGCATTTATGTTGTTAGGATCCAGGCAAAAGTTGAGTACTTTCAATAGACGCCCATCTCTAACAATGGCCCTTATCGAAGATGAGCACGTCACGCCAACATATCAGCGGTTTCTCGCTTTCTTGACCCCATAGTCTCGTTTTGATGTTTGCACTCATCGTCGTCAGAGGTTCTCGTAAACATCAAAACGAGACTATGGGGTCAAGAAAGCGAGAAACCGCTGATATGTTGGCGTGGCGTACTCATCTACGATAAGGGCTATTGATACAGACTCTAATATATACAAGTTGAATTTACGAAATTTCTCGGTGTGTGTATAGATGAAAATTTAACTTGGAACATACATATCGATAAAATTTCCAAAAAGATTGCCTCTGGCATTGGTATCTTAAAGCGATACAGTTCTTTTTGTTCCGTTTGAAACGCTCCTATGCATTTATAACGCTTTAGTGCAACCCTATTTCGATTATTGTAGTGTCGTTTGGGAGAACTGCAACAAAACTCTTGCTACCCGGCAAACTTCAAAAAGTACAAAATCGCGCTGCGCGAATCTTAACTTCTTCTTCTTACGATGCCAATGCTGACGATCTTTTCATTAGACTTGGCTGGATAAAACTAGATGCTCAACGGAAATTGAAAACAGCTACCATGGTCTATAAATCACGAAATGGTCTTGCCCCTTAATATCTGCGATCACTGACCGTTCACTGACCGTAGTGAAAAAATTTCTACTTCTTCACTAAGAGACTGTGAGGGCAAACTAGCCGACTCTTCCACTGCCCCGCACCAACTTCCTAAAAAAAAACCAGGTTTAGCTATAGTGGTGTGCTGCTGTGTAACAGTTTATCTATCAAACTGCGGCAAGCACAAACGCTCACTAGTTTTAAATCCAGCTGCAGCGGTTTCTTTAATATGTAAACAATATCGTTATTAACACACGGCATTCATGGAAACCATTGTTTGAACTATTGTTTAATTACTGGATTTTAAGTAATGATTCACATAAGAAGGAAAGTGCTAACGGCAATGCACGATGGAATGTCAACTTTTTTCATTGTTACAACAGGTAACCTCACTGGCCTAGACTCAAAGGCGGCCAAAAAGTTTGGGTTCAAGGTGAATTTTGTGAGATTTTTTAAAGGTTTCAAGTAATTTGAGATCCAATCGCACAACATGCAATTTTAAAAAGAAATTTTATTTGGGGAACTTCATCAAAGAAGCACATTTATTAGCTATTGTCTTCCGCTATTCTGATTGGTTAAGTACGAACATTTCCTAAAATTTATTTGATGCAAATAGATTTTCTTTATTTTTATACTGAAATATAATTATAAACCATCAGCTCCTCCCCTATTCTTGAAATCAAAGACATTCTATGTGGGAAAGAGCCAATGCCGCAGAACAATGAAGTTTGCCGTAGTTCCTATGTGGAGCAATACTTAATATAATTATTGTAATTAGAATGTAGATTTGGGTAATTTATATTATACTAAATAATATAGTTTGTAAGGCCTGATTTTTGAACCGTGTTTAAATAAAGTTACTGTATTATGACAAGTAAACCCGTACAAAACCTGAGCACTCTAAATTTGAGCTACATCATTCTACCGTCAACTGGCTCAGCCTTTTTCCAATGTGGCGAATTTAAGCTCAAACCAAACAAAAGTTCAGAGCGGTTTACATAAAAACCAGAAGATTTGTCATAACCAAATTTAGCCACATCATTTGCCAGATTGGGATCCAAATTGGTTGGAAAGAACAGATGGTGATGCAAAAAAGCCCATAGATATATCAATGACTCCCGGGACCAAAAAAAATTATTCGCAAGCATTACATCCTGTAGGCAATCATAAAGGAAAATTTGATATCCTCTAGGTGATATCTGGACGGTAGGTAACATTGAAGATCGTGCAGATTGGGTTTCCGACAATATCTGGTGGTATACATATGAAAAAGTAACAGCTGTGGCAAATCCCTGCGAGAAGTGGCTTCCAAATAAGGACCAGTTTTTTGGAATATTCTTTTTCTCGTCAATTGCCATGGATGCATCAGGAACGTCCGGGCCAGAAAACTCTGCCACAAGAATAGGATCATACCATATGATACTAAACCAACGCAAAAATATCAACAGTAACAAACATATAAGAATGAAAATCAGCGAAAAATGTTTAACACAACGTTTCGATGTCGCCATGACATCATTGTCAAGTGAGAAAATGAAAATTCAAACTAACTTAATATATGTGGTGTAAGGTGATAAACTTTATAACAATAGGTAACATATTTAGTATTGTAAGTGTGTGTATGTAATGTAAGTATGTTAAACAAATAGTTTTGCGCGGATGGAGTCCGATTACGTGTTCAGGCTTGGCCTGTTCTTCTTAATGAATAAACTCATAAATTAAGCAGTCTAATTTTCCGTTGCATTTTTTTGAGGACGGAAACGTTACTGGTGAGGTTGCCGATGGTTTTAATAACGTGGTCGTTCTTGTAATGTTTAAAAAACGAGCAGGAGTGTTTTACCGGGTTTAAAACCACGAGGCGTAGCCGAGTGGTTTTTGACCCGATAAAACACGTGCTGCGAGTTTTTGAACGGCATCAAAAACATTCTTGGAAAAGCGTGTATCAAGAGAGTTCATAACAATTATGCTTTTGTCAACGTTATAAAATAGCATACGAGAAAAACATTAGGGATTAAATTAGTATGCAAGAAAATCAAATCTCACACGTGTTTTGTACTTTTCTTCTACTAACCGAAGAGGACATGGCGTCCTGTTCCAGAGTTTTTCGGAAGCCTAAAAATGCCGAGGAAGAGAAGAATTTAATCAAGAATGCTATCCCAAAGTCGACACGTGCAGTGACAAAGTGGTCAGTGAAACTTTTAGTTGAATGGCAGAAGGGTAGGGAAAACAAAAATCCAGCAATCGAGCCTTGCGCCTTCACAACTGACAAGTCTAAAGAACAGCGCCTGGACACTGATATAGCCACTATGACGGCTGAATCACTGAACTTTTGGCTAATTAAATTTGTCGAAGAACTGTGCAAAGAGAATGGTGAAAGGTACCCTCCCCGGTCGCTGTACAGCATTGTGTGTGGAATTCAGCGCTTTCTGTAAGATGTAAATGGTACTGATGCAGTGAGGATAATGGACAAGAATGAGCACAGGTAATTGTTATTAATTTGGTACAAAACTAAATTTACTGTGTGTGAAATTTGTTGAAAAAACATTAAATATGTTCCCACCATTTGTTGTGTCAGTTTCTGTGTTGATAATTAATTAATATTCATAAGTCACGTGCAGTGTCTTTATATCTGATAAAACACCGCATACTAATAAGGATGAGGTTTATCGATATTTATAATATAGAGGGCAAAATTACTGAATGCTGATTGGCTGACGAAGAGGGCATTTTTTTCTTAATTGAAGGCAAAATTACTCGCTCCTGATTGGTCGAGCATCAAAATTTCTCACTCGTGATTGGTTGAGCGCGTCGTTCTCGTTGCATTCAGTTGGCTTGGCGGGATTTTGAAGAAAATTTACAAACGGAGCGCTCTCGCATGTTTCGCCAGAGATTTTGTTATAAAAAAAGGAATGAAAGATACCTAAGAAGGAATTCTACAGGAGAATTACAGCATTTTACGCCAAACAGGAAGCGATTATTTGTGTCAAATCTTCGATTAACTAACCGCCTGCAGCCAGTTTGCGACGTTGAAGACCTCGAAGACCTCGAAGAAATTCATTCATGGCGACAAAAGGTTTCAAAGTTCCATCACTTCAACGAAAAAATGCGGATATCTGCGGACCTAAAGAGAAGAACTTTGACAGATTTTGCTGAAAGGGAAAATATACGTTTAACAGGAGAAAGAATAAGGCTAAAAAAGTGAAAGAAAGCAATTAAATCGCCAAACGTGCAAGCAAGTTTGAACTCTCGCCATTTGTTGTTATCAAAGCGGCAAAAACTTCAAAACACAGGTACGCTTAAATAAAACTTGCTTTGTTTTTGTCGTAAAGTGGACTCTTTTATCGATAAAAATCAGGCTGTGTTCTTTAGATGTACATAACAGCCAAAAATATCTTCGACTGAATAGAAATTTATTTAACCACGACCACAGTGAGTTGAAAAGTTTTTCTTGTCAGTTTGCGAGAGAGAGTACACTTCGGGTGGTTTCAAGTCTGAGTGACTATTAAAAAGTCTGAAAAGTTTCCCTATAATTTTGCCCTCTACATTATAAACAAGTAATCGCATGTTCCCTCGTAAAATTAAGGATTAATATCACTTGTGTTTTCAGAAGCTGTAGAAATTGCCCGAGCTTCGGAAAACACGCGTGATATTAATCCTTAATTTTACTCGGGCCCATGCGATTACATATACAAAGTCACTGCACGTGATGTATTATCTACCATTTGATTGGGTAATGGGCTTATGAATTATTAATGAGTTTTTGAAGAGATGTTTTCCAATTGCTGAGAAACGGTGTTCGCCAATACGTTGGTGTAAATGCCGGCTAGTGTAGCCGACATACTCTACATCGCACAGATCACATTGGTAATTGTACACCACGCATTGTTGGTTAATTAATTTTGCGGCTCGTACACACTGGTTGAAGGGTGAGATCGACTTTCCTGCTCAGGTCGGATAGTTGTTTCTTTAGTATGTCGGCCGACTTTTGATCTTTAAATGGCAATACCACTCTGTGAACGGTATTTTCGTTGGCCGGTAGTTGAGCTGGCACATCTCCAGAGATCACAGAGGTAACAAAGTGAGAGATGGTGGAGTTGATGAGGCAGTCAGGGTACTTGAGGTTCGTAAATATCAACTCATAAGGCGATCACATTCAGCTGTGAAAGACTCCCGTGTGGATGGGAGGCGAAAAGCGCGGTTCACCATGGTCTTAATAAGCGATTTCTTGTATCTTTCATCAACATTTAAAAATTCTCTGATACATAACATTTCATATATCAGGCAGTCAAGTTTACTCTTGCATTTCTTTAAGGTGGTAAAATGGTCTTCGAGGTTCCTTAATTGGCTCCATATTGTGTTCCTTCTTACTATGATTTCCGATTCCGGATGAGCACTGATGTTCGGCAACACGTTGATATAAGTGCCGGCGAGTGTTGCCGACATAGCTTGCATCGCACAAGCCACATTTGAATAAATACACAACGCTTTCTTGGTTGATTAACGGAGGCTTTTTGTCGCGCATCTTAACCTAACCTACACATTTTACTTGACAATGACATCCCGAAGATGTCGAAACGTCGTTTATTTCTTTCGCTAATTTTTGTATTGATAAAACGTTGTTGCATTTATATGAGTTGGCAAGCTACCAAGATCTGGGTTGAAAACTGCCCTTGTGTGTGCATGTAATTCTCTGACCAAAGGGAGGATAGCCAGTTAGAGCATGGGCTAATTTGCTACATTTTGCAAACATATCCCCTACAGGTTGATTTCCACTATTGTATAATATTACATACATTATAACATAGACGGCAAAATCACTGAATGCTGATTAGTTAAGATAGAGGGCATTTTCTCTTAATTTTCTTTCATTGGAGGGCAAAATTACTTAATCCTGATTGGCCGAGCGGCAAGATTACTAACTCCTGATTGGTTGAGCGCACAGTTTCTTCATTTCATTGGCTTTTTGAACAGTATTTTCTAATGTAGCGAACGCTTCAAATACTTAACGTGAACCTTTAGTGTGTCACCCGAACAGAAACCGGCTATTTGTGCTCAAAGCTAAAACTTTGGAGCAGTTAGGAGTCTTTGCGTGGTTGAAGAAATTCTCTTATTGTGGTCAAGATCCTCGACTTTCTTCTATACACTAGGGCTTCCTACAAGTCATACAAGCTTAAGTCAAGAAAAGAGCACAGAGTTCGCTCAAACAGACGATCAATATACTTTTCAATGGAAAAAAAAGGAGCAGGTCAAATGTCAGTGCAAGTAATTGCTCCGCATGTTCGTTTGGACTCATCATTTGCTGTTTTTAGTTTCACAACACAGACGCAGATGTATAAATTTACCTGTCTTGACTTTTAATCACAAATTCTGTTTTGTCAAAGAATAAGACTTGTATTTTTCTCGTAATTATCAGACTATATAACAGTCGTGAACCTCTTCCTGTTCTGAACATTGGGCATTAGCTGAAAATTTTGTGTGATCATTTGCCACAAGCAAGTAATTTACTCGTGAAGCTCGCTGCTTTTCAAAGTGCCAGAAGGTTTTACGAAATGTTGCCCTCTTTGTCATAAACAAGTAATCGCATGTTTCCTCGTAAAATTAAGGATTAATATCACTTGTGTTTTCAGAAGTTGCAGAAATTAGGGACTCAGGCAATTTCTGCAACTTATGAAAACATGCGTGATATTAATCCTTAATTTTACTTGGCCTATGCGATTACTAATACTTAACAAACACAAATTTATAGAAAATATAGATAAAATAAATTGACAGCTTGCATCTATAGAAAAATGATGGACCACATAATAAATTCTAACTTACTGTGGTTCTAAATGGTTAACAACTACATTTATAGTAAAATAATAAATTCAAATATTCACGAGTTTCACACACCATATAATATACGCATACCTTCTTCAATATCGTCCTCCTCCCCGTCTAACAAAAATAGAAAAATATTATATGTCTGTTTAAAAAGAATGTACACTTAGCTGCGAAGTTAGTTGATATGCACACCATTTAAATGATGAAATGAAAAATATTTGAAAACAGGACATGACTGGTACCTTATTCTTACTAATTTTCACACGTACTTAATTTCGCGAAAACTCGGGAGCTGTATTTCGCGAGTATTAATTTTCGCGATTTCAAGAAAAAAGTAAACAAACGTGTATTTAATTTCGCGATTTGGCCATTTCTTTAATCTCGCAAGCCCTAAAAGAATGTTCACAAAATAGCTATATAGAGCACTTACCGAGAGAAATATCAACAGTTATGCGCTTTCTGCTTTTACGAGAGATGGCGTCGTCAATATTAAGGTTCTTAAGCCAAAGCGCCGAAGATCTCCTCAACCTTTATAATTTATGTATTGTTTTCTTATACGTATAATATCGTATTAAATTTCGCGAGCATTAATTTTCGCGATTTTTTCCAAAACGCGAAAATCACGAAATTTAGTACGCGCGAAATTTAGTAGGTCAGGTAGACTAGTGCACTATTTGCACTGTGGCCAAGAAGGATTTGAACAAGTGACTGCTTCAAAATGTATGTAACAATTCTGGCAAATGGGTTACAAGTCTAGCACCCTGACCATGTGACTTGGCCACACAACTCTCCCCGAACAGTTATCGCTATTTAGTGCAGTACCAAATAATAGCGCTGAAGAGGGAAGAGAAAGAATCAACTCTGACAAACTGGTAGCTTACTAGCTAGCTGCTACTATGAGTGCGACATGTTTATTCTTATTCATAACTTACATGCATCATCCAGATAGTCCTTGTAAGACTCTGCGAAAGAAAATGGAGGAAAATGAAGGATCAAGTACCATCCCAATATATTCACATACAGTGGCTTTGGAAAATCAGTACCATTCCCGACTCAATTTGTAAGGCTGTGCTGAGGACTGTTGTTCTTAACGTACACGTACCTTCACTGCTAATAGTAAGTGCTGTTTAGTACTAATGTCACCTTTTAACACATGCTTCATAAAGACCTGTAGCATGCGCAGGGTCCATGCTTTCAAACATGTTGACTGGTATATACATTGACCTGGTTTATGATGCTGGCCTCAAAGTTCTAATCAGAGCCGTTCGTTAAAAGATACAAAAACGTAAAAGCGCTTGCTTGTAACAATAGCATGAAAATACTACCCACTCAGCATTTAATCAACTATGGAGAGGATCTACTTTAGTGGATGCATGTGACAGATTGTATTTTTACTGCGTCAAAAACTGGCTGACAACACATAATCGTACTTCTCTTAAAAGTTATTGAAATTGCAGCACACAAAGAAAGTGCGTTATTAGCATCATCATGACATCAACACGCTTCTGGATGGCACCATAATGGTGACCATCGATGCGGTGGGACCGTATCCTCATATTATACCCCATGATAAGGGGCTCCAAGCTATCAGGGAAGCTCTCAATAGCAAAAATAATCCGGAAATATTGACAGATATGATTACAACTATGGAGAGGATCTCCTTTAGTGGATGCGTGTGACAGATAGTTAATACCACAAATGAAGACAAACCATTAATATTTTTGTCTTACACCTATATTTGAGAACATTAAATACTAATTTTAGTGCTCTTCTTCAGGGTGACTGAAAACTGTTACAAATATCACATTACAATATTCAAACTGCAGTTGATTTGCAGAACTGCTGTCAGAGTGCTCGATAGAAAAACTAGAGCGTAAATATTTGAAGACAATCTGATCGACTGAGGATTATATAATTGATTAGTCAATTGGCCACAACATTTTCAGCCATTCACATTAGTCATTGATGCCCTCCATTTAATCATCGATTGCATTCATTGATTACTCACCAATATCATCGCTTACAAAATAAAATCATTTTACCTACACTGTAGTATTCAATTTGAAAAAATGGAAACAACTTTTAATGGCACATCTTTCTTAGTTCAGCAGAACAACATTGGAGATAATATTGTTTCTCAAAGTGGACAATTCTCCTCGGATTCCTCACTGCCTTTTGTTGTTACACCAAACTATGACTGTTCTGGAGTCTAGGTTGGTTGGTCCTCACTAGTTGGGAGTGCACATTCTAAGTTCTAAGTTAGTTTGGAAAACGCTTCCAGTACCCCTTGTAATGGGAAATTCATCAGGGCTGTCATTAAGGGCCATCACCCATAGCATCTGTTACGAGTGAGTGCACTTGATGGGACCTTGATGGTACGGGTGATCTTGCCTGTTATAGGTTAAATTGACTGATCGACAAAGCAACAAACTTGTTACGGGTGTTAAGATCAGAGCAACACTTGTCTCAAATCTTAATGACAGCCCTGTTCATAATACATGTAGTTCTGCTGCATAATAGGAAATGATTCCCAAATAAGTAATCAATGTATAATCAGCTGATTACTCATTGATTACCCATTGATTAGTTATGTATTAGTTATGACTGGAAAAAGGAAAGCCTTATCAAAGAGCAAAGTCTACTTACTTTCCCACAACACACCAACTTTGGGTTGGGGCTCTCCTGCAATAAAACAGTAACCACATAAATTAATGTAATGTTCTAATAATTGTGCAATCTGTGCTTACTGTAGCTAATAATTATTAATAAGAACAACAAGTCCAGGCGTACTGTGATTTGTGAACTGCAAAACGATCTGAAAGCATTACCCTAAAATGTTTCCAGTAATCTGCTGAAACTTTACAGCAAGCAAGTACAGCTTGAGGAATTAAACTCACATAGTCATCTTTGAAATGAAAACACTACACCCTTGTTCAGGGCAGATGGAAAATATTTTAAAGTTGCTCCTATTTTCAGAGACCTCAGAAAACTGATACAGTGTAAGTACAGTACATATCTCAACCAAGTTTTAGTGAAATCGATGAGGCAAAATTGCAGAGGTGTAAAAATTAATTATCTTGATATTTTCTGTACCTGCACTTCTGCTCCAACAAATTTTGTTGAAACTTGGATAGGATGTATTAACTTAATATAAGATTATTCCAGAAACTTAATTAACAAGGATAAAAAAGCAAAATTTTCCACAAGGTGCGATATTTTTCAAAAAGTGGAGTCCACTTAAGCTCTATTTGGTGTGCAGTGGAGCAAAGCTGCTTCCTAATCTACGCATGCACAGGTATTACAGACTACTGTATACAATTTTGCTGTGTGTTTACAATCTGTCTCATTTTCATGTCTTACCAGACATGAAAACAGCTTTTCACAAGGTTGCACAATCAGCCTGCAAGCAAACTCCTTCTTGGCTCTCTTCGCTCACTCTTTCTCTTTGAAAGCTATTCAATGAATTTCCAAATAAACAGCTGTGAGGAATTCTTTATCAGTGTGACCGCTCACGCAAAATGTAAACTAGCGGGTGAAATGCAGGGCACCAAGCCATTTCAACCAAACAGATAGCCAAAATACTTTAAACAACAGGCATTGGTCTTATGATTTCTGTTTTTATTAATGGCTGATTTCCTCTACATGTATATAATCAACTTTTTCTGAATGATTCTTACATGTGGATCGTGATTTATATTGCGTGTTTCCAAGAAATATCTATACCCACCCCATGGAGGAACACAGAAACATTCCAATGGCGGGATAAGGGGTTTTCAAAGCCCAAAGTTTTTTTTTTTTTTGTCAAAGGGAGTGGCCACGGTTGGGGGGGGGGGGGGGGCAATTTCTTTATAATGCTTGCACAGTATTTGTTAAAAAAAATCCTCCTTAAAAGCTAATAATGTACCCCTCAAAACTAATATTCTCAAAAGTTCTCTCCCTGCTGTGGCACAGCATTCACTTTCTGTTAGAAAAAATAACTAGTATTACTAAAAATATTTGTCCCATGATAAATCAAATTTTACCATAATTATTATTGCCAAATAATAGCTGCAAATTGTCCCAACTGAAAGTTTTATACCGATCACATTAAAGCTGAAAAAGCTATGGCCCACACTTTGTCATAGATGAGTGCACCCATTGGAGCCACCTTTAATTACTATATAAATAAACTGTGTAGAAACATTTCCTTGAACTACAAACTTGGAAAAATAAGTTTACATGAAAGTACCTGAAATTAAAGGGCAAACAATCATGTCAAGTTCTCCGAACCATGCATTTCTGTGGCCTATAATAGAAGAAGAGAAATAAGAATATAAGAACCAGGAATGTTTTTCATAAAACTGATGGCCTGCAACAAGCATATCAGGGATATTGTCATACATATTGGTACTAAGAACAAAGAATGGTGCGAAGTAGAAACATTCTTACCAGCGTTGACATGTACAAGCAATTTTTGTGCAGTTAAATACAATTAATATTTTTATCTACATGTAAGCTACATGTAATAACAAACAGCAGTCCATGGTCAGCGGTAAGATGTCCTTTGCGCATGCTCGCGTTTAGTCAGTCATATGGAAGCTTAGCTAGCATGGTGTAGCTTTGTCAGCCATATTGTGTGGTTCTGGTCCAGTTATCTTACTTCCCCTCCCATATACCCTCCCTATTTCCACTGCTTGTCAGTGTGATGGGTACCTGGATGCCTTGTGGGGGGGATCATGGCTGGGTTACAGAGATTGCAAGCCATGAGAGCATTATTCAGTCTAGGCTGGCCTCCAGTGGAAGCCTCTGGATAGCCTGCGAGCAAGATTTCTTGGAGTTTAGGGGGAAGGGGAGGAAGAAAGGGCAAGAAAGCTTTCAACAATGTCTCAGCGATTTGAATCCTGCCCACAACTCCCCATGGTACCCTGCTGTCTGAGCTGTCATGAATTTGGCAACAAAATCAGTGCAAACTGGAAAAGAGAGCAAATGTAAATTATTACAAGGACTTCAAATGAAGAGAATCTACACTTTCCGACCAAGTTTGCCTTCTGTGTGCCACAAAAATCAGAACAAAACTGTGGAAGGATTCAATTTTCTTTTGAACACATTTATGCAACCGATTGAACTGGAGTAGCCTACAAACAGGATGAGGTGCGGTTCACAGTCAAGGCTGAAGACAACAGCGCCAGAGGGAAATCCAAGACAGAAAGAATGCCCAACTCTGTAACAATTCTGGCTAAGAAAAAAAAATACACAATATCAGGAAAACCTTTGAATACTAAATTTGTGCCCGAGAAAACAAGAAACAAGGAAACAATTTTCAATGTCGACATGATTTCTTTTCTGCCGGAACAGTCAATATGTGAAATTTGTAGTGTTGTGGCTGAGTGGCAAGTCAGATGTGAGAGTGCCAGATCAAAAGGAGAAAGAGCTCCCCCAAGACAGACTAGTGCAGAACTCTGAGAACTCTGCCATTTATGCAATTACTATTGCCAGCTAAGCAGGCTGAATGTAAACATGAAAGGACAAAGGGTCATACTGTATGTTGTTTCCACGTCCAGTGAAGCATAATGAATCATGACTTCATAAACAAATTAAATCTTGACCAATGAGCATTTTGCATCGAAATTTTCGATATCCAAATCACTGACACTTTGTTGCAAGCTTTCTCTCCCATTCTCCTTTACCCGCAACCCCCAAGAAAGCTTGCTCCCGGCTTGCAGGCTAGTCCCAGACACGCAAGACCCAAGACCCAAGACCCAACCTCCATTTGCAGGAGTCAACTAAGTGAAACAAGCCATTCTCATTTCATTTTTAAGTCAAAAGTCTTCCTCACACTTCCAAATTTTGACTAAGTCATACATCCAACTCACACTTTTTGGCCAAGTCAAAAAGATGCATATGGTCCAGAATGTGAGCAAAACAGAGCTTCTGCATTCACTTAACATTTCAACTAGTACATCATCAAACTTCAGGATATTTTCAGGTATTTATTTCGGAAGAACTTGATGTGGTTGTTTAGTGTTCATCGACTTTGATGTTACCATGGCAACCAATTTTTGATAGGCAATTTTTTCAGAAAGAAAAGCACAGTACATGCTGCACAGTGAACATTTTCATCCATATCACTGAGTTTTATGTTATTTTTTTTACTATGCAAACAAAGAAGTCACGTTTGATGACCCCCGAATACTGACCTAAAGGAAACAAAATGATATACTGATATTTATTTTATGGATGTAGTATCCAGTATCCAGTTTCCTTTCTAGCATTATTAATAATTTCCACTTTATTTTATAAAATTTAATGCATGAATAATGGGCTACAAGCTCTGCAAATAGTAATGTAAATAAATTTTCATGAGACTGCCATCAAAGAAGCAGTGCATGTGTACATGTTATGTAAAAACATTGTGCTATATACAGTATGATTTACTTACCTAAGGCAAGGCCATCCCATCTAAAAGTTTCAGGCAGATATGTTCGTTTGGGATACTTGGGAACTTTTGAATGACCTTTATAATAAAGGTCATTCAAAAGTTCCCAAGTATCCCAAACATTATTCAGTATGAAACTGCCCCTTGTTAAATGCATTAACATGTGATTAACAATCGCCACATTTGTTTCTTCAGTAAATGTTTTCCTTTCTTTCAAAATCATGTGACTTCGTTTGAGTAGTAGCTCATCTAAGATTCCCAAAACTTCCCAATGTAATCCAAATCTGCTTTCAGGGTTTGTAAGAACTGCCAAAGCATTTTCCAAGACTTCAAAAGCTTCACATTTGGGTCTATCATCTTGACAACCATTGGTGACAGCAGCCTCCAAAAACTGAACAAGAGAAGGAGCCAGCTTTCCAATTTCTATGGATGGACCCTGCACAACACCAAAACACAAATTATAATGGAAATCCTTGTACTTACACATATGTACTACATGACATATACCGGTAGTGAAAGTTGTATAAACTATTAATCATGACACATTGTATGCACAGAGAATGATAGACAGCATCAAGAAGGGTGTTTTAATGTACCATCTAAAAAGCTAAGGCATGTTTTCTTCATTGGTTTGGATCCCCTACCCCTCCCCCCCTACCCCTCCCCCCCTACCCCTCCGCCCCTACCCCTCCGCCCCTACCCCTCCCCCCCCCCCACCCCTGACAAAATGGGAAAGGAAACTGGAGATTGGACAACCACATAATGTATGAGCATGGAAAGGATCCAAACAGAATTACAAGCAATCTCAAAATTCTTAAGAAGTGTCAGAGCAAGCACGACTACTTGATCTTTAAAATGTTTTTTATGCGATCCAAAACCAAAACTTAAATGCGACTTGACCCAATTGCAACCCAATTAACTATTTTTAACTTTTAAATGTATTATATTGTTCTTTACTATTCACTTTATACCAGTTTATATGATTCCTGTTGCTATCTATTCTTGTATTGTTTCTATGTGAATATTTCAGTTTTTTTTACTTCGTACCTTAATAGCCCAGTCACAATTTTATATAGACACATGCATGCTAATTTTTTACCCTGAAGGGCTCCCTATAATGGGCTATACAGGGATGATCTGCCCGAAAGGGGTACCTGTTTGAGGCTGGAGGTATATGAAAGGGTAGGGATTTCACGAAGTATAGGAAAGGGTAGGGAAAACACGAGTTGAGGTATACAAAAGGGTAGGGAAAACTGTCATTTAAGTATTATAAAAAGGGCCTTTCAAAATATATCAAACAGACACACGTAAAGGCTATATCATGAAAAGGGTATCACTGTTCAATGACGGGTATAAGAAAGGGGTAGCATTTTCAATGAAAGATATATGAAAGGGGTACCTTTTCTGTCAAAAACAGTATATGAAAGGCAACGGTTTGGACCTTGGGGCAGAGCATCCCCGTACAAAACTTTGTTGAGTACCCCCCCCCCCCCCCCCCGGGTCCTGCACCTTACGGAAGGTTGAGTGAGGCACATATGAAGTTCGACTTTCTGGATCAACAGTCGAATTTAATTTTAGGTCGACCCTAATGGGTATTAAGTTCGGCACATGCAAAGTTCGACGTTTGAACATAGCCTTACTCAAGCTTACCTTACTAACTTCCATACGAATAGCAGATAAAGGAATACCAGGAGGCGGGCACCAGTAGGTTAAATATACCGAGTGAAGAGTTAACTTTTTCAGTTTTTCTACGTCACTCTTGCAGAAAGTTCTGTAACTTTTCGTCGAATACTGGCGTATCAATCCAGCTGGACGAAATATTCGCCCAAAAAAACTCATTTTTTTCATTGAGTTCTGATAAAACACGATTCTTCGATCGAGAACTGTTCTTTGAGGGGATTGTTCAACCTCGTTCCCAGGGGCTTCTCGGTTTTCGAAATGGCGGCAGCCGCCATATTGAAAACCGAGAAGACCCTGGGGACGAGGTTTGTAGATCGTTTAATTTTTATCTCGTTAATGCGCAAGCGTGAACGAGACGAAGAAAACGGGAACAGATACACAGTCACTCGATGTTATTCAGTCGTAAACTTTTGTCCGGGGGATTGGGGGTACTTCTTTATATAAATACACAGGAGCTGTTAAGCTCCTGAAATACACCATCTGAAAGCAATGGGTCATATGCACACGACACATCTCCGCGGTATGGAGCGCGGTATGGCCATACCTTACGCATGCGCACAACCATACGCTACATCACAAAGCATATGGTTTCTAATAGGGTTTCAAGAAGTGCGCCGCACACCGCGACTTAAATTTTCGCGGAGCACCCCCGGGCTATTGTTAAATTTCCCAGGGTATTGTCTCGTTTCAGATTTATTTCACGCTTAGATGTTTTCTTACTTGTAAACTGAATATGCTTATTTTTAAACTGTAAATGGAATTAAGATAGCAAGTTAACATTTATCAGTTAAGTTTTTTCCGACCTTTGTTTTAAGCTTATTCGCAAAAATCGCTGTCCGCTGCTCGCAAACTGAAGCGCCGAAAGCGTGGATTCTCGCGCGTGTCTGCCACAGGGAGCAGAGGAGCCAAATTTTACCTAATACGCGTTCGATCTTTGAGCTTTATACGCGCGCTGTGTCTTGCGTTATTCGATCTGTTGTTTTCGAGTTTTTCCCCCAGCGGGACACCAAGCGTAATCGGCGCTTTCCGGAAAGCGTAAGCTTTCCGAGCGAGGCACGAAGTGCCGAGAAGAAAAAGAGTCTCTCTTCTTGCTGCGCAACGATTTTGTGGCGCCCACAGTCAGCAATCTGCGGTTACCCAACGGAAAGCTCCGATTACGCTTGGGGTCCCGCTGAGGCGAAAAACAGACTCGTAAAAAACAGATCGAAGATCGAACGCGTAAAGGTCAAATTTGGCTCCTCTGCTCCCTGTGTGTCTGCTAGCGAATTTAATAAGTAATGTTTCGTTTCAGGCAATGGCCTATTTATGTTACCTGGTGACGTTTAGATGTTTTGAAGAAAATAGTTTTTGTAAAGTCGCGACTCGATGTGATAATTGTTTCTTCTACAAGTGTTTCCGGCTTTGAGCGTATATTTTATTATTTCAGTTCTCCGATGAAAATTACGGTTTGATTATGCAAGAGTATGGAAGGGCAAGAAGTCATGATTTTGACGACTGTAAACTGAATACGATTATTTGTTGGTTATTGTTTTCGTCAGCATCGAGAACACAGCGATTTTATCGTATTTATTGTAATATTAGTCAGTACAAGTCTTTTCGGCTCGTTGAGCGTATATTTCTTCTACGAAGATTTTTTTTTTTTGCCATAATATAGCATGGACTTTGGGTTTTGTTTTATTTTGGAACACTGAATCATTGTCATTATTAGATTTAGTCACATTTTACGATGTGTTGACAGTGATAAATATTTACGGTTTGATTATGCAATAGTATACAAGAGATGTCACGATTTTGCTGATTTAGCTAACTAAAGTTTATCCATGGCAAAAAATTGGATGACATTTGCCTCTATTTTTTAACTCGTACCCAGACCCTAATCTGACCCTTAAAATCACAGTGAAAACGCCATTTTTTAAGGGAAAATCAAAATTTCGCCTATTTATGAATTACTTTTCGGAAATCCACACTCGGATTCCAGTAATTTCGTTAGTATTCTATCTGGAAACGTTAAAACATTTTAATAACTTAACAAATGATTACATGTATGTCGAGAGCGCAGTGAAGGAGGCCGAAAAGATCCCTGTGCGGTGTCATAAGACTGCTTCGGATACGTGTCTTTCCCCGGCTACTTTATACGGCCGTAGCAAGCCTTGAAAAACTGGGGGGCATAAATGTTTCGGACGCAATGCACAGGCTTCTATCCGTCCTTTCTAAGGGGTCCGGGCGCATGTACCCCCCCCCCCCCGAAATGTTTTGAAAATGAAACACCAAAAACTGCATTTCCAAGCATTTTGGGCTTTTAAATTTCATGTTTTTGATAGATGAAAACTCTTTCTAAACTGACACTTATTTATACAAAGCACAGCACATTTCCATGATCCAAAAGACTTAGTGAAGTAATTACATATGATCACGCAAACATCATTATCTATTTCCATATATTTTTTATTATATTCCCAATAAAATTCTTATGATAGTTGCAAAAAAAATCGGACTGTATTGGTCAACAGTTGAACAGAGTCAATTCATTAGTACTTTCTACATTGTCTCAGCCAACCAATGAATATTGAAAAAAGTAAAACACTTCGGGATGTCAATTACGAAAAAAAAGGACCGACTGTCTCTGCATCTTGAACCAGCAACTGTTTCACCTGTCAGAGTCATCAAAGAAAGTTAGACTGTCTGAGTTGCCTTAGCTGCCTTAGAGGCAAACACAGACTTCATCGGAAGGTCGTTCTTTGAAAACTTCCCAAACAATTGCTTGCGCCGCTGGTTGTCCCCCACAAACAAATTGGCAACCTCCACCATGTCCAAACCATCTGCCAATTTCTCGTGGACATGCAGAAGCATGAGGTAGTGATTGAGCCTGGCCTCTCCCGTGGTTGAACGCAGGTAGGTCTTGACACGCTTTAAGGCGGAGAAGGAACGCTCACTGATGGCTCACTGATGGCTGGCATGACAATCATAAGCTTACCAAGGGCGAAAATCTCACTCAGTAGGAATTTGCGATCATTTCCGAGTGACTGAAATCAGTTTTATTTTCACAGCTCCACCCCGGCCCCTCCCCTTGCTACGGCCCTGCTTTATCAAAGGAATACGCCGCCGACCGGTGTCCAAACAGCATAGCGCCTTCTTAGCAGACGGACAACAAGTCTACTTCCTATTTCTGTTGCACTGCTGGAACCCAGAGTATTTGACGAAGGTTCGACTCCTACCAAATGATCAAGGAACGAGCGCAGCTCAGATTATGAAGCGAATGGCGAACTTGCGTCAACACGACCACGACGGACTTGTTTCGAATCAAAATATTCCAATGAGTTATGATAAGCTGCATTTTTATGAGCGTACTTCTCAGCCGTGTTTAGCAACTTGCTGCCAAGAAACTAACCCCCAAGGCTCTTTTCTCTTCGTATTGTCGAGCGCTAAGTGCGCCTAAGCCGGACCCTGGGAACGGGTTGCGTGTTGGCATTGGCAACGCGATGAATTCGTGCGAAATGTTTAAGTGAAGCGAGACGGACCATGAGACCAGGAAGATAGCGCCTTAGGTAATAAGCTGTATATTACTCAATTCATCATTTTCGCTAACATATGTGTATCCAGAAAGTATTTGAAGAAGGTATATTTCAGTTGTTGCATTCCCGGAATCCATGCACTTTACAGGGCACGAACTATTTTCACTTGAGTGGGTTTGTCACTCGATGGCATTTGATAAACATCGAGAGTGGGACAAAGAAAGGAATCGAGTCCCCGACAGGAATCGAACCTATGACCTTCCCGCACACCGGTCAGATGCTCTAACAATTGAGCTACGAGAGACTTGTGGAAAGCTAGGCCATATACTAGGTTCATGTATGATATGGGTCCTGTGTAGTTCTAGAACAGCAATGTCGAAAGCGTCATGTAAAGTGATAAATAAAGATGGTCAACGTTAAAAAAATAAATATATTTTTCTTTTTCTTTGTGAATGTAATAATAAGAGTGCAAGGAGAGGTATTTTACGCGACGAAGCCATAGGTTATGCAGCAACATGGCTGCAACTCATATTGACTACATAGCAAAGCCTTGTGAAAGATCTGAATTTTCTATATCCTCTCACTAAAGTGTTCTTACCAAGAGTTAAGGTGCCACACCTCTTACCAGTCTAACTTTCGGATAAAAGATGTCACCTCTGGCATACTTCCGCGATGGACCAAAGTATTTTTTCATGCTTTGCCGCTAATCATCATATCTGTCCTCCAAGCTATCTGCTTGTTCGACACATGATACTTTGTCATGGGGTCAATATATTGGTTATTCTAATTCATGGGTGTTCTCCGTGTATATGTCAATTACGGCATGCTGTTAGAATAAGGATAAGTAAAAGTAAAATTAGTATTAAGCAACTACGGTCAGACAAATATCAGGTCTGTGCTTCGAAGTACTCCCCGGCAACATCTAAATAATGAATAATTCACTCTCACGTAATAGTCACTCTGTGCCTTAATGGGGATGAGTTATGGGCGAAAAATTTTGCTTAAGGCGCAGAGCAAGCTGAGGGCGAAATTATCCGGCGTCGCTGAAGGGGAGGTGGGAGGGGAAAACTGGACGAGCTGAAACTACGAGTGGACTTGCGAAAAGAGGGCGAAATAGGTCAAGTGGGGCGTATAAAAGGCCTTACGAGTACCCCTAGGGACTTGTAGGGCCAATAGGGTTTAGGCAAACCAAAAGCACGTGCTTTAGGGAAGTTGTGAAAGGCACGCCGCGGCTTTTCCGCGAGTGAGAATACTAATTCGATCAATAATGCAGGAGGAGATGAAATCTTTGTGTTTAGCACAATTTTTAGCGTTGGGGAAAAGGTTCCGGGGAGGGACAGCGGAATCGAAGTGTTTTCCTTGAAAGAAACCTTTAAAATGGACAAAGAAGTGTCTGACATCTACCCCGACAGATAAATAACTGAACAATTCCTCAGCCTTGGGGTGAGCGGCCAAAACAGACTCCCAGGCTGACAGGTGATTCTGAAGGTTCGCTGCGATGCAATGTTCTGGGTCCCGGAAAGGGATCTGGGAAACGTTGGCATAATGTTGGCCTGATGCTACCGATAAGACAGAAGGTAGTGGCCCGGCCCAGCTGTGGGTCGTCCCCTCCCAATCACACCAGAACTCTGAGGAAGGATGACTAGAGGCTTCTATGATCCTGGAGGAAAAAAACGAAGGCTCGGAAACCTAGAAGGAACAAAAAGGGAGATGGGAGGTGAGGAGGGGACCCGATGGAGGGAGGACCCACCGCCGAGCCGAGCCAGCAATCCGGTCCGAAGACCAGGAAACGGATTATGATAAGATAAATCCGCCTGGAAGCGACTGTGATGTGGGGAAGGGAAGGAAAAACTAAAAACGGAAAAGGAAACAAGAGTTTATTGGCTTATCTTTCTCTAAGAGTTACATGCTTGAAGAGACAAAAAATTTCTGGCACGCCCAGGACGACCGCATGCAAAACAAGTAATGCCATTAGGACGGCCACTGGAAAGGCTGTGTTTTGGGAAAGTTTGGACTTCACTGCCTCAATATCTTTCTTAACATCTTCCATAGGGTCAGGAATTGGCTGAAAAGATCAAGCATGGGGTGGTGAACTTGTTGTGGGCTGACAAAAGCGTGTGAATTAACAGCCTCTAAAATAGAATGAGGTTATGCCAGAATGGGGTAAAAAGCAAAGGCGGGGGCGAGACCGAAGGGAGCAAAACATGTAAGTGTAAAAAGGAAGTGTGAAAAGTAAATTGAATAGCATAAATGTAAATGAAGGCGCAAACATGCAAATAGCAAATAAAAGAAATCCGCGGGGAAAACAAAGGTGAATTCAAAGGAGTCCATAAACGCGAAAACAAAGAAACAGAAATCAAACAAATGTCCGTAAATATTTAATAACGCGACGAAGCAAAGGCATAAAAAAGAGACACTGGGGCGCAAACAAAAGCCAAATCCCTAGTAGATATGCCTACAAAGTCGGGATAGAAAAATACCAGCGAAAAGAAATAAACCAAAAAGGTGTTGGACCAACGCTAAAAATGCCGACGTAAACAAAATTGTAACCAAATAGGATGCTAACGAAGGCCAAAGAAAACTAATTAAAGCCAAAATATGCGTTGCACACAACAACTTGTAACCAAATCGCATAAAGCGGGGGGACTATAGAACACTCGCGTAAATAAATTTAAGCCAAATGTACGTAGCGCTAGAAGCACTAACGTAAAAGATCCGTTGCTAGGTCAGACGTTGGACGGGCTTTAAAACGCTAACGTAACTAAAATACCAAATATACGTTACACAGACGCAAAAAGCGCCAACATGAGCTAAGGGTCCAGGTATATGTTCCACAGACGTTGAAAGGGGCCAATGTAGACAAGTTTAAATGAACTATAAGCGGCACAGACGCGAAAAACGTCAACGTAAACTAATAAACCAAAATATACGTTGCACAGACGGAAAACGCCAACGTAAAAGAATTAAGTAAGGGTTATTGACCAGGAGCGAGGGGATATGCTACGCCCTCGGGTACGCCACGAGGGGAATATATCACATATCCCCGAGGGACTGGTCAATAACATGCTTATTTTCCACCTTGTGAGGTTTTCTAAAACAAAGAAACTATTAATTTTCGGAGAGTAACATTCCGTTCAATTCAAATGCAAAAAAGCATGATTCCGCAAGGCCGCATTGGGATCACGGCACATTACGAAGCGAGACGGTAAACATGTTTTGCTTTTGCCAAATTTGCATTGAGCACGTTGCTTCGTTATGAGTAGAAGGAGAGAAAGAGAAGAAAATGTATGAACAGTACTCGTGGTCTCGCCATGGCCCAACTGCCCGCCTTCATCTTTCGAAGATCAATGGAGTGGTTGCGGTGTGTTTTCCAAGGGAAAGCGGCAGAAACATATCCAGGTTCAAGCGTAAAACGAGGCGTCATACATTATTGAAGACCCGAAACCTGAATCGAGGTACGATACCATCGAATAATGTTATTAACATTTCGCTTTTTGGTCGCGACCGGAAAGTTAATTACGTAGGAATATGATTGATGAAGTTGTCGTTTTTGTAAACAAAAAATATTGACCGATGCTAGAGCGTTTTCCTTGTTACGCCCTATTTTGTCTTCCCGTTTGTGTTATTCTATTATGAGAGGAATAAGTCGAGGGGACTAAGGCGAGGGGAATATGTCGAGGGGAATATGTCGAGGGGAATATGTTGGGGGGAATATGTTGAGGGGAATATGTTGAGGGGAATATGTTGAGGGGAATATGTTGAGGGGAATATATAATCCTTTGTTTTGCTATTGTTATCAGCTATTG
This sequence comes from Cladopsammia gracilis, assembly GCA_022457155.1. NCBI lineage: Eukaryota > Metazoa > Cnidaria > Anthozoa > Scleractinia > Dendrophylliidae > Cladopsammia > Cladopsammia gracilis. The sequence continues at coordinate 1,710,646 of JAJGOT010000085.1, read as the reverse complement.
TTTTCAGCCCCGCCTCTCCCCTGTTACAATCAAAGCCGCACCCAGCTTTTCAGACACTGTAATGAGCGGGGTTATGTGATATATTCCCCTGAAAAGAACAAAGAAAACCGAGCTAGGTGGAAAATAAAGCTAGATATACTTTACACAGGCGTAGAAAACGCCAACGTAAACATACAATGTTTATCGAAGTATACGTTACAAAGGCGCGAAAGGCGCCAACGTAAACTAATAAACCAAATATACGTTACACAGAGGCAGAAAACGCCAACGAAACGAATTTTAGCTGAGTATACGTTGCACAGACGTAGAAAAACGCCAACGTAAACAAGGTTTTCCAAAATATACGTTGCACAGACGCGAAAGGCGCCAACGTAACCTATAAAACCAAATATACGTTATACAGACGTAAAAACGCCAACCTAAGCTGATAAACCAATGCACGTTGCACAGACGCCGATAAACGCCAACGTAAACAAACTCTTACTGAAAATGTGCTGCACAGCGGGCCTATAAGAGCCAACGGAAAGTAATAGACCCAACTATATGTTGTACGACGGGTGCAAAAGCCGCCGACAAAACGAGCTCTATGAAATACACGTGGCACCGCTAGAAATAGGTACAAAATCTCGGGGCATCGACGTAAACCTGGTTCCTACAAAATGTATGTTGTGAACTAAGGTGGGAGAAAACAAAAAGAGAGGAAAATTACCTCAGGTGCCGGTGCAGGCGCTGGGTCGGGTGCGGGAGTGGGTGCCGGTGCGATGGCGGCCAAAGCGTCTGGGGCTAGTGGAGCCGGGTGTACCATAATTTACTAGAATAGCTTCAGCGACGCTGGGAAAGTTTGAGAAATAAAAACTGGACGAGCTGAAACTACGAGTGGACTTGCGAAAAGAGAGCGAAATAAGGCAAGTGGGGCGTATAAAAGGCCTTACGAGGATCCCTAGGGACTTGTAGGGCCAATAGGGTTTAGGCAAACCAAAAGCACGTGCTTTAGGGAAGTTGTGAAAGGCACGCCGCGGCTTTTCCGCGAGTGAGAGTAGCAGACTAGTAATGCCAGTGGAGGAACATTATAGGGTCGCAGTCGGTAGGTTTGAAGAACTAGGTTAGTAAATGTGCACTCACGATATGCGTAGCCCAAACTTAAAAATTACTCCTGGAGCTTTGCAAATGAACTTCAATCAATTACATTTCCCCTGTGACCTCTTTTCCACAAATAAGCGAAGATGACAAGCGTCAATCAACTTTCTTGTGCTATAGACAGGCAAACGTGAGAGTAGGAGTGTATTTCGGTTTACGTTTGCTTTATTGTTACAAACTGTGCACATCAAGTGGGTGTTTGACTTCCTCGTTCAGGTAGTAAGTTTACCTGTTTAGAAATAAATCCTGGAGAGGTATACAACTTAAGAGTATCTCCTCTTTTAGTCGCCATGGTTCTGTTTAGAAATGTTTAGGGGAAGGAGATAAACCACTTTCTCGTCAGTTTCTGCTGGTGAATCTTCTTTTCCAGTCTTGCCTTTTTGGTTTATTGATGTTGAAATAAATGACACATACGTGCAAAATGTTGTTTAACAGAGAGATTCTGAAGTTTTCAAAGAAAATTACGTTATTTTTCTAATACAAATCGAACAAGCTAGTTCAGTACGGTTTTATTATTATTGTTGCTCTTTTACAAATTTGGCGACCGCAAAACGCGCGCTCTACAAAGACGAAAGTTCAGTAGAAACAAAATCGTAGGAGAGGCACTCAGAAAAAGGGTCAACTTCTAAAACAAACGGTTTTTTATGAACATTTGAAGACACAATAATTGTTATTCAATGAAATTACATAATGAGCAGTCGATCTTAGCGTTCCGTGGAGGAACATTCGGACCGCTAGAGGAACCAATCAATGTTTCGTTTCAAACAGTTCAGCCATATCATCAAAGAAATATTTCATCCAACACATTATCATCAAGGAGCATGGAGAACCCTACAAACACTAGAAATATAGCATATAGAAAATTACCTTCGAAGACAATTCATAGCAAGCATGTGATTTTTATCCATGGAAAAGAGAGCGCTATTTATCCTTATATCAGGCTAGTCCCCCCGTCAAGTGTTCTCAAAGTAGCCGGTTAATGTTTTACCAAATTTGCCAACTCGTATATTTTTATTAGCCCATTCAACGTAAAAGTGCCCAAAGTTACGTGTTTTATTTTATTTTATGTTATATTTATATATTTATTATTTATGTTGCAAGGCCATCTGGTTGAGTATTTTAAAAATACGCACAGCAATTTTGGCTAGATGGTCACTGTCCATTGTAGAAAACCAAACTCCTTCAGCAAAGGGGGTGGATTTTTTTTTCTGAGAACCTTATCCAACAATTTCTTCTTTTTCAAAAGCTCTTGTTGCCACGTTGGGCCCATGTGTGAAACACACACTTCTTCCAAGTGTTATCCGGGGACACTGACGATAAAGCGATAACAACAAGCGAGAAGTCTAAATGACATCAACGTTTAGAAAGTCATAGGATATCCTAAAAATTAACACGCACATTAGTTGGTTTCACATTGCAAACCAAGTATATCTCAAGTAAGCACTTGACTCAAGTGCACTTGAGATTCTCAGGTAACAGTTGTAAAAATAAGGATTCACACCTGATGACAAAGTGCATTGCTTAAAACATCAGTTGTCAATCATCGTCAATATTTTGCAAGTGTGTTCTCAAGTGTGATGCTGTGAGATCGTACTTGTCTTCGCACTTCGGCTTCTTTGAAATAGACACGTTTCCATGGTCACAAAGTATTTCACATTCAAAGTTGGTTTATAGTGCACTTAGGATACAACTACACAGTTTGCAGTTGTGTTTTCAGATACTAGAGTTATTTTGTCCCGCTGTCATTGTTGTTGAGTTGAGAAATCGGGAGCAATCTGCAGCAGGACAACACAGCCGTGCCAGTAGCGGAGCGAGATATATGCCGTGCTGGGCAAAACGCGGGGACTGACTGCGTCAAGAAAAATAATCCAGCATTGTAGGTGAAGGAAGCATTAGTAATTTGTTATCTGCTCCATGGCATAGCAATAGTGTTGACGCTTCAAGGAGGGTTACCTTGATCCGTTTACCTTCCTAGGAAATTCACAGCTACTTAAGTTTACTTAATCTCGCTGCTTTACTGGTCGAAGATGAAGTGACACAAGCACTGAAGGACAAAATCAGACAACTTTGCTGTTCAACGAGCTAATTTATATGCATTTATTAATTTCACCTGTAAATATGTGTAATGTTTTAAACGTTAATTTTGAGAAACATTTCCTGATTAGGTTTACGGACACTAAACTCCAACGTACATTGTATTATAAACCCATCAATAATTCGGCTGCGCCTGGTTTTTTCAACCAACGTCTTGTCGTTTGGATATCATGATGAAACACTCTTCCTCGATCGTGTTTGATGTATTGCTTCAAATATCAACGATTTGTGCTGTACGCTTGTTTTAATACTAACACAAAAGGTAAAGCGTCCCATTAGGTTTTAAAGCTTTAAATACAGAGGGGTGAAATTTTCTTTCTCTTTTTTATCTGACTGTCTTAGCCCAACACTGGCGCTTTATAAATTGAGTTGCGAGTATGAATAACAAGTATCGAATAAATAGAAAGCTTGGGAAAGCCGGAGAGCTGTCAGGTTGTTTTTCACATTCACCCAGGCGAAAAGTTCACTTTCAGTGCCATTTCCTATTCCGTGTTTATTTGAGTGTTTAACACAAATTAGGGAAAACATTGATTTTGAAAGCATTTGAGTCGCTTGGCCTGGTGAAGCTAAAATATATAAATGAAATTTATTTTCCTTTTTCTAACATTTCTTATTTTGTTTTAAATTAAATTTCAAAGAATAATTTTATAACAAGTAAATGCAACTTCTCACTGACAATTAAGGCAACTGCTGGTGGGTGTATTGTATTTTAATTTGTTGGGCGTTAACATGCATTCAAACACTCAATTAATTCATATCCATAAGCCCCAAAAATCCCAGATATGAATTAAGTACTAGCTATTCACAATACAGCGAAAACTGGCGATGAAAACTTAACAAGCAGTAAAAACAATAAGCTATTACAAACGACTGTTTAATAAAGGGACAGAGAACTGGCTGACATGTCTAAAAGTGTGTTATTCGAATTTCCAACGGGCCATAAAACATGACGTAAAAAAATACGTCACCATCACAAAGGAACAGTAGGATTGGTAGAGGTGAGGATAAGATAAGCAGCAAATATTGTTTAAGGGAGTTGTATTAGCACGTGCACTTGCACTATTACCTAACGAATTTCCTCCTCATCCAATACTGGCATCTGTCTAATTCCACTTCTTTTTTTTACTAAACAAGTCGCTGTTTATAACAATTCACAAGGAAAATTGATAAGCACCTAGTTTGAGTGACAAGATTGGGATATTGGCCCCTTCTGTTTTGTAATAAGAGGCCATATAAATTATTAAAGCTAGCGCTCCCGCTAAATGCACGTATTCGCATTGCAGTAAAATGGCGGTAAAAAACTTTACTGGGGAGGAAAACCAGAGGATATTCAAAGAATTGTATTGCTCGGCAGATTTAACTCGAGAAGCACACAATCATCTAATATTCCATTCAATGCTCCACATTTTTCTTTCCATTACCGCATTTCTGGGGAACAGTCTGATTTTAGTTGCCCTTCACAAGGAGTCTTCGCCGTCTTCACTTCATCCGCCGTCCAAACTCCTGTATCGTAGCCTAGCGACAACTGATCTTTGTGTTGGCATCATTGTCGATCCTCTTGTTATTACTCGCCTTGCGGCTGCGATGAACAAGCAATGGAATATTTGTCGCTACGCATCTGACTCAAGTTTTATTGTTAGCTATATTTTGTGTTCAGTGTCTTTGTTGACACTGACTGAAATAAGCGTGGATAGACTTCTCGCCCTTTTGTTAGGGCTAAGGTACAGACAAGTTGTGACTTTGAAAAGAACATATCTAGCTATAATTGTGTTTTGGGTTGTGTCCGTTGTCGCCGCAACAATTTCCCTTTGGAATCCCCTCATAACTTCATGGTATGGCAACATAGGTACTCTACTGTGTCTAGTCACCTCAATTTTCTCTTACACAAAAATTTTTCTTACTCTGCGACATTATCGAATTCAAGTACAAGACCAAGTTTCTCAAGAACAACCGAGCCAAGCAATTCCACTGAACATAGCTCGATACAGAAAGGCAGTGTCCAGTGGACTGTGGGTGCAGGTTGCATTAGTAGTTTGTTATCTGCCTTATGGTATATCGGTAGCTTTCACGCCTCAAAGAGGGTTATCTTTATCCGTTTACCTTGCTAGAGAATATACGCAAACTTTAGTTTATTTGAACTCGTCATTAAACCCGTTGCTTTACTGCTGGAAGATCCGAGAAGTAAGACGAGCAGTGAAGGACACAATCAGACAACTAAGCTGTTCATCGAGTTAATTTATATGCATTTTAAATTGTAAATATCGTTCTCAGTCTTGTTAAAAGCTTATATGAGCAAAGTTAGGCACGTTAGGTTTACCGAGGCCAAAATATTATTCTTTCAAAATTCAACGATTTTTGCTGTGTGTTTGTTTTAATATTAGTATAAGGGGTAACGCAGTCTCTTATGTTTTAAAACTTTGAATAAAGACGTAAAATTAAACAATATTTCAATTGCTTCAATTGTTTTTATTCTAATCTTATGAGCTGTCTTATCGCAAAAGTAGAGTTTTATCAACGCAGGTGCAGAACCAATTATAATAAGCAGTAAGGCCAGGAAATAAAGGCTGGGAGCAGTCGTGTAATTTTTTTTTTTGTCGACAGTCAGTCATAAGCGAAAAGTCTCAAGAAAGTTAAATAGGATGAAAAACGACAAAAAATGTATCTGAAAGAAGAGAGAAACTCTTCTTTATCATATTTTCTATTACGTGTTTCCTCGAGGGCTAACTACAAATGAGGGGAAACATTAATTAAGTATGCAGTCGTGTGGTGTGTGCAGCTGCAAAAAGCGTAAACACTTCGCTTCAATTTTGTCATATCTATTGTGTAGCTACCAATCAGTTACGAGATGAATTGGCAAAAGAAGCAAATGAGCGGTTAGTCACACGAAACCATTCTTATCTCGTCTGCTCGTAGTTTTTCATTTGTATTTTATTTACCCTCTTTATCTGTGTAAAAAGGCCAAAATGTTCAAAACTGCAGATGCGAAGAAGTTGACAAACCTTCTGTGCCTTTCAGAAACCGGCGAACGTCTAAGCTAATATGATACAAGGTTCAACATCGTACAACATTTGTTGCTCAACAAATGTTGAACGACGATGTTGCAACTTGTTGAATTAGTAGAAAACATATTTAACATTTTAAAACGATTGATTGTGGTCTGAACTTGAACTGTCAACAAATTGCAACTTGTTAAACCGAAAAGAGATCAAATAACCCGTCTCTATTTTCCTTCAAACGAATGGGGTTAGTTTCTAGAGAAACTGTGGTGCTGCGTCGGTGGGGGGTGAAGCACAAGAATTTGGTTTTATCGACTGAGTCGATAAGGTAAATTAGCCACCGTAAAAAGATTCGAGAAAGCTGACGTTTCGAGCGCTAGCCCTTCGTCGGAGCGAATCAAGGGATTGTGGGTAGTGTGTGGTTTTATATAGTAGGTGGAGCTCCGCTATTGGTGGAAATTTGGTGACGTGAAAAACAAATGTAAATTAGTTGAATGAAAAGCGTTCGTTAATTCCGTGGGGTTTGAGATTGCCGATTCGAAAGATGATTTTTTGTTCTAAGTTTTTACGGCTTTCTGTGTTGCCCTCGTGTAGGGAAACGCCACAGATTGTCATGTGTTGTTTAGAATGGTTAGCAAGATTGAAATGACGCGCGACTGGTTTGGATGCGTCTTTGTCATTTTTTTCAACGTCTCGGAGATGTTCTCGAAAACGGTCGCCCAGTCTCCTCCCTGTTTCGCCAATGTATATATTTTTGCAAAAAGTACATGTTATGCAGTAGATAACATTTACGGAGGTGCATGTAAAACGATCAGTGATTTTGATAGATCGTTTAGGTCCCGTTATTTTGTCCGCGTTGTGAATGAAAGAACAAGTGTTGCATCGTGTGCATGCGCATTTAAAAGTTCCCGGTTCATCGTCAGACTTCAGTGTACTCGTAACTAGAAAGTTGCCTATGTTTTTGTCACGTTTGAATGAAATTAGTGGAGGTTGTGAAAAAATTCTGCCACTTTCGGGGTCGTTTTGGAGCAATTTGAATTTTTTTAAAATGATGCTTTTGACTGTGTGATTGTGTGGGTGGAAAGTGAGGGTGAATAGAATTCTCTCGTTCTCTTCCTTCTGTGATGTTTGTAGTGCTGATTGTCTGTCGATCTGTTGTGCACGTTGTTGGCCCGTATTAACAACAGAGTCAGGGTACCCACGTTTCTTGAAAAACTGGCACATTTCTTCCGATTTGTTGGAAAAATCGGAGTCATCACTACAAAGACGTCGAAGTCTGAGAAATTGAGAATACGGAATGGCGATTTTAACGTGTGATGGATGTGAAGATGAATGTAACAGATAACTGTGGGAATCTGTAGGTTTGTAGTGCACACTTGTGGATAAACTGTTGCCGTTGATCGAAATATTGATGTCAAGAAAAGCGCCAGAGGTTTCAGAAACATCTCAGGTGTATTTTAGAGCCGGATGAAAAGTATTGACAGAAGTTATGAATTGATTAAGTTCTTCTTTACTGGAAGAGGTAGCGCCAATGCAGTCATCGATGTAGCGGCCGTAGAGTTCGGGTTTGGTTCCTTGGCACTGATCGTAAAATTCCTTTTCGGCGTAGCCTACAAAAAGGTTAGCATAGCTTGGTCCCATTTTGGTGCCCATGGCGACTCCATTTACTTGTTTGTAGTAGTTTTGGGAAAATGGAAAACAGTTAAGTGTCAAAACTAATTCGACTAAGCGGAGCAGTGCTTCTGAGCAATGAAAAAGTCAGCTTTCTCGAATCTTTTTACGGTGGCTAATTTACATTATCGACTCAGTCGATAAAACCAAATTCTATTTTCCTTCCACAACGATAAACAACGTTCAACATGTTGAATGGATTATTTCATTATTCAACAAGGCATGATACTTTATTCAACATTTTTTTTCAATTCAGCCATATATAATAAATGTAATATTACATCCAACACAACATCATCAAGGAGCAGGGATAACCCTTCAAAAATAACGGCTTTTAAATGAAGGGGAAAGATTGGACTAGAAATATACAAATAGAACATTATCTTCGAAGATGTTTAATAGCAAACATGTGATTTTTATTAACAGAAAAGAGAGCGCTATTTATCCTCATACGTGGGCGGCATGGTGGTGTAGTGGTTAGCGCGTCGGACTTTCAACCTGAAGGTCGGTGGTTCGAAGCCTGGTCTCTGCCGTCGTGTTGTTTCCTTAGACAAGAAGCTTTACTCCACACTGTCTCTCTCCACCCAGGTGTATAAATGGGTACTGGCGACAAAATGCTGGGGGTAACCCTGCGATGGACTAGCATCCCATCCAGGGGGGGGAGTAGCAATATTCCTAGTCGCTTCATGCTATAGAAACCGGGTTTAAGCTCCGGCCGTTATGAGCCTTCTGGCTCGGGTGCGCGACTTTTCTATTTATCCTCATACGAGTATCAGAATGTTGCAAGGCCATCTGGTTGAGTATGTTTAAAAATACGCACTGCAATTATTGTCAACTGGATGGTCACTGTCCATTGTAGAAAGCCAAACTCTTTCAGCAAAGGTGTATCCAGGAGAACAGAATGGTGGATTTTTTCTGAGAACCTTTAATCCAAGAATTTCTTCTTTTTCAAAAGCTCTTGTTGCCACGTTGGGCCCATGTGTACAACACAAACTTCTTCCAAGTGTAATCCAGACACTGACGATTAACTCTCGGACTTACACACAAACTTATACCCCCTCCGTGGTACAACAGGAGGGGGGAAGGGTTGTTGCAACACCTCCCTTGGGTTTTTGCAGTATTACAATATTTCGAAACAATTTTACATCTAATAGGTAGCCTGTGATGTGCTCTACAAGATGAGGTAAATCTTATGGGTTGTAGAGCTGATGGGGATCCGTGACGTCATCCAAAATGGCCGACAATATGGCCGCCATCTTGGATTTTACTAAAAATTCAACTTTATCGGGAAAATGCGGAAATTGTAAATATGTTTTTATTTTGCTGCTTTTGGTATGGTATGGTATGGTATGGTATGGTAGATGTGAAAATAAGGATTCACACCTGATGACAACATGCATCATTTGAAACATCAGTTGTCAATCATTGTCAATATTTTGTAAATGTGTTCTCAAGTGTGATGAAGATCGTACTTGTCTTCGTACTTGTCTTCTTTGAAAAAGACACGTTTCCATGATCACAAAGTAGGGTTCAAGTATGTGCATTTTACTCTTTTATATTCAAAGTTGCTTTTAAGTGCACTTAGGATATACCTAGAATCACAGTTTGCAGTTGTTTTTCAGATAAAGAGTTATTTTGTTCCGCTGTCGTTGTTGTTGAGTTGAGAAATCGGGAGCAAACTGCAGTGGACAACACAGCGAGTCGGTGGCGAGATATAGGCCGCTCTGGGAAGAACGCGGGGACTGACTGGGTCAAGAAAAATACTCCAGCATTGTAGGTGAAGGAAACATTAGTAATCTGTTATGTGGTCTATGGCATAGCAATAGGGTAACCTTGATCCGTTTACTTTGCTTGGAAATTCACGGCTACTTTAGTTTACTTAAACTCGTCATTAATGTCGTTGCTTTACTGCTGTAAGATCAGAGAAGTGACGCAAGCACTGAAGGACAAAACCAGACAACTTTGGTGCTCAACGAGTTATTTTATATGCATTAAGTATTAATTTTACACTGTGAATATGTGTAATGTATTTAAACGTTTCTCATGAGAAAAGTTTGTTAATTGGGTTTACGGACACTAAAATCCAACCTATTATAAACTCATTGACAATTCGGCGGCGCCTCGTTTTTTTCAACCCACTTCTCGGTGATTGGATATCATGATGAACGATATGCGCTGTGAGCTTATTTTAATGGTAGCAAAAAAGATAATGCATCCCATTAGGTTTTAAACCTTTGAATATAGAGGTAAAATTCTCTTTCTCTTTTTTATTAGACTGTCTTAGCCCAACAGTGGCGTTTTTTTTTTAAATTGAGTTGCGAGTATGAATAACAAGTATCGAATATGTAATAAGCTTGGGAAAGCCTGAGAGCTGACAGGTTGTTGTCAGTTTTCACATTCAGAAGAGGGAGGTGTGAACTGTCATGGCGGCCGGACGATGCTTTTAAGCTCTTCAACAAGATGGCGGGTTTACGTCTAATTAGATGATATTCTTTGGCGCCTTGCACAGCTTTGAAAGTCGGAAACGGCTTAAACATCTACGAAGCTAAAATAGCCTCGCCTGGACAAAATTATGCCGGATAAATCGAAAGAAAAAAAACGAGCACGTGGCTCAAGCTCGACCGAAGCTGAAGAAGAAGATAAAATTCTGGAAAAGTTGACAAGTATTCAGACAAGAATAGAAAATGGCTTCACGAAAATGGAAAACGAAATGGCAGCGTTAAAGCAGGAGCTCAAGCAAGACATTTTATCAATTAGAAACGAGCTCAGTGAGTTAAGAAAATCAATTGATAGTGCGTGGGCAGAAATCAACACTTTCAAGAAAGAGAACGAGTCTCTAAAGAAACAAATGGCGAGCACGGTAAGCGAGAATGCTAAATTAAACGAAGATATTAATATTCTCAAGGACCGCGTAATCAAACAGGAAGATTATTCGAGGAGAGAGAATTTACGCTTCTACAATATACCAGAAAATGAAAGTGAAAGCACCGAGCAATGCATCGAAAAAGTGAATGAAGTTATTACTGCTCTTGGTCTTAATTCGAGCGAGATCAGTTTCCACGCTATCCATCGAATCGGTAAACGAGATAACCTGTTCTCATCGAGCAGCTCTCACACTGACCATGCGACAGCAAATGGTCAATCACAACGTCCTCGCCCACGTCCGATACTAGCGAGATTTGTCTCCAGAATGGATGCAGACGATGTTTGGGGAAGAAAGAAAGAGTTGCTCAAAAGCTCTACTTTGTCGTCTATCTTTATTGATAAAGACCTCTCCGCGGAGTCTGCGAAAATCCGAGGGAAACTTAGAGCGGCATATAAGAAAGCAAAAGAACTGAACATTACGCGGGTGTCCATTAAAGGTAACAAATTACTTGTAAACAGTAGTAGCTATACAGTGGAAAACATTCCAGATTACCTGCTGCCTCCCCAAGGGAGCAACGAAGACTAAACTTAAATCCTCTTAAAATGAAGTGACTGGTCTCTTTTTCTTATTTAATACCTTTACTTTTTTTCTGGCTTTTAATAACTAAAGTCTTTTATGAGTTTTTCTTTTGCCCTCGATTGCTTTTCTGCTTACTTCTAAAAGTGTGTGTATATGTTTTCTTTTTTCATGCATTAATTACCTTTGCAAAGAGCCTGCGACAAATTCCCAGGACAAATATACTCGCCATTGTTTAAAAAGCTTTAGAAGACATCACTGGCATCTCGACAGCATTAAGCACCTCAACAGACGCTTTCCTAACACCTTCTTGCGCTGTTAGCCTAATTGTTTCTTTTTATAGGTGTCTTAGTCGTGTTTATTGTTATACTAATTTTTGTTGTTAATTATCTTTTGTAGAAGCTAACTAATTTTACATTTGTGACCTTTTTGCGTTTTTTTTTCCTATTTAAGACTTGTAGAACTATTTTTAATTAGTAGTGTTCTTGTTTTAATTTTGCTGCATTCTTTTTCTTTACGGACAAATCAAAGCGAGAAAATGGATCTTAAAATTGGATCCATTAACACACGGGGACTAGGAGATAAGTTTAAGAGACGAGAAATTTTTAACTGGCTCAAATGCAAAAAAATGTCAATATATTTTATACAAGAAGCTCATTGTACGGATGATAACATGCATGATTGGCGAGCTGAATGGGGCTATCAAGCCTTATTCAGCTGCTGCTCTAGTGCAAAGGCAGGTGTTGCAATACTTTTTAACAATAACTTTAACTTTCAGATATCAAAAACATATACTGATCCTGAAGGACGTTTCATTATATGCGACTTAAATACAAATGGAAAACAAATAACTTTAGTAAACATTTATGCCCCAAACGAAGATGATCCTAATTTCTTTATCTCCGTTTTTAATCAGTTGCTCGGCTTCAAATGTGAAGAAATAATAATCGGTGGCGACTTTAACTTAGTACTTGATGTTGAAAAAGACAAAAAAGGTGGCATCGCTAGATCACACAAAAAATCGGTGGAAGTTGTACAGGATTATTCTAAAAATTTAGATTTGGTGGATGCATGGAGAGCCTTGAATCCTACAGATTCTAGATACACGTGGCGACAGAAAAAACCTGAAGTACATTGTAGGTTAGATTTTTTTCTTGTAAACCAGAGCACCTTTTGTAACACCATTAGTGCAGATATATTACCAGGCTACAAAACGGACCATTCTATGATCACCATAAAAATTTCTTTGCATTCTAACAAGAGAGGACGAGGTTTCTGGAAACTCAACGCCTCCCTCTTAAATGACATTGAGTATGTTAATCAGATTAAAATAATTATAAATCAAACTAGAAATGAATATGAAAAAGATGAGTCAGTTAATCCAAATTTGTTATGGGAAATGGTTAAAATGAAAGCGAGAGAGGTGTCTATGAAATATGGTGCTACCAAAAAAAGGGAAATTTTGAGAAAAGAAGAGGAAATTGGACGATCAATTGCTACGCTAGAAAAATGTCTCACTGACGAAAATGTAAATGAAAATCAAAAACAAAAAGTTTGGTCTGATCTTGAAACAAAAAAACGCGAACAGGAGGTGATAATTGAACACCGGACAAAAGGTGCAATTGTAAGATCCAAGTCTCAATGGTATAACGAAGGAGAGAAAAACACTAAATACTTTCTAAATCTAGAAAAGAGACATTGTAAACAAGGAACAATAACTCAACTTAAAGTGAATAACGATGACTTTGTCTGTACGGACGAAGAGATTTTAAACGAATGCGAATCTTTTTATCAAAATCTTTACACTTCCAAAATAGACACAAACAATTCAGAAACTGACTACTTTTTCGCACAGCAGCCGGATGAAAAGAGCTTGAACAAAGATGAACAATTGCTTTGTGAAGGACTTTTAAACAGGACAGAATGCTTGGACGCTCTCAAAAGTATGAATTCTGATAAATCTCCTGGAACTGATGGTCTACCTTGTGAATTTTACAAAGTCTTCTGGAATGATCTTGCAGAAATATTGATAAACTCTCTAAATTACTCTTATGAAACAGGAAAGCTCTCGATATCACAAAGACGAGGAATCATAAAGCTTATACCAAAAAAGGATGCTGAGCTTAATTTAATTAAGAATTGGCGTCCGTTAACATTGTTAAATTGCGATTATAAGATTGCAACGAAAGCCATAGCAAACCGCATCAAAATTGTTATTCCGAAGCTTATTTCAGATGATCAAACAGGTTTCATTAAAGGCAGATTCATCAGAGAAAACATTCGTTTAATAGACAGCTTCATTAAATATACTGCAGAGAAAAATATACCGGGACTACTCCTTTTCCTCGACTTCGAAAAAGCTTTTGATACGCTGGAATGGTCCTTCATACGGAAAACGTTCCTACATTTCGGTTTCGGTAAATCCTTACTGAACTGGATAAAAGTATTCTATTGCAATATTGAAAGTTGTATTTTGAACAATGGATGGGCAAGTAACTTTTTTAAACTTAGCAGAGGTGTCAGACAAGGCTGCCCCTTGTCACCTTATTTGTTTATTCTCTCAGTAGAAATACTAGCTGACGCTATTCGCCAAAAGAAGGACATTTGTGGCATAATGTTAAACGGTAAAGAGATTAAATTGAGCCAATTTGCTGACGACACAACCCTTATTTTAGACGGTTCTGAAAAATCATTCCTAGAAGCCTTGAAGACGATAGACAGTTTTGGTTCTGTATCTGGCCTAAAACTTAACAATAGTAAGACAGAAGCCTTGTGGACAGGCGCCAATGCTGAAAGCGATTTTAAGCTATGTCCTGAAAAGAACTTTAAATGGCCACGCAAAAAAGTCAAAGCCTTAGGAGTGTGGTTCTCAACAGACCCTGATATGACTTTATCTTTAAACTACAATGATAAATTGAAAAAGATAAAGACAATCTTAGGCTGTTGGAAACTGCGTAGACTCGGTCTGTTAGGGAAAATTACAGTCTTAAAAAGCCTCGTAGCGTCACAACTAACATATATTCTCTCGCCTTTACAAACAAATTATAAGGTAATCAAAGAAATAAATGGTATGTTTTACAATTTCTTATGGAATGACAAAGGAGACAAAATTAAACGAAATGTAATGATAAATGATTACCCTGAAGGGGGTCTTAAAATGATTGATATAGATTCTTTTAATAGATCGTTAAAAGCAATTTGGATTAAAAAGTACCTGGACACAGAAAACCAGGGAGGATGGAAAAGTTTTTTTGACCTTGAACTTAGGAAATATGGAGGCCAAGTCACTTTAACTGGAAATCTTAACAAAAAAGACCGTAGTATTATTAAGATATCAGATCCCTTCATCAAAGAGATTTTTGAAATCTGGTCAGAAGTAAATTTTGAACAAACGATAGTGTCAGATGATCACTTTCTTGCATCACCTTTATGGTACAATTCCTTGATACGAATAGAAAACAAACCAGTTTACTATAAAGATTGGTTTAGCAAAGGAGTAACAAAAGTCAAGCATTTAATGAATGGCTCTGGCAAATTTCTTTCACTTTCTGTCTTCCAAAGTAAATATAGCCTGAAAGTCCGGCCTTTAGCTTTTTATGGACTAATATCTGCAGTCAAACTCCTGAAAAAACACATACCACAAAATACAAGGCCTTCTTTAAAGTATGAAGAGTTCTTGACTAAATTTGTAGAAAATTCAAAACCAAGTAGACTTGTATATAAGAAACTAGTATCAAAAAAGAGTGAACTACCTACTTCAAGCCAACAAAAGTGGTTTGAGGATATTAACGTTACGATTAACTGGAAAACTGCCTATCAATTATCCCTTCAATGTACGAAGAGTACAAAACTTATAGCTTTTAATTTTAAATTCTTACACAGAAGAATATCGACTAACAACTTTCTGAAAAAAATCGGACTCGTTGATAGCGAAAAATGTATCTTCTGCCAAGAAGAGACAGAAAAACTGGTACATCTATTCTGGGAATGCCCCAAAACTCAGTCCTTCTGGGTCAGCATTTCCTTATGGCTTCAGTCATGTAAAATACTTGAAAAAGAAACGCTCATACAACTGGGTACAGCACTGGGCTTAAAACCAGATAGTTCAAAATACAACTTTCAAATAAACTTTTGCTGCCTGCTTGCTAAATACTACATTTGGCTGTGTAAAATGAAAGAATGTCCACCAAAACTTGATGATTTTTTACACTATATGAAACATATCAATGAAATTGAAAACAAAGCCGACATTATTAACCGGAAGAAATGGGAGCCTTTTAAGTCTTTCTTGTAGTCCCCTGTGAACTTGATGCCAGTCCCCTAAGAAATGAAAAAATGTGTATAACTTCTTCTTCTTCTTCTTTTGCTTTTTTTTTTTTTTTTTTTTTTTGTTTTTGTTTTTTTTTCTTTGTTTTGCTTTCCTTCCAGGCTAAATTTAGTTTAAAGTTTTAAAGTAAATGCTGTAATAAGTAGTTATAGTATTACATTTATAGTAAGAATATAGAAATATTGTGAAATATATGGAAGTAAGCTTAGAGCTACACGTAATGTCATAGTTTGTAATGTATTTGTGATTTTTTTTTCTGTAATGTAAAAAAAAATTATAAAAATAAAAAAAAAATAAAATAAAAATAAAAATAAAAAAAAAAAAAAAAGTTTTCACATTCACCCAGACGAAAATTTCACTTTCAGGGTATCTCATATTCCGTGTTTATCTGAGTGTTAAATACAAATTAGGTTAACCAAATTATATGAATGAATTTTTTTTTCACCATTTTTTATTTTGTTTTCAATTAAATTTCACAGAATAATTTTGTAACAGGTAAATGCAACTTCTCACTGACAATTAAGGCAACTGTTGACGAGTGTATTTTATGTATTTTAATTTGTTGGGCATTCAAACACTCAATTCATATCTGTAAGCCCCAAAAATCCTAGATATAAGCTAAGTCCCCACGTTCAGTCTGTGAATATTTTTTCATTCACATTCTGTGGATATTCATTCAAGTCCAATTTTCATTCCTATATGGGCTTGAATGTGCGAAAAATCCACTCCGGTTACTGACGATTGAGCGATGGCAAGAAGACAGACGTCAAAACGACGTCATAACGACATTCTACTTTGTGAAAACATGATATGAATTAAGTGCTAGTTATTCGCAATGCAGCGAAAACTGGCTATGAAAACTTAACAAGCAATAAAAACAATAAGCTATGACAAACAACTGTTTAATGAAGGGACCCAGAACCGGCTGACAGGTCTAATACATATATAGATAGGCTGAGCCTAACAGCGTCGCTCTCTGAACTGAAAGCCGATGATAAGCTTTACTAAGGTGAAAGGTCGGAAGCACAAGAATTAAGATTGACTACCCGGAAATTTTTTTAACTTTAGCGATTCTCAAAAACAGTATTAAACGACCGTCTGCACAGTACATTTAGACCGTACAAAAGTTCACAAAAACAACGTTTTCTCGGTCTAGAATAACTAGTATGACTTATTTCCGAATAAAATACACCTGTTGCGTATCAAAAATTGCCCGAGAAACTGATTTGGAAAAAAAAGAAACACAAACATATTTGCATAAGGCGACGCGAGTGAAGTTAGAACTATAAAATCCAAGTCTCGTTTTGTTTACATAAAATCGCTTTTCAACCTATGTAATGAATGAACAAACATATAAAAATGCACAACCATCTTCTTTCGAAAAATTTTATTCAAATCTTAACAAGTTTATGTTTAAAAGCAAAACGCGTACCATTTATTACAGCGCATCGAGGCCGAACTGTCTTTGAAATTTAAGAAATCAATACAACTGAATTTGAGCACGTTTTATAAACAATTCTCCAAAACTAACGACAAAGAGAAATTAAGTCAATCACAGATTGTTATTGATATCGAAACATGTCAGTCCCTCGACTGCTTGGAAAGTCTTTAAAACTCCGCTTCTTCAGTTCTGAAACCCAAAGTGAGAAACATCTCCCCGCATTGCTCCCGCATTGATAAAAACGTAAAAAGTTCCTCGAAGCAAGATGTCATCCCTGAAAGCTCTTCTTTTTCCACTATAGCGGCTTCTGAGTATCCCTAAATTAGTATCCCTGTTTGGAGTAGCAAACCGCGAAAAAAATGTAGGGAAATAAAGACTTTAAGTAATGCTCCACATAAGAACTATAGTAAACTTCATTGTTCTGCGGCACTGGCTCTTTCCCACATAGAATATCTTTGGTTTCAAGAATAGAGGAGGATCTGATGGTTCATAATTATATTTCATTATAAAAATAAAGAAAATTCATTTGCGTCAAGTAAATTTTAGGAAATGTTCGTGCTTAACCAATCAGAATAGTAGAAGACAATAGCTAATAATTTTGCTTCTTTGACGAAGTTCCCCAAATACAATATCTTTTAAAACTTGCATGTTGTGCGATTGGGTCTCAAATTACTTGAAACCTTAAAAAATTAGACTTAATGCACCTTAAACCTTAGCTTTTTAGCAGTTTTGAGTCTAGGCCAATGAGATCACTAGTTGAAACAATGAAAAAAGTTGACATTCCATCGTGCATTGCCGTTGAGCACTATCCTTCTTATGCGGATCATTACTTTATTTGGAACGGTTTTCTCCGCTAAACACAGCTCCAACTAAAGTGTTTACCGAGTTCACGTGTCATCGGCCGTGCAGCCGCGCGAAAAACAAAGCCTCGCTTTGGTTTCAAAATTGCTAAGATCCCGGATGTTGTGTGGCGTCATACGCGCATGTTTTGCGACGTCATACGCGCCCGCGAGCTAGCCGTTCCCAAAGTGTGTTATTCAAATTTCCAACAGGCCGTAAAACATGGAGTAATACATCACCATCTCAAAGGAACAGTAGGATTGGTAGAGGTGAGGATAAGATAAGCAGTAAATATTGTTTAAGGGAGTTGTATTAGCACGTGCACTTGCACTATTACCAAACGAATTTCCTCCTCATCCAATTCTTGGCTTTCACATGACGTCATAAAAATTAAAAAATCTAAAGAAAACGTCCTACAAAGCTGTTTCTAACATGGTATGTGGATACAAGTGTTATAATCTTTCACAAAAAGTTTCAGGTTTTAACGATGTTTTGCTTCCGATTTACAAAGGTTTTAAATGTGTCACGCAATGCGTCACGCTATTTCAGATAAGCCGCGAAAATAAACAAAATTGAATCAGCTGAAAGTTGTTGTTTGCATTATAAGTGCTTATAAGCCGAGTTAATTAAGCTTATAGCAAATACTACATTTTTGGATGTGATTTTTGGTGTACATGTAATTAAGACTATGAATTTTTGGCCGCCATCTTAGTGCCCCTCTCAGGGGCACAAAGATGGCCGCTCCATACATTTCTTACTAAAAATATCTAATACTCGTTCGCCTATAACTCTTGAACGAAATGCTTTTGCGCTTCAAAATTTGGCCAAGATGTGTATTTTTGAACTCTTTACAATTCCATAAACATTTTGGATTCGAAATCTATTTTTTAATGCTTCTGAATTTTGATATGACGTAAGTGAAAGCCAAGAATACTGACATTGCGTTCTAATTCCAGTTTTTGACAATAAAACAAAACTCGTCATTTTCGTAACTGAACAAGCCGCTGTTTATAAAAATTCACAAGTAAGCACCTAGCTTGAGTGACACTGAAGATTGGGATGTTGGCCTCTTCCGTTTTATAATAAGAGGCCATATAAAAAAGATCAGTTGTCGCTAGGCTACGATACAGGAGTTTGGACGGCGGATGAAGTGAAGACTCCTTGTAAAGGGCAACTAAAATCAGACTGTTCCCCAGAAATGCAGTAATGGAAAGAAAAATGTGGAGCACTGAATGAAATATTAGATGATTGTGTGCTTCTCCAATAAATTCTGCCGAGCAAAAAAATTATTTGCGTGTCTTCTGATTTTTCTCTCTTGTAAAGGTTTTTACCGCCATTTTACTGCAATACGACTACGTGCATTTATTGGGGGGTTTAATAATTTTTGTGTTGGCATCATTGTAGATCCTCTTGTAATTACTGGCCTTGCCGCTGCGATGAACAAGCAATGGAATATTTGTCGCTACGCATCTGACTCAAGTTTTATTGTTAGCTATATTTTGTATTCAGTGTCTCTGTTAACACTGACTGAAATAAGCGTGGACAGACTTCTTGCCCTTTTGTTAGGGCTCAGATACAGACAAGTTGTGACTTTGAAAAGAACATATCTAGCTATAATTGTGTTTTGTGTTGAGGCCGTTGTCACCACAACAATGTCCTTTTGGGATCTCCTTATAACTTCATGGTATGGCAACATTGGTACTCTATTGTGTAGTCACCTCAATTTTCTCTTACACAAAAATTTTTCTTACTCTGCGACATAATCAAATTCATGTACAAGACCAAGTTTTTCAAGGACAACCGAGCCCAGCAATTTCACTGAACATAGCTCCACACAGAAAGGCAGTGTCCAGTGCACTGTGGGTGCAGGTTGCATTAGTAGTTTGTTATCTGCCTTATGGTATATCGGTAGCTTTCACTACTCAAAGAGGGTTATCTTTATCCGTTTACCTTGCAAGAGAATATACGTGAGCTTTAGTTTATTTAAGCTCGTAATTAAACCTGTTGCTTTACTGCTGGAAGATCAGAGAAGTGAGACGAGCAGTGAAGGACACAATCAGACAAATAAGCTGTTCATCGAGTTAATTTATATGCATTTTGAATTGTAATTAATATAGTTCTCAGTTTTGTTAAAAGCATATATAAGCAAAGTAATGTGCGCTAGGGTTACCGAGGCCGGCCAAAATATTATTCTTTCAAAATTCAACGATTTGTGCTGTGTGTTTATTTTAATAGTAGTGTAAAGGGTAATGCAGCCTTTTATGCTTTAAAAGTAAAATAAAACAATATTTCAATTGCTTCGATTCTTTCTCTTCTAATCTTATCAACTGTCTTCTCGCAAAAGTAGAGTTTTATCAACGCAGGTGCATAACCAATGATAATAAGCAGTAAGGCTTGGAAAGGCTGGGAGCAGTCGTGTTATTTTTTTTTCCTTGTGGACAGTCACTCATAAGCGAAAAGTCTCAAGAAAGTTGAAGAGGATAAAAAAAGGACAAAAATGAATCCGAAAGAAGACTCGGAGAAACCCTTCTTTATCATATTTTTACTCGTTTACTCGAATGCTAAGTACGAATTAGGGGAAACGTTAATTAAGTATGCAGTCGTGTGGTGTAGCCAACATATAGTAATTTAAAATTTTCAGTATTGTGTGTGTGCGTTTAACAGCCATTTGTTATTTAGGCGTCCGGAAATTAATTACTGTGCGGCTGCAAAAAGCGTGAACACTTCGATTTAATTTTGACATATCTATTTTGAGTTACCAATGAATCAGGTAGGAGATGAAATCGCAAAGGAAGTAAATGAACGGTTAGTCACGAAACCATTTTTTTTTTATGTCATCTGCTCGTATTTTTTTTTTTTTTTTCATTTGTTGCTTATCCTTTTTATTTGTTTAAGCCCAGAGGATATTTTGGTTTTCTTTTTTTAAAAAGTCCAACATTTTCAAACCTGCAGATGCGAAGAAGCTGACAAATGTTCTGCGCCTTTCAAAAACCGGCGGACGTCTAAGCTAATGATACACGGTTCAACATTGTTCAACGTTTGTTGCTTAACAAATGTTGAACGACGATGTTGGAAATTGTTGAATGAGTAGAAAACACATTCAACATTTTAAAACGATTGGCTGAGGTCGTTCAAAATGTTGGCGAATAGAGCCTGTCATTTAATGTTTTCGCTCGACAACGTTACTTACAATATTTCGGCTCTGTTACAGAGTCATAGTCATGTAATGATATTTTACAAGGCAACTTAAATATTATAGGTAATTAGGCGTGTTAACATTACGTAATATAACTAGAATTCTAGGTAATCAGAGAAACAGGTCTAATTCTCAATATATTGGCAAAACAGACAGGTATTCTACTTGTGTTTGTTAAAAAAGAGTGCCCAATGGAATTCAAATCATGTGAAGGTATATAACCTTAGGTCACCCCCTCCTTTAGGCGTCCAGGTTCTATTTGATAGAAACCTTTAGGGGAAGGAGATGCACGACATTCTCGTCGGTTTCTGCTGCCGAATCTTCTTTTTTACGTTCAGTCTTGTCCTCTTGGCTTGTTAACTGCTGAAATAGATGCCACATACGTGCAAAATGTTGTTTAACAGTTTCACCTCTATACACGTCAAGACAAAGAGACTCGGGGCGATGTAGACCATAACGACACCCTTCACTTTCCAACTGAATACTAAAAAAACTCCAAAAACGTAAACCACTTGGGTCTGGATCTTCGTCAACAAATGTATCCAGAAAATGCTGGATGATCATCAAAACGTTCCCAACAATGGTTGGAATGTCATCCTTGGACCAAATTTTCTCCTCCGCTATGTCCGGGTGTTGAGTGCATCTAAGAGCGTAAAGCGCCAGAACCACTGATTGGAAGACATGAGACTTCAAGTATGGCCTGTGACCGAGACATTCTCCCAGATCGATGAACCTCTCGCCTTCCGGGACTTTCATATCATAGTACTGGAGTTGTTTGACTGGACGTTGCCGGAGTTTACTCATGAAGGATTTTCTCGAACGTTCTTTGTCCTCAGCGGCAGCATAATTTGCCATTTTCCTGTAAAAGAAATAATAATAAATTATAATTTGAAGAGATTTTGAAGTTTTCAAAGAAAATTAAGTTGTTTCCCCAATACGAATCGAACAAGCTATTTTAAAACGGTTTTATCATATGATTAGTATTGTTCTTTTAGCAAAAGAAAAGGCCTTAAAATGGAGAGCAAAGAAAATTACTTTCGAAGACTTTTCATCAAAATCATTTGATTTTTATCCACGGTAAAGAGGGCGCTATTTATCCTCATATCAGGATCAGGATGCTGCAAGGCCATCTGGTTGAGTATTTTAAAAATACGCACAGCAATTTTAACTGGATGGTCACTGTCCATTGTAGAAAGCCAAACTCTTTCAGCAAAGGTAGTATCCAGGAGAACAGAATGGTGGATTTTCGTGAGAACCTTATCCAAGAATTTCTTCGTTTTCAAAAGCTCTTGTTGCCACGTTGGGCCCATGTGTACAACGCACACTTCCTCCAAGTCACCATCATAAATCTCTCTCAAGTCTATTGCCAGCACAAGATCGACAGTCACTTTAAGTTTTTCTCCATTTTCTGGGTTAAAATTGAACTGCATCATCAGAGCTGGTCCATTTTCTCTTGTCCCTGTACAGTCAGGACTCGCAAATCCACCGTGTTCCCAATCAGGCAGAAGTGTCATCTTCATCAAAGAAGCATTTACAACTTCAACAAACCTTTTATGAACATATCTCGGCGGTATCGAATATACTTTTGCAGGGCTGGAATTATCCGAAATAGAAAAGGTCAGATCGACACTGTCGACTGGAAGGACACCACTTTTCGAAGTCTCTGGTAAGACAGTGTTTCTTCGTTCGTAATTTTTAAGACCATGGAAGGACAAATTGGTGTCCACTATGTTCTTTGACCTTGTCTTGGAGAGGTCCCACTGGAAGGCAAAATCCATCTCATCAGGGTGTCCGACCTGTACACAACAAATGACAATGTTACCTAAATGTTATTGTAGACTGAACTGTTTTCTCGTTTTACCTGAAGTAGTAGTAGGCCAGCAAAGTTAACCCCGCGAATGCGTTCCCTTTGCGTTCCGTGCGCGTTCCCCTCATTAGCTATGCTTAATCATGACGTCAACTGCCTATATCTTTTGTCTTCCTGCATACTAATTTGGATTTCCCTATTTAATAAATGAATATTAATAAACGGAATCCCTTTTCATGACGTCAATTACCTATTCCTTTTGTCTTGCTGTATACTAATTTGGATTTCCTGCATACTCATTTGGATAGGTAAGTAATTATTTACCTTACCTATTTCAACACACTAGGAACAATAAGCCGACCCAAACTTGCCCCATCTATTCACACCCTGATTGGATCTTAAGATTTGAATTGTCTGTTTGAATAAAAAGCGTGAATTTTAACGAGAGCGTCATTCCTTCATTCAACTTGAGCAAAGCGTATTTTTCCAAGATGGTTCCAAACATTCATGTCGAATCGAGACCTAAACCTCTTTTTAACAGTAGATGAAGTTGAAAAAGTTCAAAGGCAAAAGATAGCTAGTCTTGTTGGTCGTGTGTTCCAGCTTATGTAGGCAGCGATGCTTGACATGCTTATCCAAGAAGAGAACACCCAAGTCAAAGGCAGCACTCGTGTCTCATGATGTATAGCGAAGATGCTTGGATGTATTATCGAGATGATGTGGTGGAAAACATCGATCTCAACATCGTTCTGAAAACCACCGAAAGTGTGTGTAGTGCCCTTGGCTTCAAATTAGCCAAGTCGTAGGAAGCGCAGGTATCCGTGCTGCCAAAATCTCCTTGCACAAGTATGTACCTTACCTCCTTGGAACTCGAAGATTGCGGAGATCTTAAAAGTCGTATCCTGTATGCCATATATTACGGACCCAATGAATTAAAATGAAATGATTTCAGTGACATTAATGAAGCTGACGATGAAGTGCAATGCCCTGAGACTGTTGTTAGAAAAGAACAACAACCAACGGAACTTGACGTTGTAATTAATGCGATTCAAAACAACCTTTTATATAAAATAATAAAACATGTTCACGATTAGATCCGAGTCAGTGTGTGTTCGTCTCTTTTTCAGTTAACATGGGTGTAACACCTTCCTCACTTCGATTTGGATTTGACCTATACCGCCTTGTAGCACGAAGTATAAGTTTTACTTCAAGTGAAACTATGTTATTGAAGGATGAATTTTGCGATCTACCGGGGTCGAAACTTAGCAAGTTAAAGAAACTCTATTCTGAAGTATTCACCCAAGTTAACTGGGGAAGATTATTGTTTTTTTTTTTAATTTTGCCGAATTGGGATTGACCGAGAAGGACTTAGATCGATTATTCGATTTTCTCGTTCCCACTCTCACCCGGATAGGAGAATAGACATCTAAGTGAGCACTGTGGAAAGAATAGTCATTTGAGTTCCGATCGTCAGAGAAGTCACTAGTGATGGTTTGCTGTCCACCTTCACCCTCCCTTGCACTAGAGAGGATTTTAATCGCATTCATTGTGTATTTGTGAGCATTTACCTCGATCCGAGTCACCCCGCAAGTTTCGGTGGTTTGGATGCTGTGTACAGAGCGGTCAAAGAGAAAGAAAAGAGCAAGCACGATTTCTCGTAAACAAGTTGAAGATTGGTTGAGTCAGCAAGACGTTTATACGCTTCATAAGCCGGCGCGTAGACATTACAAGAAAAGTAGAGTCATTGTTCCCGGTATAAATGCTCAATTCCAAGCCGATCTTGTTGACGTTCAATGTCTAAGTCGATATAACAAGGGTTACAAATACCTCCTCACTTGTCTAGATGTCTTTAGCAAGTATGACTGGGTCCTGCCTTTGAAGAAAAAAACAGGATCAAGAGCTAGTCAAGGCCTTTCGAACGATTATATCTTCTGGTCGCAAACCGCTTAAACTTCAAACGGATCAAGGCACGGAGTTTCTTAAACGTGTGTTCCAGACGTTTCTTCGCGACAATAACTGATGTTTTTTTACAACTAACTCGGGATTAAAGGCGTCGGTGGTTGAAAGATTCAACCGTTCTTTTAATGCAAAAATGCACACACTTTTTACTGCTAAAAACACACTTACTGACGTAGCATCGATATACGTAAGTATAGTTAGTATTATCTTACAATCATATCTACCATCGCAGTATTAAAATAAAATCAAGCAAGGTTACCAAGGCCAACGAAACCAAAGTATGGGAAACGTTGTATGGTGATGATGTACACAAGCTTGTTCGTTTCAAATTTGCAGTGGAGGATCGTGTAAGGATCAGCAAAGCGAAGCGACTCTTTGAAAAGTCTTACCTTCCCAACTTTACCGAAGAAATTTTTACTGTGTAAAAACAAATGTCGCGTTAAGTACCAGTTTATAAACTGAGAGATGATGCAGGGGAGATCTTAGATGGAACTCGATGGCCAAAAGCACCATTTCTCTTTCGATATGCTCCTCATTATGGGATAATTGTGCATACTTCCTGCATACCTACTGGTCAGCGGTCACATTTCAAAAAAGCTATTCAAATTCAAATTAGTAACAATATAAACCCCAGAACCAGGCCTGGCAACCAGTTCTTCCTTTCGTGCTTACGAGGTCAGTGTAAACATTGGTTTTGTCGTTTCCTTTTGGATTCGCTTGTGTTTTTTCCTTCGGTTTTTTGTGTTTATATGTTCTGACTTTGTGTTTCCCTCGACATTTTGTTTTAACTTTCAGTTTTCCTTCGAAGTTTCGAGCTAACGTTCAAGTCTACGCTTCGTTGGTTCGACCACGTGCGAATGGCGTCGCCGGCGAGTTCTCAAACTAAACCGGTGGCTCAGGCGATGGAGATTAACGAAGTTACCGAAGTTCTTCCTCCAAACGAAGACGATAGCCTAGAATTTGATGTGGATGAACTGAAGGGGCAACTTGGCATTGACCGAATCCTCGATAAACTTAATAGTCTCGCAGACAGATTTAGCGAGCGGACTGAGTACCCTGGTTCAGGGGCTCAAAACACAAAGTCCATTTCTGAGGCTGCCGAGGAGGTTTTTGACCCGACGGCTCCTTTAGTTGTGCCTGAAGATTCTTTTGCACAAGATTCGAAAGATGAGGAGTTTATGCTCCCTTCTGTGTTTGAGGAGATTGAGAGCTTTGGGCCCGACGTGGCTGATGTCATTGCTCAACGAATCAATGATGCATGCTCTATAAGAAAGCAATGGACTCTAAGCTCAAAGAGCTCTATGAGAAATACAAGATGCCTGGAAACTGTAAATTACTATGCGTGCTCAAAGTCAACATGGAACTATGGCACGATTTGTCCAAGGAGTCTAAGAACAAGGACCTTGGTCTTCAGGAAGTCCAGAAAGGGATTGTTAAAGCAGCCCAGCCTATTATACAGCTTTTTGATGCGGCCTTGAAAGCTCGGAAAGATAAGTCGACCATCGATTCTGGCACTTTATTGCCTATGTTAGCAGATGCAGTGACCTTTATCGGTCACGCCTCCTTTCTCACCTCCTTGAAGAGGAGAGACTTGCTTAGGCCTGACATAGCAAAACCTTATCAGTCTGTTTGCAGCAAGTCTAATCCCATTACGACTTACCTGTTTGGGGATGAATTGCCTAAACACATAAAAGAAATTGGAGAGGTGAACAAAATCTCCAAGAGGGTGTCTGGTCGCCCAAGTTTGATTAAACATACAGTTAATACATACAAGAGTGGTGCAGATAACGGGCATTACCAGCAGAGATCTGGAAGAAGAACCACTTTTTTAGGGTACCGACAACACATACCAATGCGCTCTACAATGTCGAGCAGCACCAACACACAGAAAGACAAGGCATAGACAAGGTATGTCCTTTGTCTTTTACACAAGCTGGTAATTTGCTCAATAATTTACCAAATTGGAGGGAAATCACTGGTGATCCTTGGGTATTAGAAACTGTCTCTGGGTATCACCTTGAATTTGAATGCCTCCCTTACCAACCTAAGCTTCCAAAGCTACCGACGTTTAATGAGAAGGAGGCTGAGCTGATTGAGTTGGAGATAAACAAACTTGTTTCAAAAAGAGCCATTTCTGAGGTTTGCCCTTGCCAGGATGAATTTATTTCAAATATATTCTTGGTACCCAAGAAAACTGGTGATTTGCGCCCAGTTATTAATGTAAAGCCATTAAATCAATTCGTTGAAAAGATCCACTTCAAAATGGGAAACATTCATATGGCTCTAAATTCTATTTCCCCTGGGGATTATATGGTCTCTGTGGACCTCAAGGATGCTTATTTCAGCATACCTATTTTTCAAAACCATAGAAAATATCTGCGTTTTCTGTGGAATTCTAAGCGTTTTGAGTTTACTTGTTTACCCTTTGGCTATAGTCTTGCTCCACGGGTATTCACCAAAATTTTCAAACCTGTTATGGCTTTTTTCAGATTTCTTGGCTTTAGAGTTACTATTTTCATTGATGATATATTGCTTGTTGCAAGTTCCTATCAAGAATGCTTGGAACAACTGTCCATAATAAGGCAGACCTTGGAGGATTTGGGTTTTACCATCAATGTGGAAAAATCTCAGTTGATACCAGTCATTGAGATCCATTCTCTTTTTCAATGAAATTACACTTACCAACAGAAAAGCTACAGAAAATCATTTTGGCGTGTTCACAGCTTCTAGCCAAAGACAGACCTTCCCTTCGGGATGTAGCCCGAGTTACAGGGCTGATAGTTTCTGCCCTCCCAGCAGTAAATTTCCTTCAACTCCATTATCGTTCTTTAGAGTTATGCAAAACTCAAGTTTTGTCCACTAGCTCGGATTATGATTCATTACTCTCACTTACTTCCCAGGCTCGATCAGACTTGCACTGGGTAGTGGACAATATTTCTAGGTTAAATGGCAAATCTATTAAAGAACCTAAAATTGATGTTTATATTGAGAGTGATGCCAGTTTAACTGGCTGGGGAGCTTTATGTGATGGCCAATCCACCAATGGGAGATGGTCACCAGGTGAATTGGAATACCATATTAATTATCTAGAACTTTTGGCAGGTTTTCATGCCCTCCAATGTTTTGTTTCTTGTCAGAGGTCCATTCATGTTAGACTGGCACTCGATAATTCTACTGCTGTGACCTATGTTAACAATATGGGTGGTACAAAATCCCCTTCATTTGACACTTTATCTAAATCGTTATGGAAATGGTGCATTGCTAGGGACATTTTAGTTTCTGCTCAGCATATCCCAGGCAGGGCAAATGTCAGGGCAGATGCATTATCAAGAGAAATATCCTCTAATTTAGAGTGGTCCTTGGATAGTAAGGTGTTTTGTGGAATTATTTCCCAGACATTTGTTCCTGAAGTTGATTTATTTGCGTCCAGGCTGAATGCTAAGACTGATCAGTTTATTTCTTGGCATCCAGAACCGGGTGCTATGGCTGTGGATGCTTTTAGTCTACATTGGGCTAATATGAAATGTTATGCCTTCCCTCCATTTAGCCTATTACCTCGAGTGCTTTCCAAGATTCGCAAAGACGAAGCCTTAGTCCTGTTAATTGCCCCAGTGTGGCCTACCCAGAGTTGGTATCCACTTCTGCTTCAACTATTAATCAATCAGCCAATCAGGCTACCTCGTCTGGACAATCTCCTGACACTTCCTCACAGTCTGGAACAACACCCGCTAAGAAAAAAACTGGACTTGGCCGCTTGGATGCTATCCGGAAAGCTCTCTCAGACAAGGGACTTTCGAAGGAATCTATTGAGATCATCTGTGCCTCGTGGGCAGCTGGCACTGAAAAACAGTACCAAGGAGTGTGGAACAAGTGGACTAGCTGGTGTCATCGAAGACAGATTAATCTATTTCAAACCTCTGTAGACCACGTTGCAATTTTTTAACTGAATGTTATCATGAAGGCAAGGGATACAGCACTATCAACACTTACCGTTCTGCACTTTCTACAAATCTTTGTTCTGTTGGTGATGATAAACAATCCATTGGTTCACACCCTCTGATTGCAAGATTGCTCAAGGGAATCTATTTGCTGAGACCACCAATTCCAAGGTATTCGTCCACATGGAACGTTTCCACGGTGACTGATTATTTAAAGACATTAGCTCCCTTAAATGAGCTAAGTTTAAAGTTATTAACTCTTACGACGGTCATGCTCTGTGCCCTGGCTTCTGCCCAGAGAGAGCAGACTTTATGTGCATTGGACCTTAACTTTAAGAAAGAGTCTCAGAGTTCAGTTAGTTTTGTTGTGACTCAACATGTAAAGACTTCTAGACCAGGGAAATCCCTCGAGGTTTCTTTTGAATCCTCAGACAATGCCTCAGTTTGTCCCGTTGCTGCATTGAAAGAGTACATTTCACGTACAGAGGTGCTTAGGTCTAAAAATGTCAAAATTGTTTTTGTCATTTATTAAACCGAACAAACCTGTTTCTACGGCAACTATTGCCAGATGGATCAAATCGGTTTTAGATTCTGCAGAAATTGATACCTCTATTTTCAAAGCTCACAGTGTAAGGGGGGCTGCCACTACTCATGTCTATGTAACTGGTGTTCCAGTCTCTCAGATCCTTAAGATGGCAGATTGGTCTAGCGAACGCACTTTTCGCAAACATTATCTGAGAGTTCCTGAGGAAAATGTGTAGGGCCATTTTGAGCCTCTTAATAAATGCTTTGTTGGTGTTTATACACTTGTTTATGCTTGCTATTTTTTGCTGGCCGCGGTTCTTTGAAATCGCACAATTATCCCATAATGTGGAGCATATCGAAAGAGAAATGAAAATTAGACGAGAGGTATACTTACCTTGAAGTGTAATTGTAGTTCTCTGAGATATGCGTTTCCCACCCTATTTTTGTTTTTTGCTTTTTGTTTTCTCCCACCCCGTTTTGTTATGGACCTTGGCCAGTATTGGCACTTCAGGAAGAACTGGTTGCCAGGCCTGGTTCTGGGGTTTATATTGTTACTAATTTGCATTTGAATAGCTTTTTTGAAATGTGACCGCTGACCAGTAGGTATGCAGGAAGTATGCACAATTATCCCATAATGCTACGCATATCTCAGAGAACTACAATTACACTTCAAGGTAAGTATACCTCTCGTCTAATTTTCATATTTCTCGGTGTGTTTTCTGAGAACCGCGCATGGGGATCGCGCGTGAAGGTTGCGCGCGCGTCGAGTCAGGAAGCAAGCTATGATTAAAATTCTGCCAACTTTGTTTATTTACAAACGATTTTCCTAGGTACAAACAATAAAAAGCTACGCAAAAATACTCACAAAAATGTGGTGACAGGCGGTAGATACCTTTTCACAGTAACTACAATACCCTTTGCCAACTAAGTGTTCATTACAGGGCGTCTGTTAATCAGCACCATTGTTCACGGAAAACATTGAATAATTTTACAGATTAAATTATTCAATGCCTGAATATAAATAAATGAGCCGCAGACAATTTATTGACTCGAGCCTATGCTTCTTTTGAGGCATTGCGGATAGCAACGATCTTCGTTGGAGACTGAGCAGCAAAAAAGTAGTACAAACATGATATATTTGTTCCCTTTTTTAGCACCTATGTAAGGGTTAGACAATGAGTGCGAGTGTTCTATGGGATATAGTGCCTCGAGCATAGATAGAAGGCCACGAGGGCGTAGCCCGAGTGGCACTTCTATCTAATGCGAGAGGCGCTATATCCCATAGGGCACGAGCGTTCATTGTCTAACCGTCTTAGAAAATGGTCATATCCGCGAAGAAATTCACACTTGGGAATCACGCTGTTATTTTGTTTTGGATGTCGCCGTAACGTTGGTAGAATTTTGTGAATAACAATGACTTTCTTTCTTTGGAGCTTTATTTATTCTTTGTTGTTTTGATGGCTCATTTGCTCCGGCTATGAGCCAGTATACAGAGCTCGAGGAACTTGAGGCCGTCCTTGCCACTCAAGAGCTACTTGCTTTTGAGGGCGTAGACATATCCGAGTGCTTGGGGGATGATATGAATTCGACAAAAGTGCACGTTTCCAAAAGTCTACGACAGTGAACGAAATTGAGCAAAGAGAAAGAGACAGAATTCCAAACCACGGTGAGATCAGTCTTTCGGTTGTTTCTGTGTGTACCGGAGGACAGATGACGTAAAACAAAAGGAACAAAGAACGGCAATAATACAAATGCAAAACAAGACCAAAAGTACAATACCTCACAAACAATAGAAGACATTGAGTATCGGTACACGCAGAAAGACCCAGTCTTTCGTTTAATTTTTCCTAAAAATTGTTAAGTCGAATTTGGTTTTCTTATTTTGGCGATTAATCTCTTGCTTAAGTTCCGTAAAGCGAAAACTTCAAATAAAATTGTCATTGTTATAACTGCAAGTTGTTTTTGTTTAAATTAGCAGCCTGTAATTCATTAGTATGCTCTATATACTCATTAGTATGCTCTATTTTCTCATTAGTATGCTTTATATAGAGCATACTCATTAGGCTTTTAGACAAAGGAAAACAAAAAAATTCATTAGTATGTTCTATATAGAGCATACTAATGAGTAGATATTTTACCCCACAATTTCCCTGGGCTTCAAAGCCCCCGCCTCTTTACATAATTTAAGACAGTTTATGGGATATAGAGCACACAAATACTGAGCACTGAATGGCTGAGTGGGTGTGACCATTTTCTAATGGAGGCTTATTATAGCCTTTACACCTCTTTATTGGCGGTTTTTCATGTTTCTTTTTAACCAAGATTAAAGGATTTGTTCATAACATTCAGGTTGTTTTACTGCCACCTTGATATAATGAATTTTGCCAACTTTGCCGGTTTCCCCTTTTTTAATTGTAATCAAAGGATTTGTAATGGGTCGGCACTCTTTGCCGTCTAAGATATTACATCTCAAATGGGTTTACCGAGTGTGATTACGTTGTCTTAGAACAAATAAAATGTATAAATACCACTAGCAGCGTAAACAAAGCAAGGGTTTGCCTTTCAATTTCGATCGGAAATGTCAACTAAAATAACGGTAATGGTCATGAACGACCCCCAAAATAAGCGTACATTTAAGACGTTTGATGTACATTGCCAATATATGGAGTCCGTCGACGAAATGATTAAGTTACTTATTGACACCTACTCTCAATAGGTGCTGAAAAAGAGAACAAATATATCATCTTTGTACTATGCTTTTTAAACTGTTGTGATATTTGTATCCTAGGACGTCTATTTTCCACTACTTTTTTGCTGTACAGTCTCCAACGAAGATCGTTGCTATCCGCAATGCCTCAAAATAAGCATAGGTTCGAGTCAATAAATTATCTGTGGCTCATTTGTTTATATTCAAGCATTGCATAATTTAATCTGTAAAATTATGCAATAATGTTTTCCGTGAACAATGGTGCTGATTAAAACAGACGCCCTGTTATGAACACTTGGCAAAGGGTATTGTAGTTTCTGTGAAAAGATATCTACCGCGTGTCACCACATTTGTGATGCGAACACCGCAGCTATGTGGGCGGCACGGTGGTCTAGTGGTTAGCGCGTCGGACTTTCAACCTCAAGGTCGGTGGTTCGAAACTTGGTCTCTGCCGTCGTGTTGTTTCCTTAGACAAGAAACTTTACTCCACACTGTCTCTCTCCACCCAGGTGTATAAATGGGTACCGGCGATAAAATGCTGGGGGTAACCCTGCGATGGACTAGCATCCCATCCAGGGAGGAGTAGCAATATTCCTAGTTGCTTCATGCTAACAGAAACCGGGTTAAGCTCCGGCCGTGTGGGCCATTGTGGCTCGAGTGCGACTTTACATATAGAAATATATATATATTTCTATTTTTTAAAAAAGTATTTTTTTTTTTTTTTGCAAACGGGTGTGTATATATCACCAACCTACATAATTGTATGTTACGCTCACTGTTCATACAGTTTGAGCACTCTCTGGATTTGGTGGAGAGCCTCGTAAGAGGTGTTCACTATTGGCATATTGCTTCGCTCACTGATTGCAGTTTGAGCACTCTGATGTCGCCACAATGCAATCCAACAATATGTTACCGTACATCCTGTGCCCAAGTTCAGGAATTGCCATAAAGCCATTATGGTAACAACCGGGAGGGCACATTGTATACATAATTGTATATATATATATATATATATATATATATATATATATATATATATATATATATATATATATATATATATATATATATATACACACATATATATATTTGGACTTCTTAGGGAGCATTGTCTGAGGGACCCATCACAAAAGTGACGATTGATCCAGCACTATTTTGTTTTGATAACAACACATTTAAATACTTATCCTTAATAATGTCGTTACATTTCTTGTTGACACCTTTTACAGCTAAACTTATCTTTCGCCCCAAAACAGTAATAAGTCTTGCTACACAACCCCACAATACCTTCCCCCTACCACTCAACTTTGAAAAGTCCTGGCTTTCTCTTTTCATAGGCCTTATGTTCGGGCTTGTCCATGCGGGGAAACCAGTTACACTTATCTTGCTCAAACTCAGCTTGTAATTCTGATTTGACTAAACTTTCAACGCATTCCCCAGAAATTGCGATATAATCTGAATCTGTATCCATTTCACACATTTGAAAATGTCTACGGTCTAGATATTTGTCTAAGAAGTCAAAATAAAACTGTAGCATGCGAAGTTTGGCATACTGATAAACAAAAAATCCGATTTGATTGGGTAAGTTTAACTTGATGGATTTTTTACAAGACTCAACTTCGTACGTGTCTTCGGTAATATTGTCGAGCTTGCGGAAGAGAGGGGTGTTCACTTTACGGCTGGCTCCAGCGTCACTGCAATACTCCACGTTCCTATGCTTCAAGAGGTTGCAAATCGTTTTTCCTTAGGCACTATTCCCCACCTAAAAAGACAAGATTTATATAAGTTTCCTTATATAAACATTTCATTCTCCTCCCCTATGATCCAACTACTATGAAACAACTACTTACCAATTTCATGGTATCCGCTATGATGGGTTTGTTGGGCTCTGCATCACCTGTCGGTCTCGCGTCCGATACAGCATCCCCAAACGTTTGGAAGCAGGGTTTAGATGTAAACTCAATCACTTCATGTACTTTGGTGACCTCCAGTCCATGCTCCAAGTACCATTGGAGGAGGGGCGTGGCCAACAGGATCTTGTCCCCTTTCATACTTGCGATCAAACTGCGTCGGGGTTGAGTCATGATGTTGTTTTCCTCAGCGTAAGCCTTCATATAGTCCCCAATATCGTCATGGCTGATGTTGGTATTTTTAAAGATGGGGCACATTTCAATAATTTTTTCTTTCAAATGCTCAGGAACACGAATATCCACTTCCACGCACCCAAACAGACCCTCATTTCGCACCTCGCTCACAACTCGCTCGGGGCTCATCGTTTTCACTTTTTGTACTTCGGTGGCGATGAATCTTTGTAATTCTCGTTTCCTTTTCTTCATCTGTCACCACAGACATTTCCACATCTCAACGACATTGTACCCTTTGCTGCGAATATCCTCGGTGCTGGCTCTGGTTTCTTCCAGTAGTTCCGCTATGGGTTTGTCCCGCTTTTCAATGAAGTCCTTTCCTTGATTGAGAGCGCAGTCATGTCCGTGCCAGTAACAGCCATGGAATTGATGTCTGTTAAGTACTTGACGAAATCTTCAAGCATCCGGTTCAGGTCGCCGTTAGACACAAAACATGTGGGCGCTTGGTAACCAGACATGTTACTGCAGACACTGACACTCAAAGACACATGCGATGACTGCCAGGTCAACTTGCCTGTGTTCTTTAATTCTTCAGCTTTCTATTTATCAAAGTAACATTCAAAATCAAAGGTGGCGCGGTAAGGGAAGTAGCCGCCTTCTTCCGGAACCATGATGCCTTCGTCTTCTAATTCTTCAAAGATGGTTTTTTGGACGTCATATGCGCCACCCGGGTTCTTGTAACTCACTTCCCCATCACAGGACTTCTTGTGTTGTCTCAGGTTACTCGCACGTTACCAGTACTTGCTGCATCGAGAACAACTGAAGGATTTACTGTAGTGGGCCAGATCTTTGATGTACGAAAAGTGATTTTCGTGCACGTTCAAATAGACTGTGCTTGAATAATGGCGGTGTGAGCGGCGAAGAAGCGTTGCAGCAATGTTGGGTGTATTTGTTTCATCTTGGTCTTCTTCCCCGTGGGTCTGAGTGGGGGCGAGAGCGTAGATTTGGATATTGACTTCAAATAGTTTCTCCAACCCATCCAGTTCACTTAACTTCACGCCATGAAACTTCTTTTTACACAGACCTGCTTCTCGGTATTTTTCGTAATAATACTGTGTGTCTCTCTCCAGATTCTTAGTATGACAGCTGTTGTGGAGTGATAAACAGCGAAATAAACAGAGGTTATCTTTGTAGGGTTTACCGGTTTTCGCAGTATTTTCCAAGGCGTCAATACCATAGTTATCGACGACATACCCAGGAAGGTATTTTCCACGACCAATCGGATGATCCCTGATTTCCCAAACAAACCAGGTCACGTTTGTAATCAAATCTACGACCCATTTACTGTTAGGGCGCTGCTGGCGAACCCACTCTAGGTAGTCGATGGTGCTGATTTGTTCATATAAGCGCTCTAAATCATCTTGATTAGCTATCAGAAACGGCTGTTCGAGGACATGGTTATTATTCGCGGAGGGGTGATGATACTGGAGGGCGCCGGTTTCTGTGTTTCGTAAAATAAAGCCAAACGATAAATTCACTTTAAAGACAGTGGGCTGGTCAGCGAAGATGCGGCTGAGTTGTTCGCGGAGGGAAGCTGGACTGATCGTTGACAAGCGAAAATTGTACCAATCTTGCAAGCGGTTTCGTCGGCTAAACCGAGTACGGATCTGTGACCAATGTTGGCGGTACGTGTCGGTGATATTTTCTTCACTGCTAGGAACAAAGTTGGAAGGGATAAGGTCGGGATCTTCTTGCCAGCTAGAACCAGCAGCTGAGTCTTGTGGCACCTTAGGTGCAACAGTCTTCTTAGCTTTTTTCGCAGCTGGTGCATCATTAGAGGTTGTAGCGCTGCGTTTACGGCTGGTTGGGGGTTGCTCCTGATGGGAGGTGCGAATATGAGCATTGTAAGGTGCGAGGTTATCGAAAGTTTCGTGACAAGTATTCAAGTGAAGGAACGCAAGGCGGCTCGCTTCTCGTGTGCCTTGAAATGACGAGTAAGGTCTTCCTTTTTCCTAAACCGTTTGTCGCAGGATGAGCATTCGTACGGTTTCTCACCGGTGTGGCTGCGTTGATGGGTCTCCAGGTGATTTGGGCGAGTGAAAGTCTTCCCACTGGTTTCGCACTGATGCTCTTTTCGAGGCTTTTTGGCCGGACGTTGACCACCACTACCCTACAAAACCATTATCTAGTCTTAGTCATATACACCTTATTCCAAAATGGCGGCCAATTTATTATTCTTTTATACACCTAATTCAATAGAGTGTTTTCACTCACGTGGTCTGCAACTATGCTAATTTATTTGAACAAAACAAAGTGTTTGCATAAGAAAAGCGCTGAACGGCAATGCACGATGGAATATCAACTTTTTTCATTGTTACAACTAGTGATCTCATTGGCCTTGACTAAAAAACCGCTAAAAAGTTAAGGGTCTAAGTGCATTTTGTCTAATTTTTTTAAGGTTTCAAGTAATTTGAGACCCAATCGCACAACATGCAATTTTTAAAAGATATTGTATTTGGGGAACTTCATCAAAGAAGCAAAATTATTAGCTATTGTCTTCTGCTATTCTGATTGGTTAAGCACGAACATTTCCTAAAATTTATCTGAAGCAAATGGATTTTCTTTATTTTTATAATGAAATATAATTATTAACCATCAGCTCCTCCTCTATTCTTGAAACCAAAGATATTCTATGTGAGAAAGAGCCAATGCCGCAGAACAATGAAGTTTGCTATCGTTCTTATGTGGAGCATTACTTAATTGGCCCTCTTGGCCTCATTTTCGCTTGAAAATTCTTTTGTATTTTGCACATGCTGACGAGGCCAATAGGGCGGATTTACATGGTTATAAAAGCATAATAAATTAGCCGCCATTTTGAAATACGGTGTATAACCCTCTACGATCGAATAGACTTGCGCATTGAATTGTAAACAGTATCTTAAGTTCAGTTGAAAAAGTATTCCCAATAAACATTTTTAATAAATACCACGATGCATCATTTTCCGCTAATGAGGTCAAACACATTCTTTTGAATTCGCTTTACAATTCAAAATAACACATTTGACATCGATAACGGAATATGATGCATTCTGGTATTTATTAAAAGGGTCTATACCGTCAAGATTTGTTTGTTTTGATTTCGTTTGCCTTATTGAATGATCCCAGTTCTCTCTCGGTCAATAACAATGAAACCAGAATTCAATGTTTGATCAGTCAACGATAAAGAAGGAAATGAGCTTTTGATCGAATAAAAAACATGAGCTTTTAGAATAAGACTAAAAACAAATCACTTTCTTGGAAAAAAACATTCGATCAAACATTTTAGAACAAGACTATGAAAACAGTTCAGAAAAAACGCACGTAACTCGGACCTTGGGCACTTCATATTACACACAATTATTTGTAATTTCCATATGACTTCATTTTTGACAGAATTGCTTGTGTTTAGGTGAGAATTAGGTCTAGGGGACACTTCATGATGTCTATCATAAAGAGCATGAATCTCATTAGCGTGCATTTCTGGACATACCTCGAAAAAACGCGAATGCGCAAGAACAACTCCGTTGATATAAATTCTTTTCATCTTTAAAAAACTTAGTCAACAAAAAAGATCCATAACAATGAAACGAGAATTGAGCTTTTAATAAGATCGCTTCTGATAACTTAATCGATTCTCAACGAAAAACAAAATTGAGGAAAAAAGACTAGTACAAAAGAAACAAGTCACTTACGGTTTGCAGAGGATTCCAAATCGGTTGTTGATTCGTCTCTCCCAACCACTGAAAATAACAACAGAGTACTGATGAGTTTATCGGTATCGCATGAGGATTGTAATTGTAAAGGAAATCAGTTCAATGAAATCGGAATACTTACTTCGTCACATAAATCACTTTCCATTTCCAGTGGTAAATAGGAATCGTGTTTCTCCTACAAGAAAACACAACAAAATTAATTTAGAATACATGGATGCTTTATACAAACTGAAGGGAAGAAAACGGTTTAAACCCAGGCTGGTTTATACGATAATTTATAATCTTGTAAATAATTCACTTTACATGTAGTTAATAAACACAACGATGAAATTACTTACGTTCCCAGGTGAAATCTTTTCCATATCACTGATTTCTCGCAGTTCGGCCGTTGTCATCTGTAAATCAAAGAATATTTCAAGATTAAGGGTTTGGTCGCACTACAGTCAAAAACAAAAATTAGCCCGTGCAAAATGACATAAAAACAAAAACATTGTTTTCCTCGATTTTTGCACGGGCGAATTTTGTTTTTGACTGTAGTGCGACCAGGCCCTAATTCAAGTTTTGATAAATCCTGTGGGTATTAAGCTTGGCTGAAATCTCATTGTGTCTTAACTCATTGAACAAAGAGGTGCTAATTTCTCATGTATAAATTCGGTCAAGTCTGTTCGCAGTCAGTGCAGGAAGAACACAAAGCTTTAGTCTGTCTTCAAACCAAGTACTGTTTGACTTGGGAAAAATAAACTTACCGAATCGAGAAAGTCAAAATCATCCTCCACGTTTGTTGGCGAAAGGTCGTTGCTTGACGCCTGTGATATTAAGAGAATAAGTTACGTTAAGTTACGTTGATTCTTTAACAGTTATTGAAAGCAATGTTTGAATGATCTGAGCGCAGCTAAAATTCGCGCTCTAAAATAGTTATGGGAAGAAAGTTTAGAAAAAGAGCGTTTCACTAACCATTTTGGTGGTTTCAGGAATAACCTCAGATGTTGGCAAAGGATCTTCGGTGTGATCGGATGGAATCTGGAAAAGAAAAGGGAAATTGGTTATACAAGACTGTCGGTTTAGAAAAACAGAATAAAAAAAACCAAGAACCACAACTTAACTGTGAATCGGCTCATCCTCCGTGTAAAAACCTGCCAACTCACGAGCGACGTAAAACAAAGAAAACAAAAGGTACTGAAACAATAGAGTGCAAGGCAACAAAGGTAGAAAACAACGAAAAAAGTCACAGATTTTAACACCGAGGTAAACCCTGTGAATCAACGCTAGTAAAAAAGCAACAGATAGCAAAATTCAATTTGAAAGAACAGAACTTACTTCGAGTTCTTGCATAGTCAATTCTGTCAATCGCGCAAACGCCAACGGCACAAAATTTTCTGGGATTTGAATGGAACCGGTCAGCATCTCCCAGTCGCGGACAGTTAAACAAGCAGCTTGGAAATCGTTAATGTTGGTGAAAAAAGCCATATTCAAGGGAATAAACGTTTCGAAAATCGAACAAAGTTTTCAAATTTCTATTAAGTTCAAGTTGAATGATGGAATGACGCTCTCGTTAAAATTCACCTTTTTTTTTTCAAACAGACAATACAAATCTTAAGATCCAATCAGGGTGTGAATAGAGCGGGCAAGTTTGGGCCGGCCTATTGTTCCTATTGTGTTGGAATAGGTAAGGTAAATTATTAGCGGCGCACTTGCCAGGCCGAAGGCCTGGCTGCAGAGCCCCATACTCATAGAACCAGAACCTATGCCCTTCATTTTTCATGGTCATGGCTAGCGGAATGTTCCGCGGGCGCGCGTGTGCCCTCCGTCCGCTGTCGCACAGGACCGGACTACTGCGCAGGATTAGCTCGCGGGCGCGTATGACGTCGCAAAACATGCGCGTACGACGTCATGTTGAAACCAAAGCGAGGCTTTGTTTTTCGCGCGGTTACACGGCCGAATGTCACGTCAGCTAGAAAAACACTTTGATGTTTTGCTGTGAATTTACTAAGCGGAGAAAAACGTTTAAATTAAAGGCGTTATTTCCCTGAATATTTCGCGGTTTGCTACTCAGGACAAGGAAGTTAATTAAGGGATACTTAGAAGCCGCTTTAGTGGAAAAAGACGAGCTTTCATGGATAAAATCTTGCTTCGAGGAACTTCGTGTATTACGTTTTTATCACATGCGGGAGACTGGTTTGTTTTCTACGGATTTCAGAACCAGAAGCGGAGATTTGAATTTCCAAGCAAGCGAGGGACATAAAGGTAAAACAGATTACAGTTTTCGATGAGAATTTATGTTGATATCAATCTGCGAGTGTCTTTTTATTGGTGTTATTGTTAGTTTTGGAGAATTGATTTTAAAACGTGCTTAAATTCAGTTGTATCGATCTCTTGAATTTCATCGAAGAAAGCTTGAACTCTATGAGCTATAATTAAATGGTACGCGTTTTGCTTTTAAACGTAAACTAATGGAGATTTGAATAAATTTTTTCGAAAGAAGATTGTGTTGTCCATTTTTATGTGTTTGTTCATTCATTAGATAGTTTGAAAAGCGATTTTATGTAAACAAAACAAGACTTTGATTTTATAGTACAGTTCTATCTTCACTCGCATCCCCATATGCAAATATGTTTGTGTATTTTTGCAATTTTTGATTTTCAAATCAGTTTCTCGGGCAATTTTTGACAAACAAAAACTGTATTTTATTCGGAAACTAGTGGTACTAGTTATTCTAGAAAGAGAAAAGTTGTTTTTGTGAACTTTTGTACGGTCTATAAAAATGTACTGTGCAGACGGTCGCGTAATACTGTTTTTGAGAATTGCTAAAATTGAAAATAGCCCGTTCGTCAATCTTAATTCTTGTGCTTCCATCCTTTCACCTTAGTTAAGTTTCACCTTAGTTAAGCTTGTTCAAAGTGCGACGCTGTTAGGCTTGGGCTATCTATATATATTACTTACCTATCCAAATGAGTATGCTGGAAATCCAAATTACATGTTGTACACAGCAAGACAAAAGGAATAGGTAATTGACGTCATGAAAAGGGATTCCGTTTATTAATATTCATTTATTAAACAGGGAAATCCAAATTAGTATGCAGGAAGACAAAAGGTATAGGTAGTTGACGTCATGATTAAGCATAGCTAATGAGGGGAACGCACACGGAACGCAAAGGAAACGCATTCGAGGGGTTAACTTTGCTGGCCTACTACAAATACCTGCTACTGCCACTAACACAGCCACTGCCATTTCCACTACCACTACAACTGCCACTTCTACTACCAAATGAATGCCACTGCCACTACCACTACCACTACCACTACCACTACACCTACCACTACCATTACCATTACCACGGTCACTACCTCTCCAACTCCCAACATCACTACCCCTACCACAGCCACTGTCACTGTCACTACCACTGCAACTGCCACTACCACTACACCTACCACTACCACTGTCACTACAACTGCCACTAGCACTGCCGCTACCAACAAAAACACCCAATATGACTGGGACTACCACAACCACTACCACTGCCACTTTCACTACTGCTATCACTAACACTACCACAATCACTGCCACAATCACTGCTGGCTGTCTGGCATGGAACATGTTCATTGAACACTCCAGGCAAGTACAATGTAGTTTATTCCTTGGAGTTGTCCATTGAGCAACCACATACGATTCTCCAGATGACTCACTATTGAAATCACAAATGAAAATCTAACCCAGTTTAACCTGCAAAACTCAACTTGAGTTGCTGCACGAATTTTAGCTAACAAATTCACAACCAAAAAAGGTAAAACATGCACTGTTTTCTAAGCATTGTTAGTGGCAAGGTTCTTTGCAAAACGTTGCATCGATGTTAGTTCATGTAAATACATAGTTTTTACATCTATTGTGTTTATTGGCCAACAATGAATGGATAAAAGTTATGAATCCAAACCAAAGGCTACCACTTCAAGTGGATGTAATAGAAATAAAAGTGAAGCGACTCCAAACACATCCAAGCAAAAAGGGCTGGAAAGCAATTAATTAAAGAGAAGGCAACAAATTGAAGGATTTCAAGAGAGCTCTAATTATTTTACTTATTAATACAAAAATTCAGGAGTATATGCTTTCAATGGAATTTGTAAATTCAAGTTTTATTGTTCTTAATTTTTTATGTTGGGTAATTCCATTGAGCAACCAATTCATGTATCCGCATCAGTGATTTCTGCACAGTACTTGACAGAGGACAAGTTTTATAGGAAAATATTTGTTAAACCCTCGTGTTAAAAAGTGTGCGTTATCTTGGTTTGTTAGGACAGTGTACTCACGGACATAACTTATCGTAGCTAATTACCTTAGTCTGATTGTATGAGCTTCCACACTGCAGCATTTTCCCTTCAAACACGGGGTCTTCCATCTTGATCAGTTCCCCTATTTGTTTCATCATGGAGATCATATCAGACTCGACTTTCTTGGCAAAACCTTCCCGATAATCCACTCTTCTCTTCTTGTCACAGTCCAGTAATTCCTGTAACAACCCATTCAGTTCCCTGGGAGACAAATGTTGAAACCAGCTTCTAATTCTATTTGCCATTTAGAAGCTGTCAATAAAGAAAATAACAGTTTGTTTACCCTTATTTATT
The DNA here is from genome assembly GCA_022457155.1 of Cladopsammia gracilis. Classification (NCBI taxonomy): domain Eukaryota; kingdom Metazoa; phylum Cnidaria; class Anthozoa; order Scleractinia; family Dendrophylliidae; genus Cladopsammia; species Cladopsammia gracilis. The sequence goes on along the minus strand of JAJGOT010000085.1, from coordinate 1,668,113 downwards.
TAGAGAAAATTCACAGGGTGTTTCACATCCTATTAAAAAATAACTTGGTTTTGCATGAATTTGACATACTGTTCACTTTGTTGCTCCTAGTAGTGCTACATTATTTACTACTCTACACACTAATATAAAAACTGATCATCCACACAAAGAGGCAGCCAAAAAGAAACATTATTTGCTTGGGGAAACCTATTAGCCGAATGCGACTATCAAATAAATATTTGCACTTAAATAGTCTCTACACTTCTGTGTAGTGGACCTCATGATGAGTAAAAGCATGACTAGCTCTCATAACCATACAAATATTTATATTAAAGAAATAAAAATGTGCCAAATGCATTTTTGAGTTATATAAGCACACAGGAATTTTTAAGAACACGAGAGAAGTGCAGAGAAGCACAAGCCAAAGGCGAGTGCTAATCTCTCACTTCTCGAGAGTTCTTAAAAATTCCCAAGTGCTTATATAACTCAACAATGCACGAGGAACAAGTTTTTGTTATTTCTTTTATAAAATAAAAACGGTTATAATTGAACCTTACGTCACGTGCCTGCTTTATCGAGTTATAATGAACTCGGTTTAACCAATCATAACACATGCATTTCCATGAGCATTTTATAAATCGCTTATATGATTTAACTTGGTATCCAAATATCTTAGCTTAAATAAAGCAATGCATGCCACTAGAGGGAAATTCTGTGATGGAAATAAAAAGTAAATAGATTATCATAGCCATATAGTCCTTATATATCCCATTTGGTATATATTATCAAACATACCTCACGGGTTGAAATTATAATAACAATCAGCATAGAAAATTGCACGAAGAACGAGTCTAAAGTTTTTGTTGCTTTTCGCGTGATTTTCAACACTTATTGTTATTATAATTTCAACCCGTGAGGTTGAAAGGTTTGGTATGTTTGAGTCTTTTACGTCACTTTCTCCCATTCGCAACCAAGCCTTGGAACAAGGTTTTTTAATGGCGGCCGTAAATTCTCGGAAATAAATGTTAAAATTAAATGACTTCTGATGTGCCTAATGAATTGAAATTTGGCAAGATGAGTAAGGAAGTCTAATAGTACACGAAAATGTAAAAAAATGAAAACCAAAAATTTGATCGTAGTAGCCCTTTAAGGTCTCTTTTAAAAGATATCTGACACCTTGGAATCGAAATGACTATAGTTACCTAACTGTACAGTGTTCAGACTCACACTTCACTTTTGTTCAGGTCAAGCACAATTAAAACCATTAAAACTCAACTATTTTGTTAGAAATTTTCTTGATATTGTTTACTGTACACTTACAGGAGGTTATTTTAGACTCTGTGGACCCTGAATAGGTGTCTGTGTCCACTTATGGGAGGTGTCCACTTACGAGAGGTTAAAAAAGCAGTGTGGGAGAGGATAATTTACCAGGAACGTGGTTCAGTGTCCACTTAAGGAAGGTGTCCACTTATGGGGGGTGTCCATTAGTGAAGGTTCCACCGTATGATTTAAATTATGCAAATGACTATACTGGCTCATTTATGGTCAGCAGTTTGTATACCGGCCATGTGTAATATTACAGGATCTGTACAACACCTAAAACTTTAGGGCCAATCTCATTCTCGACCCCAGAGCTCTCGGTCTTTTTTTTTGGGCCCTCGGTCATGTGCAAAAGAGAAGAGCTCTGGGGTCGAGAATGGGCCAATCTCATCACATTTTATGAGGTGGGGGGGGGGGGGGGGTGGGGGTGGGGGGGGAGGGGTTGAATATGAGTTAGCAAATCTGCTGATCCATTACATGAATCTGTTGATCTGGAAAAATTTGTACTCTATATACTTCTGGCTGAGAAATATCTGAAATGTGATTGGCTGAGACGAGCTGTATTTCAGCCTAATTTGAAATATATGTGTACCTACATTTAGAAATTATAGTTGTCATGGCAATAGAGGCAGCTTTGTTTTGTTGTTGGAACAGTGACGGATAGCTTTCCCAAATTTGACAACCATGAAATACAATAACTGAAGAGAAGTTCAGAAATTGTCTACATGGGTTGAAAGCAAATGAAACAATGCAGATATTTTCAGCTATGATGCCAAACAACTGATGACAACGAAGTGAGTATAAGAAAAAGTCAAGATTGATTCCTACTTGGAGCCAGACACTTGTAGTAACTAGCATCCTTGTCCATCATCTAGAGGAAGTAAGCAGTTACTAGTGTTTCAAATTTTGCGGACAGAGAAACCGTAAAAAGTGGAAAATGTTCAAAGTTTCATTGAAAACTGTTGAATCCTCCATGGGCAAGTATGGCAAAATGGCCTCATGCCAATGTTTTCCATCTATAAAAGTACTGTCCTCCAAAGATTCTTGTTGTGGTCTTAAGAGCTCCTTGGTGTCTTGGACATTAGTCACCGAAGTTTCTAATTACTTTAATTAAAATAAAAAAGACGTTTTAAACCTGAAATTGGTAAGTTGTTTAGGGAGATTATTTTAAAGTAATATGTGGTCGTGGATCAATAATCACATGTGTGATGATGATGAAATTTCTCATCCTTGTAGTTTAAGCAAATAATACAATGGTACGTTTCTACAGGAAATTTGGGATAAAAACCTCTTTGTCACCTCTTGTAATATTTCAAAATTGTCCCAAAATCGCCCCAGAAACCTGTATGGGTCTTGCTGTGTTCACCGGAACAAACTGTGTTTCTATTGTTTAATTGTGAGGTTTTGTATTTTAGTCTTGTTTTGGAGTTATATTGTTTTCTGTCTTTTGTTTGTTTTGTTTTACATCATTCGTGCTCTGAGACACGCAGAAGGAACTGAAACCATTCTATTACCATATATATGATTTCAAATCCAAAATTATTTGTGAGCTTTTGAGATGTAATAAATTAAAATCTCCTGACTTGAATCCTTTCAAATGCTGCATATGGGATTATTTTTGTAGAAAACAGTTCTTCCTAAGTTTTCTTGTGTATAGACCTCCTTAATTAGCTTGTATGTTTTATTTTCCCAAAAGTAGGTCGTGTGATGTTCTCAAGGGAAATTTGTCCTTTGTCTTTTCATACATTATGCATACATTGCACACCATCATGAAAAACACAAAATTTAAAAGAAACAGTTCTCTAGGGTAACATCACATGATCTACATTGGGAAAACAAAACATACAAACTAAAGAGGTCTATTGTGAGTGAATGTAAATGAAATATTTAAGCAACTATAACACTGGGATGACCAATGGAAACAAAATAACAAAAGGCTAAGGGTTCAGATCAAATATCCAAATTATATATAAAGCAAAACCCAACATCCCAGGCCCAAAAAAATTTTGGGATAAATCTGTAATCCAGTCTGCATTGGTTGGACCTACAAATCCATTAAAATTTTTCTCTGAATCCAAAATCTGGGTAAAAATATTTACAAAACCCATTGATCCATAGACCAATTCATCCGCCCCCTCTTTTAATTTGGTTGCAAACTTGTAGGAACAAAAAAAAATTACTGTGAAAACTGTAAAAAACACTTAAATTGGTGTAAATAATTGCACAATCTACTGCATAATAGTCCCCTTTTGCCACACAATCTGTCCTGAAAATGCTGCATGATTTTCCTTAAATTTTGTTTGCATCCTACATGTAACATAGTACTTTTGTAACAACCTACAGTACAGTGCATGAGCAAATCAAAATCGCACTATTTTGGTTGAATTAAGGCACATTGAAGTATATTACAAATCCCCCTGACATATAGGTGGCATACACTGTAGTTTGCAACCATTCCCTGAAGATTTAAAAGAAAAATGTGCGCAGTGGCCATACTGGTGTATAAACAAAAGAAAGTAGTAGAAGCTACATAATGAGAAATATTTTCAGCGTGTTTCGTACACCAGCATGACATCAGGTAAAAACGTCCTATTGACAATGACCGCCACATGTTCTGGTTTAGATTTTTTTCTAGGATTGATTTTTTATTTTCCTTTGTGATGTTCATCATCACAAATTTCTATTGTCTAAAACAAAGGAAAATAAAAATCAAACTGTACCAAGCACAAGTTCAAACCCGAACATATACAGTGACATACATGTACATGTACCTTCTCTAAACTAGCTCTTTATCGTCCATGCATAAGTCTTATATGTATTTGATATATCAAATAGAGCGTTTTCACATGATGTCATAAAAATTCAAAAATCTAAAGTATACATCCTACAAAGCTGTTTCTAACATGGTATATGGATACCAGTGTTATAATCTTTCACAAAAAGTTTCAGATTTTAACGATGTTTTGCTTCTGATTTATAAAGGTTTTAAATGTGTCACGCAATCCGTCACGCTATTTCAAATAAGCCGTGAAAATCAACAAAATTGAACCAGTTGAAAGTTATTTTTGAATTATTGATGCTTATGAGCCGATTTAATGGCACTTATAGCGGAGCACTCGCCAGGCCGAAGGCCTGGCTGCGCAGCTCCATACTCATAGAACCATGCCCGTCATTTTTCATGGTCATGGCTAGCGGAATGTTTCGCGGGCGCGCGTGTGCCCGACCTCCGCCGCCGCCGTCGTGCAGGACTAGCTTGCCTTCGCGCAGGACTAGCTCGCGGGCGCGTATGACGTCGCAAAACATGCGCGTATGACGTTATGTTGAAACTAAAGCGAGGCTTTGTTTTTCGCGCGGTTACACGGCCGAATGTCACGTCAGCTAGAAAAACACTTTGATGTTTTGCTGTGAATTTACTAAGCGGAGAAAACCGTTGAAATTAAAGGCGTTATTTCCCTTAATATTTCGCGGTTTGCTACTCAAGACAAGGATACTAATTAAGGGATACTCAGAAGCCGCTTTAGAAAAAGACGAGCTTTCAGGGATGAAATCTTGCTTCGAGGAACTTCATGTATTACGTTTTTATCAATGCGGGAGATATTTGTTTTCTACGGATTTCAGAACCAAGCAAGCGAGGGACTTAAAGGTAAAACAGATTAAGTTTTCGATGAGAATTTATGTTGATATCAATCTGTGAGTGACTTTTTGTTGGTGTTATTGTTAGTTTTGGAGAATTGATTTTAAAACGTGCTTAAATTCAGTTGTATCGATCTCTTGAATTTCATCGAAGAAAGCTTGAACTCGATGAGCTATAATTAAGCTTAAATGGTACGCGTTTTGCTTTTAAACGTAAACTAATGGAGATTTGAATAAATTTTTTCGAAATAAGATTGTGTTGTCCATTTTTATGTGTTTGTTCATTCATTAGATAGTTTGAAAAGCGATTTTATGTAAACAAAACAAGACTTTGATTTTATAGTACAGTTCTATCTTCACTCGTATCGCCTTATGCAAATATGTTTGTGTATTTTTGCAATTTTTGATTTTCAAATCAGTTTCTCGGGCAATTTTTGACAAACAAAAACTGTATTTTATTCGGAAACTAGTGGTACTAGTTATTCTAGACAGAGAAAAGTTGTTTTTGTGAACTTTTGTACGGTCTATAAAAATGTACTGTGCAGACAGTCGCGTAATACTGTTTTTGAGAATTGCTAAAATTGAAAATAGCCCGTTCGTCAATCTTAATTCTTGTGCTTCCAACCTTTCACCTTAGTTAAGTTTCACCTTGGTTAAATTTCACCTTAATTAAGCTTGTTCAAAGTGCGACGCTGTTAGGCTTGGGCTATCTATATATATTAGTGAATACAATACTTTGTGTTGAGATTTTTGGTGTAATTAAGGCTTTGAATTTTTGGCCGCCATGTCCAAGATGGCCGCTCCATACATTTCTTACTAAAAATGTCTAACTCTCGTTCGCTTATAACTCTTGAACTAAATGCTCCTGTGCTTCAAAATTTGGCCCAGATGTGTAGTTTTACACTCTCTACAATTCCATAAACATTTTGGAATCGAAAACGGCTTCTGAATTTTGATATGACGTCAGTGAAAAACGCTCTATAATGCAGAGCAACTAAAGAACTCGGGGCCATACGGCTTCATTCAAATTTAGGCCTACCTTCCGCTCAGGAGTAACAATCCTCCATTTTAAATCATTCATAAGCCCTTTAAAACAGAAGGCAAGCAACTGATCAGATGTGGCTGTGAAATTAAACTGAACAAAATGAAACGTTACCTACCAAGAGTTACACATGCAATCCGCTGTGCAGCAAGTCGGTGTTTTCGAACTGTGTAACGATTTGGAAATATCAGAGTGGACCGGACTTTAACATCTTGGGTCATAGTAACCCGGACCATGTTTTATTTGTTCTACCAATTTCTTCCAATCTAGTTAAGAATCCGGGCTATTGTCCTGAAGAATACATAAAAATTATCACGAGTTTTCATTACCAACTAAATGCGTTATCTTTGCGTCACTTCGCGATCGTACTTAATTTCTTCCTTTTATGTTACTTTGATTTGTTACATTTCGGGGGTTTTATTGGCAGAGAGCTTTTATTATTTATTTATTTATTTGTTCTACAAAATGACAAAATTTTGGTGTAGTCCAGCACTTGTGCAAACGATGTCTGTGATTCGCTAAGAAAACAATAGATTTGTCTCGCTGGGAGAGGGATTAGGGATAGGGGCACACCTAATTGAAGAAACGTTGACCCGTGAAAGGCATAAACCATGAACGATGCGACCGAATGGGATTATTGGTAGGCATTATTGGTATTGTTTTCTTTGTTTGAGACATTATAGAGCATGATTTATGCATCGTGTGTTAATATAATGTATATTCTGTCACAGACACGAAGATGAATTTATCCAATTTCCAAGTAAACCTTTGGGTTGCATCGTTCATGGTTTATGCTTTTCACCCGACAACGTTTCTTCAATTTGGTGTATATCAATTGTACGCATCGTTCGCCAATCACAGACATCGTTTGGACAGCTACGGGGTCGCCCAAATTTTCAAACGTTACGTTGGGATTGTACGGGGGATGGGTTGGGGCTGTTACGAATTTCCCCTTCCATCGACCCATTATTATCAGGTCACAGCGACACTTTTAAAAAAACTCTTTCCCGCTTTTCTACTGCACTAGCAAACAAAAAATATGGGCTATCACGTTTTTGAGTCGTGTTCAGGAGGAAATCAAGTTCTTTATAAAACGAATTGTGAAGTCGATTAATCATTTTAAATTCCGTAGACCACCTCACAGTTTTAGAAAGTCTATTTTTGTCAGTAATCTTTTCCCTGAGTCTTTACTAAAGTCATGTGCCACGGCAGCATTGCGCGTGGCACTGCGTGATATGACAGAAACTTACGTTGCGGCGGCCTGGGTCCGAGCGATCCCGGATGACCACGCTAGTTGAACGTTTCGGAACGTTTTTTGCTGAGTTAGTCTTTGAGTCAAACATTCCTACGGCTAAAAGGTATTAAGGAACGGATTAAGGACTAAGGTTTATGTCAATAACGGAGCAAGGACACAGATGTAAGTTATCAGAGTTACTGTTTTACTTTATTGTATTGTAATTTCGTATCGCACCGAGCTCGCTTTGTAATGCTAGGTTTTCTGCTTTTCTTTTAGTTTTCTTTACCGCATCAGTTAAGCTTACATCGCACATCGTCGCACTGTCACGTTAACATCGCATTAAGGTTATTGTATCACCGAATCAAGGCATTGTTCACAAGGAATCGTTTGTAAGGAATCTAGGAATCAAGGGTATTTTTTTTTAATACTTGAATTTTTTTTTCACGTACTTTCTTGTGCACGATTGTTTTTCTCTTAAATTTCTTCTGCAGGAATTTTTTTTCGTAATTGTCCAACCCCCCCCCCCCCCCCACAAAAATTAAATGGTCCGTCCCTAAGGTCGTGAAGCAGTTTTGCCGCGTCATCATGATGTGTTACGCCGGAAAATGTAACAACTCTGATCTTGAAATATAAACAAGGAAACTTGGACACATTAGCCCTCTTGTCAAAACACGCAACACCTTTCAGTCAAATTGCGTGACCTTACTGGTCACACGACAAGATCAAAATTTTCGTAAGTTTTCCAATGCGGTATTATTGAGTTCAAAGGTGGTAGCGTTGCCCCATATATAGATGTGTCTCCTGAAATGACTCAACTCTCCGCCAAGAGAAGATATCTTGCTTTTTGACAGGATATCTTTAAACACTTTCTATGAGAGATATCTTTAGTTATTGATAGAAGAAGATAGATAGAAGATAGAACTTTATTTAAGGTTACAGTGTACCTTCAGATCGAAAATTTATTGAAATTTTTTTTTTTGGCGTTAAAATAAAGTTTACAGAATGAACTTTCATCCAAAAAAAAATTATCGAAAAATAGTGAAAATTGACGGAGAAAGGACGGTAGTAGTTAGAAAATGGGGGTTCTGACTCATACTACGTGACACTTTTACACACTGAACGAGAAATTCCATTTTCAGCGTAAACTTTTTCTCATCAGTTCTGCTAAAGTTAACAATAGATTCTTACGTTCAATTCACCATAGGTTACTACTTCCAATCTGCTCCAATTCATCACAACCATTTTCACCCTCTCCAATTTCCAACGCACCCCTTTCAGCAGAAAATCAATTTCCATGAAATTGATTATTCAAGCTAATTTGAACATATCGAAACTACTCACTCTCTCTTCAAACTTTCTCTTATCTCCTGCAGAATATTTTTCTGCTCTTTCATTTCAGCTGTTAGCAAGTTCACTTTTTCCTCCAAATTCACGAAAGATTCAAACAAAATTTCAACTTCACTCACACTTGAACATTCACTCGAACTGCCACTTCCAGTTTCACTTGTCGAATTCATTTTAAGTCATTTTATTCTTTTTCCATCCAATCCGTATCTACCGCTGATGAATCCAAATCGCGAAATTTGATTGGTCGCTTTATCTTTTTCTTCTTCTTCACTCCTTCCACATCACGTTTCACTTTCTGCTTTGCCTTCAACAATTCTTCTGCATAGAAGCTTCCATCAACTTTCTTTCCTTTCAAATCACTCAAAACATATGTGACAAGTTTTGTGTTTTTCCCATTCACCACCACAAACACTTTTCTTGACCAATTAGGGGTAAAACCTTTGTCATATTCCATTCTCTTGTATTTCACGATTCTCACTCTTTCTCCAACTTTGAATTTCAAATCAACTGTTTTCAGCAATTCATCTGGGAAGAGATTTGCGAAAACTTTTCTTTCATTTCCTTTTAAGCTCGCAGCTGTTGGAGTCATTCCAACACTTCTGTGATAACTTCGATTATAGTCATTCACAATTGGTTGCAACACATCGATCCATTTTCGCGTATTTGCTGCTGTGAAATGCTTCCAAATTCTTTCCTTCAGTGTCCGAATGAATCTTTCCGCGACACTGGCTTTCTCCTTGGTTTTGGTGTGATATATCTCAATTTCATTCTTCCTCAAGAATTTCACAAAATCTCCTTTGAACTCGTTTCCTTCATCTGTCCACATCTTTTTTGGTCTCCTTTCTGTCTCATCGAATATTTCCTCCAACTTCTCCTTCAATTCTTCACTCGACTTTCCCACTAATTCTTTCGCCCATGCAAACTTTGAGAAAACATCCAAAACAATCAGAATATTTCGGTATCCCGCATTCCATTCCTCAAAGTTAACCATCTCTGCCAAATCTGCGGTCCAGATAGCATCCACTCCCCAAACTATCACCTTCCTCTTCTCAAAGTGTCTCCTGACTGGTTTATGCAATTCGAGATTTCGAGCCCAGTCTTCATTCGAAATCTCTGCTAGTTTCCCCGCCCCATCCCCAACTTCTGCTTTGCATTGATCACATTTCTCGCAATTGCATGCCCCCACTGCCTTTCTTTCCAGGGAATTGCATCAAGCGCTGCAACCATTCTTCTATCCGCTTCATTCTTGCATTTGCGATCATTTTTGCAGATTGAATAGTCCACATCATGCTGCATTGCAACAGCATCTGTTTTTCCTGTGGGTTGCTGCATTATCTCCGTGATTTTCCCACTCTTGTCGAATTTCACTTGCTTATTCAATGGGTTGAATGGGCCTGTGAAGTTGTGACCGGGAAGAGTGAATCCACTTTCTGGTCTTGGAAGTTTCCCAATCAAAGCATGCAAATCAATGCCAGCGCCTCTGCGCCCATCCAAATCCATTCTATCTGTCACAAACTTTCTATTGGGTCTCACTGCAACGCTTAACTGGTTCAACATATCCGAAGCTGTTTTCTGCAGGAAAGGTTTGCTCTTCTCCAGCGCGAAATTCACAGCTTTTTTCTGCATATTTGGATTTCGCATCAACTCGCTTGCACCGAATCTTCCCATTTCAACCACTTTTTTCCCCATCCACGGCAAGGCCTGCGTCAAACCAGTCAGGGCAAGTTCACCAAAGCCCCCACCTTGTGAGGGCTGACTCAGTTTCCCTGCATCGCTCCGCTCGCTTTCACGAATCTTGTTTTCTTTATCCCGCAACTTCCGCAATGGCAAAACCACATTGGTCTGCCATTTTTCGCCACAAATGTTCCACTGGGTTCTACGCATTCTGTTTGCTTCTTCTCTTTTACGCAATACGATTTCATTTTAGAGAGAATTAATATATCTTACAATCTCCTTTTCATTTTCCTCTACATCCTCACTCCAAGTTTTCAGCATTTCCTCATATTTTCCACCCTTATTCATCTCATTCAGAAACCACAAGCAATAATACCCGCATTTCAAACTATCCAGGGCTTGAATCTGAAATCCATTTCTCAGGAAAAAGTTCATTCCCGGATTCCACTTTTTCACGTTCTCTTCCCATTCAATCGGTGGTACCATAGCAAACGAATCGAACCAGCAAAATTCTTTCCCGCGTCTGACACACGCGACCCAATGCGTTCCCACATTCTCCAAATCATCCAGATTGATTATGCATGGGGAATGATCTTTTCCCAATTCTTCATTTCATGGAAGATTCCTTTCAATGGAATTCCCAATTTCTTGCACCAATTCTGTAGGTCATAATTGCTCAGTGCTTTGTCGATGAAGTTTTTTTCCCCTTTTTTCCTTTCCCTCTTCCCCTCACATATGGAACTGTTGTCGTGTTCCATCTTCCCACAAATGGTTGACGTGGTTCCAAGCGCATTCCAACACCCGAAACTGCATGCGGATTTACGCGCAAACCCTTTCCAACTCCCTTCCCCAACACCTTTGACACGAGTTGAATCGCGAGGGGAATTCCAAATGCTGCCAGAGTGCCTAGCAATCCTCCTTTCTGCCCTCGACCAAATTTCACACCTTGCGATTTGAGAAAATCTCGCAGAAACGATTTCTGCCCATTTGTCATTTGCGTGAATAGCTGAAACAATTCAGGTGCTCTGGGAGGAATTGCTCCACTTCCGAATATCTTCTTCAAGGCAGATTCCGCTCCAAAACTCAACCCAGCCATTCCCAATGCTTTTGCAGCTAGAACCAGAAATGGTTTTGCGAGACCTGCAATTGCTGAAAAAAGATTTCCCCCTCTGCTCACAACGTGTCTTATCTGGGTTTTGCTGATTTTCAAATCAAGGCCCTTTCTCTCTTCTTTTGCTTTCTTCAAACGATTAATCTGCGTGCGTGTCAAGTTCACATCGTGTTCTCCAGTCAAGTTCTCAAATGTCAATCGCAGTGTCACGGCTTGATTGCTTTCAAATGCTTTTTCCAGTTTCTTCAATTGGCCTGGAGAGAAATTTAAATTGGTTTTGAAATAGTTTGTCATTTTCTATACCACTACAAGTTCTCCCCCGACTACATCCAGGACCACTTCTTTTTCCTTCATAACCAAGGCATAGATGGTGTAGTCGCGAGTAGAAGACTGATTCAAACGATAGTGAAACACCAACTGTTTTGGATCGTTTGTCAGGTTGTTCTTGTTTTCGCGTAAGTCGAAATAAATCAGTGGATAAAGTGTGGAATAATTCGCAACACTCAATTGAACACCAGTGTTGTAGTCATTTTTACGATATCGGTAGTTCAATGCATCTTCCAGGATTCTCAGTTTGAAATTTGAATCGTATTCTATCTCTGGGTAAAATTCTGGTCCATATTGCAGCCGACAATTGGCAAGTATTCTGGATGGATTTTGTTCAGACAGAAGATTAAATGTGTCGAAAATATATGGATTGTATTCCAAAGAGTTTGATCTTCTTGTTTCTTGAAGCCAGATGAAAACATGCTTGGCATCTTTTACCCCTGGGGACAACTGCCAAATTCCTTCCGCATCTCTCCTGCTTGAAGATGGATGAATTGTTTCCTGCAAATATTTCCACTTCTTTGGTTTCAGAAAGTTTTTATTCACTTCAACCTGGCCTTTGGGAGAGAATGTCAACATCGGTACCCACAATTCAAAAGTGCGCACAACAACGCGGCGATCTGTGGCATCGTTTTGCCAGATCAATTCTGCATCATTCTGCAAGTCGATTTCAAATTCCATTGCCATTGGTGGCAGGAGTGAGTCTTCCAATTCTTCAAAGAATGCATAACGATTGAGGGGAATGATGGTTTCAACTGATTTCCTGGCTTGCGTCAAAAGTTCTCTTGCTTTGATTCCTGCATTATTGTTCAAAACAACTGCATCTGCTGTATCCAAATACCAAAACTGTGACTTGGCAGCACTTCTTGAATAATCATCAGAATACTCCAACAAATTCTTGACGAATATGGCTTTGTGAGCAGTATCCAAATTGTAAATTGTTTTGGCATTCGATGAAACTTTGATCTTATTTATCAGGGAAAACGAGCTATTCAGGGTGGAGCTTGTAGTATCTGCTGCAATTGCTGCACCATCTGCGGTTGCTTCAAAGGTATAATTCACGCGAAAATATGCATTATACCAATCATACCAATTGCTTCTGTCCGTTATCATGAATTTATATCCTGTCTTGGTTTGATGTTGGCCATTTCCCGGAAATGTCAGGGGAGTATTTAATTGATATCTGGTGAAAACGATTTTCTCGAGATATTCTGGGGATCTAAACATTTTATTCTGACAAACAAAAAATGAACCACCCCTCTGAATGGAAGAAAATCTATCTCCCATCTCGCGGCAAATTCGTCTGGAAGCACAAAGGAACTGGTGTGATTCGAGACAGCTTGATGAAAATCGGAAAACCACTCCTGGGTTTGGCAAAGTCTGCTGCATCTCAACTTGTCAAGAAATCTGTAGAAAAGGCTGCGGATGAAGGATCCAAGGTGATTGTGAAGAAAGCTGGGGACAAGCTGCAATCTATGTTGAAGTCTGGGGCCAAGCCCGCTGCCAAGGTCCAATTCGTCGATTCTGCTCTATCGCTTCCGGCAAAGTCAACTCCCAAAGTCAAAGCCAAACCCGAGGTGTCACAGAATGCTCTGATTCGCCTTAATCAACTCATTGCGCAATCTTAAATCCTTTTCAGCGAAAAAGATTTATTTCTCCTGAATATACATAGAGAAAGCCATATCCATGTCATTCATATCCAGCGGATTATTTCTCCCATCTGTGACATAAACTCGAATTGACTGAATCATGCGCTTATTCACGGGATGCCATTCCAACCTTATTGGTTCCACTGAAAACGGATAACTCACGTGAAGCATGGAAGTTGACAGGGGAAACAGCACATCATTGCCTATATTTGCAACTTCTCTTGAAATCATGTCGCAATGCAGATAAACCCAATCCACGCCTCTCGTGATATTTGGGATATCGGTGGAAACGTTTGTCCCACCAGTCAGAATCTTCTTCTCAAATCCAAGCAGATTTGCAAAGTCTCCCGTTCTCAAGTCCACTTCAATCGTTGAATCCAAAGTCATGACTGTCTTGAACACGCTTTTGTCAAAGAACAAGTTGAATTTCTCGGAACCAATCTCACCTTGCAAAACTGCGTTGATTGTCTTGTATCCGTACATTCCGTTTTCAAATGTGATTGTTTTCCACGCGCTTTCGCTCGTTGTCTTCCACTTCACTTGATTATTTCCGTAGTCATCCCTGATATTGTACCATGAATAATTCATGGTCACGAGCTTATTCAAAGCTGCTTCATAATTCTTTCCTTCATCCAACGATATCGGGGGGTCAAAGCGGATTTCGAAATCGTGCGACTTTTGATTTGGGTTTTGGCGTTTTGCCAGTTGCGAGTCCAACAAAAGCGGAATCATTTTATTTGCTTCAACAGTTTTCTCCCTGTTCACTGGAGATAACTTTCGCTTTGTGCAAGATTCTCACGATTTCCACCAAGTCTTGCCTCAACTTTCGCGAAGTGTTTCCAGCTTTCACAGAACCGAGTCCAACTTCCAGGTGATTGATGAGGGAATCCAACGAGCGAATCACACCAGAACCTTTCTTTTTAGTTTGCTTTTGCCCCAGATCCTTTCCTGCAGCTTTTTCTGCCCTTCGTTTGGCATAGAGATCATCTCTCCACTTTCTCAACCTATCCAGTGTGTTATCCATGAATTTGGATTTTTTAGTCGTTACCCTATAGACGGGAGGTGTTTCAGGCGATGGTGGTGTCAAACCTTGTTCCATCATTTTCGCGTGCATTTCTTCTTCATCCGCTAACCTTCTTGCTTCTTGTCTTTCAAATCTTTCAATCATGCGGTTTACATTTGCAAGATTTTGACTGTCTGGTTCTTGAATGATCTTTCTTCTTCTAATAGCTTCTAATTCTTCTTGAGTTGGCTCACCCCATTTAGAAATTTCCTCTTGAGTTGGAGGGCTCCATCTCCCCAAATCTTCTCGAGTTGGTTCCGATGGAGTTGGAGATGAAACTGGCGATGGAAAATATTGCGATGGACCTGGTTCCGAATGAGATTGCAAAGATGGTTGAAATTTCACATCTGGCCAAGCTATTTCCGTGGCTTCTTCAATTGGTGTTCCCTTTCTCAAAAGTTTCAAGTATGTGTTTTCAGCTTCACTCAATCCCTCAATTTCCTCATCTAGAGCCAAATCTTTCAATTCATCTTCAGTCGCTTCACTTCCTCGTTCACTCCCAAACAACCACGAAGGAACTTTTTCCGGATCTGTGACCGACATATCCGCAAAGGGATGTGAGGTTGGCAACGCATTTTCCACTTTCATCACATCCAACTTCTTCGTGACGGGATTCAACATTTTCTCATAAGAATCAGCTTTCATCTCCTCTTCAATCTTTCTCTGCTTGAATGCGCTCAGAATATTCGCGCTTTGTTTCGCTTTTGCTTCTTTCGCTGATGCTAGTTCTGCCCATTTCTTGACCGACATTTTGTTTCGCAAGACAAAATGCGTTTCACCAATTTTGATTCCCTCTCTGCTTCGCATTCTCAATTCAAACAAGTTCACCCTGCTATGCCAAGTGAAAACTTTCGCATTCTCATTTGCGGACCTTCCAACTGCGGAAAAACAAATCTGCTCCTGAACATGATTCATCGCCTGCTCTTCTTTGACGAAATCATTCTTTTCGCAAAGAACCTTCACCAAGACAAGTATGTGGGTCTCCTGAAAGATTTCGAGGAAAGAGCAAACCCAGTTGCAGGTTATCAAGTGCTCACGCCGTTCACGCAATGCGTTCCGCTGAAAGAACTGTTCCAAGATGCCACCAGTCAACGCGTTGTGATCTTCGATGACTTTGCCTGCGATCGAAATCAGGAGCAGATGATCAACTGGTTTTTCAACGGCAGACATTGCAACTGCAGCCTCATCTATCTCGCCCAGAGGTTCTTCAAGGTGCCAAAGGATATTCGCGACAACTGCTCCCACTTTTGCTTGTTCCGATTTCCCCCGAAAGATTGCAAACGAATTGCGACTGAACTCGGGGTGGATGAAGAAAAGCTGCTCAAAGCGACTGAGAACGATTTCTCATTTCTCTATGTCGATCAACCGAAGAAGACTGTCGCGAAAAACTTTGATGAGAAGATTTAAAATGGGACATTTCAATGAACCAAGGGAGGACACATCAACCACAACTGTCAATTCCAACACTATTTCTTCTGGATCCATCACAAGTGACATAGATATGAATTTCAACCAAATCACAAATGTCACGACTCCCGTGAACTCTTCCGATGTTGCCACAAAAGCCTATGTGGATCAGACTGTCGCGGAATCTGGTCTCCTTTCCATTCTTGATGCTGCAACTTCCACTTATGTCGATGCATTCATCAACGAAAATGCAGAATGCTTCTATTGCGTCGATCGTGAATCACAAGTTGACTTGGAATCTGGGACAAGGAAAGTAAAGAAGTTAAGCGACAGAACCCTTTCCCAGCTTGACGCGACTCAAACGACTCAAAATCAGATGCCCACCCTGTCGGCAACCAAGAATGCAAAGAGATTTTTCATGACTTTCGATGGTGTGAATGACAAACTGCTTTCGGATATAAATCTGAATCCGCAGGGAGGCGCAGATGACATCGTGAACATCTTCATCCTGTTCCGGCTTGCCTCATTCAACGGGACATATCACAACCTTCGCAACGGACTTTTCGGGCACGACGACGGGGGTTGGGACAAATTCGTGTGTTTCAAGGATAATGGGAATCTGCTCATTGCGGGGATAGATGGTTCTGACAACATTGAAGTCAGCAACTATCCCTCCAAAGCTGATCTTTCCACTCTCAACGCGTGGCATTGCCTTTCCATTCACTGGATCGTGTCGAATTCCTCGGATCCAGTCTCCAGTTGTTGGGTGAATGGGAAAAAGCTGAAAACTTTCAATGCATCAACATCCCCCGGAGCGAGCACAATGGTCTTTGGGGATATCAATCCGACTACGACTGTGCCATTTCATGGGGATATTCAACTTTTCGTGCTTTTCAAGGGAAAGGAATTGAGCGATAACGTGATCAAAGCGCATCACAAAATGATTTGCGAGAGATTCGGTGTGGATCATGAGGAAATCACATTTGTTGACTGAAAATGGGAGCTTTCAATGAAGAAACTGAAGCAACTCAAAACAACTCGGATATTCTCAATCGCCTTCACGTTTTGGAGCAGAGAGGAAGTGGTGGCATGCCCCTGAGACAGGGAAACTGGTTCGCAAATTCGAAGAAACTGTCGCATCTCGCGAAAGCCACAGATTCGTCAGACGCTGTCACAAAAGGTCAACTCGACACAGCACTTGCAAGCAAAACCAACAAAGCGGATCAAATTGTTTTGACAGATCACTTGGACGCAAACTATCACTCCATCGTGAACTTGCAAACTGGGGGAGATAACGATGCCTTGACACTTTTCACGGCAAAATCCATGTTCCTGACAAGTGATGGTCGCCACTTCGACGCAAAGAATCAGAAGATTTTGAATTTGGCGACAGATCAGAATTCAGACCGATCCGCCGTGAACATGCTCACATTGAAAAGTTGGCATCCCGACGCACCTGCACCAACTCATGAAGTCACGAAAGATTTGGATTTGAAACACAGTTTCAACGTGGTCAATGCTAAACAGAATATTCGGAGCTTTTATCGAACGCATTATGACACGTTGATGCCATTTGAGGACATTCGCGCAACTTTCCTGCCCCGGAATGAAATCTTTGCGATGGAAGTTGACTTGGACATGGGTCATCACAATATATTCAATCTGAACGCCCCGACAATGGATTCTCAAGCTGCTACGAAGGGGTATGTGGATTCCCAAAGATTCTCAGGGGATATGGACAACCAGAAAATCACGAATCTCGCCGAACCAACTGTGAATTCTGACGCGGCAACAAAGAGTTTTGTTCAGTCACGACTTGCCCTGACTGGTGGAACGATGACTGGAGAGATCGACATGGGTGGGAAGAAAATCACAAATCTTCCTCCGGCAACTGAACCCGATGACGCAGCAACAAAAGCAGATGTGGATGCCGTCAGAACACAAATCCATCAATCCCAGATCACTTCCCCAGGTGCAACAAACGTGTTTCACTATCTCATGGAAGATGCGGATGAATCAAGTTCAGAATCAAATGTGGAAGTGGATGGGATTGAAGATTTCGCAGGAACTCCCCACGAATTCAACAAGAAGGCATATGCGATGAAAATTCAGAAACAGGCCGACAATCGTTTTATCGGTCGACTTGGCTTCAACTTCTTTCGCCCGCCAGAGGGAGAATATACGATTTGCCTGGAATTTTTCCCATCCAAGATGACTGGTGCGACTTTGAGTTGCGTGTCGACAGCTTTGAATGTGACGCGGCAAACTTCGAAAACATTCACTGGAGATGCACCTGTGCAGTCAATGATTCGGTCAATCGTGCACGTGCACAAATGGCGCATCAGTCCTCCAGAATATCTTATGGTAGACATGCATTGGATGGGATCAGCTTTCGATCCAGTGAAGCAAGATGCGCATTTGATCGTCTATGGAGTGCGGGGAAATGTTTCTGATGTGCCAGCGAAGGTTTTCGATTCTCCCTTCTCCTTTGAAAATCAGTGGATGGTTATGCAAACAAATCTCGATATGAATGGGCACCGGATCATTGGGAACAAATTCATTTTGATTGGCCACTAAAGAAAGAGCGATGACGCAATCTTTTTTTTGTTTGGTGCAACAGATTTTCTATTTTTCCCCATGGCTGTGAAAATCGTGGGAGCTGCCATGGTGCATAAAAACTTTTCACGACATCCCCAAGTCGATATAAATGTTGTAAGAGAAGAAAACAGTCGAGTCATAAAGTGGTCTGGGAGAGAAAATATCGCTAAATTTGCATATGATGTGGGTGATGGAGTGGAACTCAATGAGATGCAAAAAGTGAATTTCATCGTTCAGCAGGGATTGAAATTGGATTTGCATGATGTGGTAGTTTTGAGTTTGGTTTTCGAAATTTTATAATTTTTATATAGATTGAAGCAGATTAATTGGGAGAGGTGAAATGGGCGAAAGTTGTCTTGACGATTGAAAATGCCTGAAACAAGCTCACCGTAGATTTAAATGCCACGACATTTGAATCCGAAGAGGTGATTCTTTCAAACGGTCTGATAATCAGCGAAGAAGGAAGAAGGTTTATCGAACTTCGCCGACTTGGCCACGCAGGTGATTGCGGATTGAGAACCAATGAAAACTTGTTTGAAATGAACGAGAACATCTCCAGTCATTGAGCGATTGCTTGGGGTAAATGATGGAAATTACGTGCTGGAATCGACTTTTCCCCAAAGCGTTCCCGATTTGAGAATCTTGAAATCCGATTGACGAAGCCGAACAGACAGTTGCTTTTGCGCTTGTGATAGAATGGTGGATTTGATAATATATATAGATAGCCCAAGCCTAACAGCGTCGCACTTCGAACAAGCTTAACTAAGGTGAAACTTAACTAAGGTGAAAGGTTGGAAGCACAAGAATTAAGATTGACGAAGGGGCTATTTTCAATTTTAGCAATTCTCAAAAACAGTATTACGCGACCGTCTGCACAGTACATTTTTATAGACCGTACAAAAGTTCACAAAAACAACTTTTCTCTGTCTAGAATAAATAGTACCACTAGTTTCCGAATAAAATACAGTTTATGTTTGTCAAAAATTGCCCGAGAAACTGATTTGAAAATCAAAAATTGCAAAAATACACAAACATATTTGCATAAGGCGATGCGAGTGAAGATAGAACTGTACTATAAAATCAAGTCTTGTTTTGTTTACATAAAATCGCTTTTCAATCTATCTAATGAATGAACAAACACATAAAAATGGACAACACAATCTTCTTTCGAAAAAATTTATTCAAATCTCCATTAGTTTACGTTTAAAAGCAAAACGCGTACCATGTAATTATAGCTCATCGAGTTCAAGCTTTCTTCGATGAAATTCAAGAGATAGGCACGTTTTAAAATCAATTCGCCAAAACTAACAATAACACTAATAACAAGTCACTCACAGATTGACATCAACATAAATTCTCATCGAAAACTGTAATCTGTTTTACCTTTAAGTTCCTCGCTTGCTTGGAAATTCAAATCTCCGCTTCTGGTTCTGAAATCATCTCCCGCATTGATAAAAATGTAATACATGAAGTTCCTCGAAGCAAGATTTTATCCCTGAAAGCTCGTCTTTTTCCACTAAAGCGGCTTCTGAGTATACCTTAATTAGTATCCCTGTCTTGAGTAGCAAACCGCGAAAAAATGCAGGAAAATAACGAGTTTAATTCTCCGCTAGGCACAAGAAAACAACTAAAGTGTTTACCGAGCTCACGGCTGTGTGGCCGCGCGAAAAACAAAGCCTTGCTTTCAAGATCCCGGATGTTGTTCCAACACGGCGGGCGGGCGACGGACGGACACGCGCCTGCGAAACATTCCGCTAGCCATGACCATGGAAAATCACGGCGTAGGTTTTATGAGTATGGAGCTGCGCAGCCAGGCCTTCGGCCTGGCAAGTGCTCCGCTATAAATCATTTTTAACAGATCTTCTTTGTTCAGTTTGATTGAAAGATGCGAAGATTGCCAGTATTTGTTTGTAAAGATTGACGCTGAAACTTGTTTGAAAAGAATTTCAAGCGAATCGTTTCCATATTTCAGGGGAATGATGAGGCCAAATGGGATTTTTCGTGACTTGTCACAGAGGATCTTAGTTAATTCTATTTCATGGGGGTTCATTTTCTTTCTTTTTTTAGTTTTTAAAGAAAATGAAAGACTTGAAAACTGATTTTCTGCGCGTGGAAGATCTGGAAAGTGTTTCGCCAGTGGAAGTTTTGGATGAAGAGCATGTTTTTATTGGCCCTTATGAAGATGTTGGGGATCCTGAAGATTTTTTGGAATCATTTCTTGTTGGGCCCTATGAAGATGTGGGAGATCCTGAAGATTTTCTTTGATTTATTTCCAATGGAAATGAATCTTCCCTTCGGTCGCTCACTCAGAGACAACAATAGGCAAGTTAAAAATTCCCTTCGATCTTTTCTGCTCATCAAGCACAACCACTTTTGCTCCTTTATCCCGTCGAATTTTATCCATCATTTGTAACTTCTTCATACGATCAAGGCATTTCTCAAGATCTTCCGAAAGCCAATTGACTTGGTGCGACAAATCATGCTGATCGAGGAAATGAGTGCGCCTTCGAAGAAGTTGATTTGTGAAAACTGTTCGAGTGATGCCAAAAGCCGCTTCAATCTGTTCAATTGAGAAATAATCTTTTCCATCATTCTGTGCAAATGGAGAAGATTCTTCCTTCTGAATGATGAACTTGACACCATCAGATCTTCTTCGATAATTGGAATTGGTGGGGCGTTTGAGAACATCAAGAATATGCGAGGAAGGAATCCCCGTTTGTTGGTGCGCATCTTTGAAAGTGAAGAAAAACTGCTTATCACCTCCGGCCTCTTGAATTGAAAACTTCATTTTTCTTTGAAAAATAATTTTTGAAAGAAAAATGAATCGCCTGAGTTTGAGAGATATGCGCAGTGTCGCACTTAAATTTGGGTTAGAAGGGTGGGAAAATATTCGAGAAAAAAGTCACATGTTACATTTTCTAGATAGAGAATCAAAACGAATCAGGGACCGAGATGTTCACGTTCAATGGGAACCCTCCCCGGAAAAACCAATTTCCCTCCTGGAGAAAAGATGGAAGGAAAGGGGATTGGAGAGAGCATTGAGACAAGCGAGAAATCCCGATTCGAAAAGGCAAATCAGACAAGAACTCGCCACTTTGAGAGGTATGCCATTGACACCAATGTTTGAAATGAGGCAATCAGCTTTGAAAGAATTTGCGAGAGAGTTTGTCGTGAAAAATGAAGGAAATGCTGACAGATTGGAAGGGGAGAGAAGATTCGGAGAAGGATTTGGCGGAACACCGCAGGACATGTTTGAGATTGTGCAAGAAGATGTGGAAAAGTTGCTGCGGGAGAACAAGCGAAATAAAGTCAAAATGGCCATGAAATGCAAAATGGTGAAAGCAAATTTGGGGAGTCGAGAAACTGACTTTGCCAGTCCGACCTTCCATTCAAAAGTTGAGATCATTCTGGAAGGGAGCAATGTGAGAAATTTGTTCACAGAAATGCGCGAAAGAATTGGAGAAAACTTTGCTAACTTCCTGCGTCGTGGCAGCAATTGGCAATTCGTGCGATTTGAAGAATTGTCACTATTCTTCGTGAAATTTCGACCTTTGAGAGGATCTGGTTGGTTGAAAGTGCCGCAAAAATTAGCGAATAAGAAAGTAATTGTGAACATGCATAACATGAATGATGAACAGTGCTTCAAATACGCTGTCATGCGTTCGCTGAATCCAGTGAAAAAGAATGCGGAAAGAGTAACAGAAGCGTTGAAACGTGAAAGCAAGAAATATCACTGGGAAAGAATTGAATTTCCAACACCACTCAAAGATATTGACAAATTTGAAGAAGACAATTCGGGAATTGCAATTTGGGTTTGTGGATGGGAAAATGATGAAGTGATTCCATTGAGAAAGTCAAATGTGAAAGGAGGGAAACCTGTTGATTTGTTGCTGTTGCAGCAGGCACCTCGAAAAAGACGCGGTGAAGTGAGAATGTTGGGAGAACATTTGTGTCCAATCCGACACTATTGCGTAGTGAAAAACATTCATGCCCTGCTGCATACGCAAGTGACAAAACACAAGAAAAGTATCCATCTGTGCAGAAGCTGTTTAAATTTCTGTCAATCAGCGGAAAAGCTAGCATTGCATCAAAAAGCTTGCGCCCAGTTGGAAGGTGTTCGAATTGATATGCCAAAGAAAGGGAGTTTTCTGAAGTGGAAGAATTATGCAAGAAAGCAAAAACACCCAGTGACAATTCATGTGGATCTTGAGTCGAGATTGAAGGCAATGGAAACGCAAGAACGCCATAACGCGAAATCATTCACTGACAAGATTCAGCAGCACATTCCAGTTTCATTTGCATTTCGGACAATAGGAGAAGTGAAGGAAAGAAAGTTAGTTCTCTATCGCGCGGAAACGGATGAAGAAGATGTTGGAGAACGATTAGTGAAGGATTTGATGGAAACTGTGAAAGAAATTCACGAAGAAATAAGGGAACCCAAGAAGATGATTCTGACAAACGAAGATGAGAAACAATTTGAAGAAGCGCAGTTTTGTTGGATATGTGAAGAACCATTTGGGAAATATGATGTGAAAGTAAGAGATCATTGCCACTTCACGGGAAAATTCAGAGGTACAGCGCATGACATATGTAATCTCCAATGCCACAAGCCAACACACATCCCAGTGATTCTGCATAACTTGAAAAATTATGACGCGCACTTCATAGTTAAAGCCTTGGGGAAATTTCCTGGAGAGATTAAATGTCTCGCCAATAATGATGAAAAATATATTTCATTCTCCAAGATGATTGAAGTTGGAAGAAAACTGGACAATAAAGGTAATGAAAAAATTGAGTGGTGTGAGATGAGGTTTGTTGATTCATTCGCATTCATGTCAGATTCCCTGGAAAGTTTAGCTAAAAATTTAACTGAAGAAGAATTCATCGAAACAAAGAAGATATTTGGAGAAGATTGGAAACTGGCAAAACAAAAAGGAGTATTTCCATATGAATGGATAGATACTGTGATAAAGTTCAAAGAAACAAGTTTGCCGGAAAGAAATAAATTTTTCTCCCAGTTGAAGTGTCAAGGAGTGAATAAAGAAGAATGGAAACACGCGCAAAAAGTTTGGAAGCAGATGGGATTTGCTAATATGGGTGAATACCATGACTTCTATTTGAAAACAGATATTTGTTTGTTATCGGATATTTTTGAAGCCTTCAGAAAAATCTGCCGCAAAAACTATCCGTTAGATCCGGCTTGGTTTTATACAGCACCTGGTTTGGCGTGGGATGCCGTTTTGAAGAAAAGTAAAGTTGAACTGGAGTTGCTGTCTGACCCAGATATGTTGTTGTTCTTCGAAAGTGGAGTTCGTGGAGGAGTTTCCACGATTATGCATTGAAGAGCGAGAGCGAATAATAAATATATGGGCAACAAGTTTGACAAAAACAAAAAATCGAAGTATATTATCTATTGGGATGTAAATGGTATGTATGCATGGGCTATGACACAACCATTGCCAGTTGGAGACTTCGAGTGGATGACTGAAGAAGAGTTGAAAAACTGGGAAAAATATCCATGCGTGGTTGAAGTGGATGTGGATATTCCAGAAGAACTGCATGACAAGTTCAACGAATTTCCACCCCTGCCAGAGCGGATGAAAATGAAGGGAGTGGAAAAGCTGATTCCGAACTTGTCAAATAAGCGAGGACTGATTGTGCACTATAGTTTGTTGAAGCAGGCAAAGGAACTTGGTTGCGAATTGAAGACTCCAACAAGGGGAATCAAGTTCAGGGAAGAATGTTGGATGAAATCATTCATTGAAATGAATGTCGACTTGCGAAAAGCCAGTAAAAACAAATTCAAGCAAAATTTCTTCAAGTTAATGAATAACTCTGTATATGGAAAAACGATAGAAAACATCAGGAAAAGACGAGATGTGCAGTTGGTGAATGACGCGGAGAAAGGAACAAAGTTAGTTGCCAAACCAAACTATGGGCATACAACAATCTTTAGCGAAGAACTGGTTGCAATTCATATGCAAAGAACAAAGTTGTTCTTTAACAAACCAGTTTATGTGGGGCAGGCAGTGCTGGATATATCCAAGACATTAATCTATGACTTTCACTATAACTATGTAAAACTCAAGTGGGGAAAGAAAGCAAAATTATGTTTTACAGATACTGATTCCCTGTTATATCAGATTGAAACAGACGATCTGTTTGAAGATATCAAAGCTGATGTGAAGGAAAAATTTGACACTTCAGAATTTGCGGATGATCATCCTGCGATAAAGAACAAGTTATTTGGCCAAGTGAATAAACGAAAACTTGGACTCATGAAAGATGAAGCCAAAGGTGGACAAATTGTGGAATTTGTGGGGTTGCGTGCAAAGTGTTATTCCATACTGATGCTGGAAGGAGAAGTTTCTAAGAAGTGCAAAGGAGTTGTGAAACGAGTTGTGAAGATGAATATAACTCATGAAGATTATGTGAATTGCCTGGAAAAACGAAATGTGCATATGAGAGAAATGATTTGTCTGAGAAGTGAACTGCATGAAATATATACGCTGAGAGTGAACAAAATAGCTTTGAGTGCAGACGATGACAAGCGGTTTGTGTGTGAAGATGGTGAAAGCACATTGGCATTGGGGCATAAAAATTGTCCCAAAGAAGAAAAGAAAGAAAGTGAACAAGAAATGAAAACAGAAGAAGAATTGCAAGCTGAGCAGTTTGAAAAGAAGAAAACGCAGATTGTGAAATTTATGAAGAGAAAAGAAAAAGCAGGAACAGCTGTGGAAATGTTGGTTTTGACACAGAAATATCATGTGACAGAAGAAGCATTGGAGAAAATGAAAATCAAATCTGCGGGAGCCTATGCTTATTTGAAGGCATAGATATATGTTCAAATTAGCTTGAATAATCAATTTCATGGAAATTGATTTTCTGCTGAAAGGGGTGCGTTGGAAATTGGAGAGGGTGAAAATGGTTGTGATGAATTGGAGCAGATTGGAAGTAGTAACCTATGGTGAATTGAACGTAAGAATCTATTGTTAACTTTAGCAGAACTGATGAGAAAAAGTTTACGCTAAAAATGGAATTTCTCGTTCAGTGTGTAAAAGTGTCACGTAGTATGAGTCAGAACCCCCATTTTCTAACTACTGACGGTATAACTTTTGTGGGCGGAGTTTGTTTATTAAGCGATATGTTTTTTTAAGCGCTCGCTTATTGGGGACACTTTAAAGAGCTACAACTCAAAGGGAATTTGTTCGATTTTCCTCAAATTTGGACAAAAGCTAGGCTAACATATAATTAACAAAAACGTGTCGGCGAATTTCTTAATTTCGAAAACTTTTTCGTCAAGATCCATTTCCGTGTGATCATTCCAATTTTTTTTCTCCCTTTTTCGAAAATATTCTGTAACTTTTCACTGCAATTGAATATGGGAAATCGCCGACACGTTTGTTTAGCACTTCGTGTCCGGAAACTCGAGAACAAATCAAATTAGCAAAATACAATAATCGCTTTGAGTTATAGCGTTTTAAAGCTGATTCGGACGTTCGAATTTAGACGTCGTAAAAATTTCGACAATTCATTTTATTACCATATGGTTTCCATATTTAGATAGCCAGCTCTATAAGCTTTAATTTGATATCTGGGTTTAGGTATATTAAGTGTAATCTTAAGACGCTAGAGCTGATATACTGGAGACACCCCCGAGGGTACACTGTAACCTTAACGTGGCACTCCACTTAGCTGAAAGCTACTTTACAGGAAGCCCACAAATGAGAAACAACTAGATTACAAAACAAAAGGAAAAATAAAATTTAGGCAATCTAAATTTAAAAATCCAAAAATATCTAGAAATTAATTATTTATCTATTAATAGGTGTATAATTACAATTAAAATTACAATTTAAAAAAGCTACATAACTACAATAATTACAATATTTAAAATACTACATAACGAATACTACTTAAGAATTCCCTAGTGCCGGCCATGGCGCGAATCGAATCCGGCAGCGCATTCCATTTCTTTGCAGCGAAGTACCGAAAAGACCTTAGACTATGCTTGGTGCTTCTTACTTTGGGCAATGAGAGCATGTTTGTGCCCCCTTAAGTTATACTTTGTGTCCTTTACTTTAAGTAGGTTCACAATGGGGGTCGGTGTTTTCTCCTGAAAGCAACTATTTATTGTGATTAACATGTCCTGGATACGACGTCCCTCTAGTGTGCTATGCAAACCGATCCAATTTAGCAATCTATTGTAAGAGTTATTTATCGTAAGAGTTATAACATTTAAAGATATCACTCTAAATGTTATTTCGGAGAGATATCTTGCCGGAAGGACGGCGGAAAAGATCTTATTGAAGGTAGCAGTACAGTTAAATGAAATAATATCCATTCATCGATGCGTTTTTTATACTGTTTTAAAATATAATCCATCATTCCGTGCAAAAACTCCACTCCATTCTGATTTTCAAAGAGGATCATTTGCGGTCCATTTTGGGGATCTCTTCCCGTCGGTGCCAAAGGGTCTTTCCTTGATTATTTTTCAACTTTCATTTATCCAATCTTGTACCGAGTCCTCAGTCTTCTTGGTCAGCGACTTACTACTGACCACTGACTAAGCCATAAAATATAAAAGTATTGTAAAATATTTTTTGGTGAGATTCTGGACTGCATATAGATTAAACTATGTTGGACCAAATGTCTGTCTGTTCTATCCATCTCAGAAATATGTAAAAACAACACCCGGACTTCCCGAAGACAGTGAGTGTTCCCCCAGGTTGAGAAGCCGTCCCAGAGTCAAAGTAGAATTGTCCATAGTGCCAAAAAACTGTTTTCACATTGTGTAATAGTAATGTGGTCAATATCTGTTGAAAAAATGTTAAAATTTGCCTTGTTACATTTTGCGTTAAACGTTGTTACATTTTGCGTTAAAGGCGTTGTTACATTTTCCGGTAAAAAGTTATTACGCTTCACGTTAAAGAAATTGTCACATTTTGCGTCAAAAGTTGTTACATTTCGGGTTAATGTTACATTTAGCGCTAAAAGTTGTTACATTTTGCGTCAGTTGTTACATTTTGCTGCGTAATAGCTATGAGTACCTTTCAATGTAAAAATGAAAGAGACTCGACAACGGTTTATGTTAACTTTTGGATTTTTTTCTTTTTCTCGTTTTTTTTCCCCAGTTTTTGTGGTGGGGTGGGGACCTTTAATTCTCTGAGTAAAATCATCCATTCAAGACAAGACGTATTGCAGGCTTATGTTTCTAAAACAAACTGCTGGTCTAGCGTGTGTTGGTTGCGGGCCCTTCGAAAAACCTTTGATGAAAGATGAAAGGAAGAAAGGGCGTGTTCTATTCTATCAAATCGTTTGAACTCCGTTTACACCCAAGTTTCAAAAGAAAAAGAACTTGAAAAGTGTAAACTTACGTTTTTACTACCTACATTTTTTGTTTTAATATAAAAAAGTATGCGAAAATTTAGAAATCCTGGGAAGGCATGAAGCCTTGGAGTACCAACTGTTTAAGACGTGAAGATGCTATTTTGAACAGTTGACGAGAAGGAGATGCACCACTTTCTTGTCAGTTTTTGTTGGTAGAGTTCCTTCGTCTTGTCCAGTAGTATGCGCAAGAGACAAACAAAGATTCTCATTTGCTCCATGTACGTTTGTCAATTGTTGTAATAAATGCCACATACGTGTAAAGTGTTGTTTTACAGAATCCCGTCTATAACATTGACCTTCACTTTCCAACTGAATAGAACAAAAACTCCAAAAAGCGTGAACCCCTTGTGCCTGGATCTTCGTCGACAGATGTATCAAGAAAATGCTGAATGATCATCAAAACGTTCCCAACCATTGTTGGCACGTCATCCTTGGACCAGATTTTGTAAATCGTGCTTTTTTTCGTGTTTTTACAGCGTAATCCGCCCATTAATCAGACCTCATTTGTCATTTATTTACCAAAATAGTAAGACAAGATTTAGAAATCATGGAAAGGGTGTTATGGAGATTTTGAGGTTTTTGGGTCAAAGCTGCCCAAAATTAAAACTAAGCACCTCTGTCATACAACAAATAATTATAGAACACTCAGAGAAAGATATCACGCGAATCTTTAAATAAAGATTCTCAAACTCATCAATAATTCATGACGAGAACACAAAGGAAATCACCACCGTGAAGGAGGTTTTGAAATTGTTCCTTAATTTGCATAGATTTTGGCGATTTTATTCCTTCGTTTTCTTCGCATTTAACGATCACTTTGAGAAGCTGTATCAAACACTCGAAACAGTGTTTCGTCAGATTTCCAAACACCCTGAAGTGGGTTAAAAACACTCGGCTGCGCCTCGTTTTTCCAACCCACTTCTCGGTGTTTGGAAATCTGATGAAACACTGTTCCTCGTGTTTGATATATTACATAAACCATAACCTGAGTTTTAGCAAGTTTTCAGAAACGTAAGGTGATAAACTTGAAAAAACTGGCCCACATTTTTCAAGTTGCAGTCTATTTTCATGCTGGCCATTTGCAGCCAAAGACACTCATTTGTACTCTTACAGCACTGGTAGAGTAATTCTAAACAAAACGGCAACATTATTTTTGGGCTTCCACTTAAAAAACATTTTTTGGGGCTTTTTAAAGTAACATTAAAAATAATGACATTTGTCAGCCTAGGAGTATAAACTGTCTATTTAGTTGTCAGGGTTCTATTTATTAAAGTTGACGGAAAGAAGATGCACCACTTGTTCGTCAGTTTCTGCTGGTGGAGTTGCTTCGTCTTGTCCAGTAGCACCTGACTTGAGATCACAAAGATTCTCATCTGCTCCCATGTTTGAAAATAAATGCCACATACGTGCAAAATGTTGTTTGACAGTTTCACCTCTATAGACATCAAGGCAGAGGGATGCAGGTTGATGTAGAAGATAACGACTACCTTCACTTTCCAGAAAAACCCGAGGAAAAGTCCATAAACGCGGTCTATTAGGGTTTGGATCTTCGTCGACACACCCATCAAGAAAACGCTGGATAATCATCATAACGTTCGTAACTATTATTGACACGTCATCCTTGGACCAGATTTTGTCTTCTGCTATCTCTGGGTGCTCAGTGCATCTAAGAGCGTAAAGCGCCAGAACAACTGATTGGAAAACATGAGACTTCAGGTACGGCCTGTCACCGAGGCATTCACCCAGATCGACGAACCTCTCGCCTTCTGGGACTTGCATATCAAAATACTGGAGCTGTTTGATTGGGCGTTGACGGAGTCTGTACATTAGACGTTCTCTCGAGTCTTCTTTGTCCTCAGCTGTACCATAATTTGCCATATTCCTGTAATAAAAATATTAAATTTAATAAAGTGGGATGTCTTCGGATAAAAATAAGGCTTAAAACCATAGGGGATACAATATCTCGCTCTTACCGAATGAACATTGATGAGCAATATATTTAAGTTCCGGGTTTGCAAGAAATGCACAATAGTTCATTGTAAAGCATGGTTTCCACATGATCGTTACGTTGCAAAACAATGGTCCCTGAACATTTTTTCAGCGACCGCAGCGATGCTAGCGATGATATGAAAACTATTCTAAAGAAAGATTTCACTGTACGCACAAGTGAAGAAAGAAGTAGGAAGGCAGAACCAGCCGCCATATTACTTTTAGAGCCCGCACGCGTCCTCTCTAACCAGCGAACCTAATAGCGAAACAAGCGACTTGGAGAAAGACAATGTACACAGACATATGTATAGTTACTGGCATGCCGTCGATTTCTAAACTTGGTTAGTCTGAGGTATGACGAAAATAGCCCACTGATTATGTAACTAAACTAAGAACCAGAGCATGGCGCATTCTTCATTCAAAGGAAAAAGGACAACGATCATGGACAATGTACATGGCATATATAATAGGGGAGGGGTAGAGATTCCATTAGAATATGTCGTGTATGAAAAATTACCTTCGAATGTTTTTCAGGACTCTCATATGCTTTTCATCTACAGAATAAAGAGAATTCTTTATCTTCATATCAGTATCAGAATGTTGCAAGGCCATTTGGTTGAGTATTTTGAAAATACGCACAGCAATTTTGACTGGATGGTCACTGTCCATAGCAGAAAGCCAAACTCTTTCAGCAAAGGTACTATCCAGGAGAACACCATGGTGGATTTTTGTGAGAACCTTATCCAAAAAGTGTTTTTTTGTTAGAAGATCTTGTTGCCATGTTGAGCCCATGCGTAAAGCACATACCTCTTCAAGATCACCATCATAAATCTCTCTCAAGTCTATTGCCAGAACAAGATCGACGGTCATTTTAAGTTTTTCTCCATTTTCAGGGTTGTAATTGAACTGCATCATCAGAGCTGGACCATTTTCTCTTGTCCCTGTACAGTCAGGACTCGCAAATCCACCGTGTTCCCAATCAGGCAGAAGTGTCATGTTCATCAAGGCATCGTTTACAGACTTACTAAACGTTGAATACATATCGCGCGGTTCTATATCACTCCTTACATAATCAGGTGGTTCAAATTCATTCCAATTCTTTATAGAAAACAGGAAAACAACCTTTTCGACGGGGATCATGGCAAGTTCTGGTAAAACGTTGAGGTCGTTAAGATGTTCAAAATGTTTAGGACCATGGGAGTAAAACTGAATGCGCACTATGTTTTCCGACCTTGTTTCGGAGAGGTCCCACTGGAAGGCGAAGTCCATCTCATCAGGCTGTCCAATCTGCACAAAGTGGAACAGGAAACTTAGATGTTATTAAATAAGCTTGTTCAGTACGTCCTTGGAACCGATTCAAATAGCCCAAGCGCATACATATAACATTACTTCATGTAGGCCTAAGAGCTCGGCAAACGAGAGCGAAGTTTGAAATAACTTTTTCCATGCAACTTTTGCAGATGTTCGGCAAAATCCATACAACACACACCCACAAAAGGTTGCAACTTTACACAAGATCACTTTTCGTTTTCATTACCTCATGAATGGTCCATCTTAGCAATTCGGACCACTCAGGGAGGTAATGAAAACGTTCCTTTTGATCATGGATTATTTTACCAATATAAAAAATACATTATCTAATTCTTATATATTCCAAGGAACTCATTTTTAAACATCACTGAGACTCGTATTCTCTATTTTCCAATTCCCCATAATACACTTTGTTTGTCCCCCAAAGTCTGCATATAAAGAGAGGTTATTCAGCGTGAAGTTGTGTAATACGGCTGAGTATTTTTACGAGAGAGGCTCGAAAAAATAAAAACTGAGGAGTAAAAATGCCCAGCCGTATTACACAACGTTTCTCTGAATAAATTGTTGCTATACGACAGTAATCTTCTCCTAAAACTACGTTTTTGAAACTGCTCTTCCTAGAGCGCGGTCAGAAGAGTGTAATAACGTGTATAATAACATACATGAAAAAATTACTCGATTCTGAATGGCTAAGAGCAATGCAGTTCAAGTGTAACACCAGTGCAAAAGGTGTAACACCAGTGCAAATTACAAATAAAAAAAATTGATGCACAAATGTTTGGAACAAAAATTTTGCAAAAAAAAATTGCAAAACAAAAATGTTTGCAAAAAAAATTGATGCAAAGTTTTTCATGTATAATAATATACATGAAAAAATTACTCGATTCTGATTGGCTAAGAGCAGTGCAGTTCAAGTGTAACACCAGTGCAAAAAGTGTAACATCAGTATAAATTACAAATCGAAAAAAAATTTGATGCAAAAATGTTTCGCAAAAAAAATATTTGCAAAAAAAAAAATTTGGAAAAAAAATTTCCAAAAAACATTTTTTGCAAAAAAAAAATTCCCCCCCAAAATAATGGATGCAAATTTTTTCATGTATAATTATTAATAAGTAATTATACGGTTTTCTCGTTCAATTTGGGATTAATTTGCATTTGTGAGTTTTTCAAAAAACTCAAATTGCAGTCCAAGTCTAAGTGGCAGTGACAGCCTGCAAGTGGTAGTGCTGTTAGTGACAGTAATAGAGGTATAGTTGTAGAGTGATATCTAATGATGAGGCCATTGGAAGATTTTCTTTCTAGTTGTGAGACACAGGATCTTATTCTATATTTTCCAATCCCCCATAATGTACTTTGTTTGCTCTCCATATTTTGCGTAAACATATTCCTATTATTATTCGACATAGCATTTGCATCAAATATGTACATGTAGGTTATCGAAAACCATAACTATGATTACTTATTAATAATTAGTGTAGGTAATATAATCACATGGTTTCAAGTTCAATTTGGAATTAATTAGCACGAGTGAGTTTTTCAAAAAGCTCAAATGGCCCTTATCGTAGATGAGTACGCCACGCCAACATATCAGCGGTTTCTTGCTTTCTTGACCCTATATACTCGTTTTAATGTTTACACTCATCGTCGTCAGAGGTTCTCATATAGAATAAGATCCTGTCTCACAACTAGAAAGAAAATCTTCCAATGGCCTCAACATTAGATATCACTCTACAACTACCTTTATTACTGTCACTAACAACACTACCACTTGCAGGCTGTCACTGCCACTTAGACTGCCACCAACACTACCACCACCACTAAAATTACCACAGTCACTATCAGTACCACTACCACCACCAACAACACTACCACCACTACCATAAACAATACCACTACTACTACTACCAGTATCACAATCACAACCTCTACCATCACCACAGCCACTGCCAGTACCACTACTACTACCACCACTACCACTACTGCTGCCAGTACTACTACCTCTACCACAACCACTAACATTAATATTGCCAGTACCACTAGCACCTGTCTAGCACTAGCAGTACTACTAGCACTATCACTAGCACTGGCACTGGCACTGGCACTGGCACTGGCACTGGCACTGGCACTGGCACTGGCACTACCACCACCACTGCCACGACCACTGCCACCACCACTGCCACGACCACTACCACCACCACTACAACTGCCACCACCACTGCCACGACCACTACCACTACAACTACCACTTCCACTACCACAACTAATACCACTACCACTACCACCACCACACCACCACCACTGCTACTACCACTAATACTTCCACTACAACTACCACCACTACCACTGTTGGCACTACTGCTGCCACTACTGCTGACACTACCACTACTACAGCCACTTCCACTAACCAGAACTCTAGTTATACCACTACCACTGCCACCACCACTACTACCACTACCTCTGACACTACCACTACAACACTACTAAAATAGAAACACTACTAAAATAGAAAAAGTCAACGAAAGGGCGCTGAGGTATGTCTATAACAATAAACATGCATCTTATCATCATCTCTTGGAAAGGATAAGACTACCCTCCATGGAATCTCGAAAAATTCAAGACATGTTATTGACAATACACAATAGCATATCGAACAAAGCACCACAGGCAATCAGGAATCTTATTAATTTATGCTCATTTAAGTACAATCTCAGGTGCCAAGAATATGTTTTACTTTTACCTAAAGTTAACACTACTAAATACAGACTCAAGTCATGGAGATATTTTGCAGCTAAGAAATGGAATGAACTATCAAATGACATTAGTAAGAATAAAAGTGGGCACCAATGAAATAGTAAACAGAATTAGATCGTTAAATTTCAGGGATAAGTAAATTTGTAATATTAGTTTTAATTAGCATTTTGACTGCGGCGGTAATATTGTAATAATAGTTTTAATTAGTATTTAATCAGTGGTTTTATCTGATGTATTGTGATATTAGTGTTGTTTAGTTGTTAGGTTTTAATTAGTTATTAGGTGGAATACCTGTAAACTAGCTCTCAACCTAACTGTATATCACATTAAATAAAGTATGTATGTATCACCGCTGCCACGGCCACTGTCAGTCTACCACTTTCCCTGCCACTACCACTGCCACTACCACTACTACTGTCACTACCACTACCACTGCCACTACCACTGCCACTACCACTACCACTGCTCACTGCAGACTCATGGACACAAAATCATGACCTAGGAAATCTACTGATCCTAGCATTTTAACAGCAAACATGTAAAATTCATAGGTTCCTATTTATATTGCAACACAGGTGAGATAAAAATGGCAAATATTTGCCAAGAAAGCTACAAATGTAACAAACAAACAAATTTAAAGGCATAATTTCTCTGGAGAGGTTGAAATCCTCCTGTCATTAAAAATGAGATTTTATGTTCTAATGATCAAAGGGTGAATATTATATGGAACAATGCAGATAATCTTAACTTGTCACATCCAAATGGTGATCTAATGGGACAACCTCTCAGACAACTTCTTGTGAAAGCGATCAGGTTTCAATAAAATGTTGAAAGTAATTTTACATTAATTTTCCTTTGGTTTTGCATCATGTTACAGTGTCTAAGTGCTTTATGTAATGTTTAAAAAACGAGCAGTAGTGTATTATCAGGTTTAAAAACTCGAGGCGAAGAGAGTTTTTACACCTGATAATACACGTGCTGCGAGTTTTTTGAACAGCTTCAAAAACATTCTTTCAAAAGTGTGTCCCTTCGGAATTAAAACAATTGCGCTTTTGTGCAAAGAGGAAATTAGCATACGAGAAAAACAAGTAGACTAGACTGATTAGCATACAACACATGCGCCACGTCTTCGACGAAGTGACCATTGCTTCCAGGCTCCTGTCGGAAGTTTTGGGATTTTATAGTTCTGAGGGAAAACATCTACTAAAAAATGCTATACTAAAGTTGTCAGGTACGGTAGATAAAACGGCTGACATTTTTTTTTCAGAGGTAGAGAACAAGTAGAAATAAGCAGCTTGCATCTGTGAACCAGTTGCTTATCTGGCAATTTACACGAGAGCGCTGGTGTCATTCAAATAACGGCTCACTTGTTAAACTGTTGGTTGTTTATTTTGTTGAGAAGATTCCAAATAGAATGGCGAAAGACCAGATTTCGTAAAACAGTACTGCCTAAAAATATTAAAGTCACCATTTGTTGTGTCAGTTTCTGTGTTGATAATTAATTAATATTCATAAGTCACGTGCAGTGTCTTTATATCTGATAAAACACCGCATACTAATAAGGATGAGGTTTATCGATATAAAGTCACTGCACGTGATGTATTATCTACCATTTGATTGGGTAATGGGTTATGAATTATTAATGAGTTTTTGAAGATTGGCTGAAAAATCTTGCACCACTTTCTAAATCTATCAGGAGTAATTAAACTTACTTGCATAGCGTTTGGCCCCAGCTATGTGTACTTGCTTTGAGTTCTGAGCAGGTTCATTGGATTGTCTGCAATTTTGTGATTGGTCACAGTAATTACCTTTGGTACTTTGGTTTTGGTCAGGTGGCATGGACTATTACCTTGGTTTGATTGTACGAGCTTCCACATTGCATCATTTTGCCTTTAAACAAAGGGTTTTCCTTCTCAATCAGTTCCCCCAATTGATTCATCATCAGGATCATATCAGATTCTATTTTCTTGGCCAAACCTTCCTGATAATCCACTCTCCTCTTCTTGTCAAGGTCCAGTAATTCCTGTAACAATCCATTCTGTCTCTCAGGGGATAAGCGTAGAAACCAGTTTCTGATTCTGTCTGCCATTCTGAAATTGCCAAAAACTATAAATTGTATAATAATAACAATTATAATAATAATAATAGCAAAGTTTTTATGAGTGAATTTCATTGTCGTCTCACGTTTAAAGAAGACTCAGTAACACAAGCCAACATGCACATGCATATATAATTTACATGTTTGCTATGGCATGTTTATTCAGTTGCGCTCCGTCATTTTCAGCTATTTTCTGGGTGATAATATCAAAGTATCAACATTCCCTATCAATCTCTTAATATCAGAATATTAAATATGATATTAATAATTTTATAGCAAATGGTTTACAAAATCAACATCCCCTATCAAATCTCTTAAATATCATAATGACATCAATATCTCTTAATATCAAAATATCAAAGGTGCGGGATTGCAAAATATCAAGTATCATAAACAATTTGAGATTTTGATATCACCATGATATCTTGATAGTTTGATATCAAGAAATTAATATCAAAATATCATGATAATATCAAAACATCAAGGGTGGGGGATTGCAGAATATCAAAGTATCATAAACCATTTGAGATTTTGATATTACCATGATATCTTGATATTTTGATAGTTTAATTATATTAAAATATCAACATCCCCTATCAATCTCTTAATATCAAAATGTTATGATAATATCAAAATATGAAGATATCATGGTCATATCAAAATCTCATGTCGTTTATGATACTTTGATATTTTGCAATCCCGCACCTTAGTGACCCAGTCGTACATGCCAAGCCTTTCCGGTTAGAAAAGGATATTATTAAATGAATCCTGCGCTAAACAAAAACAGTTCTTATTCAGTTTGATGTCATCAGATTACGTTAGATTTGTGTCGTTTCGCAAATAACAGATCCGAAAACAAGCTTTTTAGTGAATTTATGCGAGATATGCTGCCCTTTGCAGTACGTTACTTTACTGAATATCAGACAGACCATAATTATAATTATATCATATTTCAGACCATATTTCATCTTCTAGAACGAGTGAATAAATCTAGCAGTGAAGTGAATTATCGCCGTTACAAATCGCGGAAAACAAAAACATCCTGCCCAGGCAGCAAACAATAAATTAGGCAAATCCGCATGCGGCATTTTGATAGTTTGTAGTACATAATTTTAACTAAGCGTATCTTCATATCGTATTGTCATAGCACCATTTCGTAAAGTACCATTTCGTTTCATTTTGTTTTGCAAAGTACCATTTTGTTTCGTTTCGTTTCGCAAAGTACCATTTTGTTTGGTTTCTTTTTGTTTCGTTTCCCAAAGTACCATAAGCCATTTTTAGAACTATTGGAGTTTCCTCTAAAAGTAGTAACATAAATTTTGATGAAATATTCAACACAAACAGTGGAAATTAATACCAGGAACACAGTTTAGCACATACATGTAATATGTTGACAAAAAATGCTCCATATTCATACAATTGTTAATAGTAACACCTCCAATTGGAAACCATTTGAAAACCTTTTCCCTTGCTACCTTTTAACATTGACATTGAAAACTTATACTACTGGCTATCACACTACTGAGCCCAGTTTTCCCGAACAATTTTTCAGCTTCCCTTCAATGTGTGAGTCTCATCTAAGCTAACCACACCTACACATAGATTGTCAAAATATTACATGTATGTAATGCCTCATGGGTACACTGCATGCTATCACAAATCCTCTGAGCGCATTAATCGTCGTCGCAATGACCAGGTGCATGCTCTGAAACGCTTCAGCATGAACTATAATATTCTACAAAGCCACCAGCTAAAGAAAACTATGTGCATGTTAGAGCCATCTTTCGGTTCTGTCCTCGTGTACCGGTTCACAAGGGATTTCACATTGTATTCCCTTTGTTTGTAGGTTATTATGTCCGTGTAGTGTATTGTTTAGTCTTTTGTTTTTGTCCTTGTGTACCGGTACACCAAGACAGAGGCCATCTTTCAAAATGAAACTGACCTTCCGTCTTTCGCTCAGGAGTAGGCAATTTTTGCAAAGATTTTTAACTCTTAATCATCCATTTAAACAGAAGGTAAGAAACTGATGATATGTTCAAATCACACACAAAAAGCGTCCTTTTAAAACGGCAACAGGAACGAAATTTTACCTAGGATATATATGAAAACCAAGGACTCTAGGACACGGAAATTGACAAAATTTAGTCCGCTGTACAGTAAGTCTGCGTTTACGAAAGTTTGGAAAATAAAAGACTGGACTGGACTGGTCTGGACTGCCGACTGGACTTCAGTTGACTAAGACTGGACTGGAGATCACGTCCTTGGAAGAGTGAAAAAAAAAATAAATAAGACTGAATACGTCATAACATTATTAGAACGAAAACGTGTTTTATTTATCCATAAAGACTTTGATGGCAACATTGCACATACTTCTTTCACTCTTATACTGCTACAACGGATCGTCATTGTAATTTCCAAAGGGGTTGGGTGAGGGCGAAGCGCTCACATGAAATGGGGGTCAAAGAGTCCATCAAAAAACGTCTGGGAAGGCATTGCTTCGTCGAAAATAGGAAAGTGTGACAATAACCTCGTGATTAGCATTCGTTTAGTGATTGCCCGAATTCATATTAGATGACGGGAAACTCGTCACAGACGGAATTCCATCAGAGAGAATACCGTCTGATATGAATTTAAGGACGGTAAATCGTCTTCATGAGACTGCTGCTCAGTGACCTTCTTCTTGGGCGCCATTTTTTTACCCAGAAACAGTTGCTGTCTTTCTAGTTCCAGTCTTTTCCTAACGCATGAAAGCGCATGGCGCAATTTTCGCGTCTAATGTGAATTTAAGACAGTTTTCCGCCCAAGACGAGTTTCCCGTCTTATTTTTCCGTCGGTTTTAGACGGAAAAATAGACGGATAAATTTGAGACGGGAAACTCGTCTTTCACCGGATTCATATCAGACGAGTTTTCTGTCTGTAGACGAGTTTCCCGTCCAAGACGGTTTTCCGTCTCTAATATGAATTCGGCGTGGTCGGGTTTCAGTTAAGTACATGTAATTCCATTTCGAGAAGTCACGTTTTGTTACCCAGTGTTAAGCTGACCAGTATTTCAGTATTTTAAGGCTTATCAGTATATATCAGAGCTACGACCCGCCACAGAAGTAAGTAAAATCATGATTGTGAGATTAGAGTTTCGAATTGATCTATTTTCCAGCAAATCAATGCATGAGAAATTATAAGCATGTTGCGTAAAGATAAACTGTATTGCTCTGTTTCAGATCGAATAATTAATAGTTTAATAAACATGAAATGATGTGATTATACGAAACGTGGTGGTCAATGGACTTTTTATGGACATCAGATCAGTGCAGTGCATAACTACGTGAAACAGGCATGGCTATTTTCGGGATACAAATGAGCTTTGATCTGACAAATGAGAATGGCTTGTGTAAAAACAGGTTCAACTTATAGAGCATTGAAAGTCCATTCACTAAGATGTCAAAATCACAGGAAGGTATCGAGCTAAAGAACTGACCATGAATTTTACAAAGATTAAGTATTTCACACAAGATATCAACCCGAGAAATAACAAAACTGGATTGGCAAGGTATGCATTGCCAGCGCATGTTTCGAAACGTAACGGCTCCTTTGTACAGATGCAGACAAGTTGTATTCTGGTAAACGTTCCTCAAAGTGTTCGATAAAAACTTTTGAACACCGCGTAGATCATAGTTTGCATACTTTAATAAAAAGAAAATTCAGTGCCTAATCCGCCCATTAATCAGCCCTCATTTGTCATTTATTTAGCAAAGTAGTAAGACAAGATTTAGAAATCATGGAAAAGGTGTTATGAGGATTTTGGGGTCAAAGCTGCCCCAAATTATAACTAAGAACCTCTGTTATATACCAAATAATTATAGAACAGTAAGAGGAAGATATCACGTGAATCTTTAATGAGAGAATAAACATAATCTGAGTTTTAGCAAGTTCTCCAAGACACAAGGCGATAAACTAGGAAAAAATTGGTCCACTATTTACAAGTTGCAGTCTATTTCCACGCTGGCTATCTGCAGTGCAATACACTTATTGTTATTCTAAGAGCACTGGTAGAGTAATTCTAAACAAAACTGCGCCGTCCATTAGTTTTGGGTTTCCACTGAGATATAAAAATTACATTAAAAATTACATTAAAATGTTGACAGAGCCACTTTAAGCCTGGGAGTATAAATTGTATATTTAGTCGTCAGGGTTCTATTTATAAAAGTTGACGGAAAGAAGATGCACCACTTTTTCGTCAGTTTCTTCTGGTGGAGTTGCTTCGTCTTGTCCAGTAGCATCTGACTGGAGGTCACAAAAATTCTCATTTGCTCTCATGTTAGAAAATTGTTGAAATAAATGCCACATACGTGCAAAATGTTGTTTGACAGTTTCACCTCTATAGACATCAAGGCAGAGAGATGCAGGTTGACGTAGAAGATAACGACTACCCTCACTTTCCAGAAAAAGCTGACGAAAACTCCAAAAACGCGATCTATTAGCGGTTGGATCTTCGTCGACACACCCATCAAGAAATTGCTGAACAATCATCATAACGTTCACGACTATTATTGGCACGTCATCCTTGGACCACATTTTGTCCTCTGCTATATCTGGGTGTTGAGTGCAACTAAGAGCGAAAAGCGCCAGAACCACTGATTGGAAAACATGAGACTTCAAGTATGGCCTGTGACCGAGGCATTCACCCAGATCGACGAACCTCTCGCCTTCTGGGACTTGCATATCATAGTACTGGAGCTGTTTGACTGGACGTCGAATGAGTCTATCCATTGCATGTTTTCTCGAGTCTTCTTTGTCCTTAGCTTTACCACAATCTTCCATTCTCCTGTAATAAAAATATTAAATTTAATGAAGTCGGATGTTTACGAAAAAAATAAGGCTGTAAGTTAGGGGATGCAATAATTCGCGCTTGCCGAATGAACATTGATGAGCAATAAATTTAATTTCCGGGTTTGCAAGAAATATACAATATTTCATTGTAAAGCATGTTTTCCACTAATCGTTACGATCGGTACGCTTGATGCAAAAAAATGGTCGCTGAACTTTTTTTCAGCGACCGCAGCGATGATAAAGTATAGGAACCAGCCGCCGTATTAGTTTTAGACCCTGAAAGCGTCCTCTCTAACCAGCAAACGGAATAGCGAAACAGACAGAGATATGTATAGTTACTGGCATGCCGTTTATTTCTAAACTTGGTATGTCTGAGGTATGACAAAAATAACCCACTGGTTGTATAACCAAACTAGGAACCAGAGCATGTCGAACTCTTGAAAGATAAAGGACCGTGAACGATCATGGACAATGTTCATAAAATGATTTTCTATCGAGCATGGTTTGATAAAGGAGTTTCTACTTTAGAAAACCTTCTCGACCATAATCTTGATTTCCTCACTTACGAAGAATTTAAATTCCGATACCAGTTAAAAACAAATATTCTGACTTATTACGGAGTAATAAACGCTATTCCAAATGAATATAAAAAAAATCTATAAATCAAATGAACATACAGCAAGAGCAACTTACACAGCCATGTCAGAATTTGAAAGCACTAACAACCAAAGCTATACATAAAAGTTTTGTTAATCATATATTTGAAGAACCGACCGCCAAACAACGCCTGATTGACAATGGCTTACCACCGGACCAAATAAACAGTTACTTTAACTTAGCGTTTTCTATCACCAAAGAAACAAAGTTGACTATGTTCCAATACAAAATTTTACACGACATAGTTTTCACTAAAAGCAAACTGTTTAAAGCTAAACTCGCAAACAGTGATCTCTGTTATCTATGCTTAGAAATAAAACAAGATTTGAAGCACATGCTTGTCTCATGTCGGGCCGTTTCGGAGTTCTGGAAAGCTTTTCTAGACTGGTATGAAACATACCTATCAATAAAACTAGAATTATCAACTGTTAAAATATTGTATGGTATTATTGGTAACGATTACCTCAATAAGTTAACTAATCATCTCTTGCTACTTGCGAAATACTATATATACTGCTGTAGTATTAATGAAGATCCTCTGTCATTAAGTGTTTATCAAACAATAGTGGTAAACAAAGCGGAGATAGAAAAACAAATATCAGTAAGTACTAATTCAACTGAATATTACTATAAGAAATGGAAACCTTTAATTGACAAGAAGTTTGTTTACTAACAACATCGATTTAAATAGTAACACTACTCAAAATCAGACTTGTATTTTACTGTACTTTGTATTTTGTACATGACTGTAATGTAATGTACTGTAGTATTGTAATTAGATGTGAGTAATATCCAATAAAAAAAAAAATCATGGACAATGTTCATGGCATATAATTGAGGAAGAGGGAGGAGGGGGGGGGGGGGAGGGGGGGAGAGATTCCTTTAAAATATGTTGTCTATAAAAAATTACCTTCGAAGATTGTTCAGGACTCTCATATGCTTTTCATCTACGGAATATAGAGAACTGTTAATCTTCATATCAGTATCAGGATGTTGCAAGGCCATTTGGTTGAGTATTTTGAAAATACGCACAGCAATTTTGACTGGATGATCAATGTCCATAGCAGAAAGCCATACTCTTTCAGCAAAGGTACTATCCAGGAGAACAGCATGGTGGATTTTTGTGAGAACCTTATCCAAGAAGTGTTTCTTTTTCAAAAGCTCTTGTTGCCATCTTGAGCCCATGTGTAAACCACATACCTCTTCAAGGTCACCATCATAAATCTCTCTCAAGTCTATTGCCAGCACAAGATCGACGGTCAGTTGAAGTTTTTCTCCATTTTCTAGGTTGTAATTGAACTGCATCATCAGAGCTGGTCCATTTTGTCTTGTCCCTGTACAGTCAGGACTCGCAAATCCACCGTGTTCCCAATCAGGCAGCAGTGTCAAGTTCATCAACGCATCATTTACAGTCCTAGCAAACTTTTTATGAATAGCAGGCGGTTCTATATCATTCTTCACACCATCAGGTTCAAGTTCCGGATAAAAATTATTTATAGAAAATGTCAGACCAATGTGTTCGACGGGGATGATGCCAGGTTCGTCAATACGCTCAATATGTTTAAGACCATGGGAGTAGAACTGAATGCGCACTATGTTTTCCGACCTTGTCTCGGAGAGATCCCACTGGAAGGCGAAGTCCATCTCGTCAGGCTGTCCAATCTGTACAAAGTAGAACAAGAAACTTAGATGTTATCGAATAAGCTTGTTCAGTACGTCCTTAGAATCGATTCTAATAGCCCAAGCACATACGTATAGCACACATTTATGTCCAACAGTCAGCTCGGCAAATGAAAGCGAA
The DNA here is from genome assembly GCA_022457155.1 of Cladopsammia gracilis. NCBI lineage: Eukaryota > Metazoa > Cnidaria > Anthozoa > Scleractinia > Dendrophylliidae > Cladopsammia > Cladopsammia gracilis. The sequence goes on along the minus strand of JAJGOT010000085.1, from coordinate 1,624,902 downwards.
GTTTGAATTAACTTTTTCCATGCGGCTTTTCCATACACCACACACCCACGAAAAGGTTGCAACTGTACACAAGATTACATTTCCTTTTCATTACCTCGTGAATGGTCCATCTTAGCAATTCGAACCACTCAGGGAAGTAGTGAAAACGTTATTTTTTATCATGGATCATTTTGGCCACATTAAAAAAAAATACATTTTGTAATTCTGATATATTCCAAGAAACTCGTTTTTAAGTAATGGTCCTATTAAGAAGTAGACAACCTAACGGGAGGGAATGCAGAAAGGTATTAATTTTGATATTGTTGAAACCGTCCACCTCATTGGCTAAAACGTGAAAATCTACTATAACTTAACCAGGTAGTGCATTTATTTCTCTCTAGTTTACTAACATTACTTCCCTTTTAGTGAAAACTATTCTGAGTTTTAATGCAACCAAAATTCTATGTGGGAAACATGTAAAAATAAGAAGCCTTTCTTGGCCAGAGTTTGTTTTGGAGTTTCACGATTGGATGAATCTTGTAGCAAAAAAGAAACCACTTTAAAATAAAGTTCCAGTGCATGTTATTTAAAAAGACATGTCCATAGGTTGAGGCATTCTCAGTAAAAGAACCTAAACGATCTTATGTGGGGAAAGCGAAATGCCGCGGAACATCTTTTAAATTAAACATCACTGAGACATCCTATTCTCTATTTTCCGATTCCCCATAATATACTTTGTCTGCATAAACTATTGTTTTGGGAATATGTAGTCCTCCAAATAGCATTCGAAAACAATAGTTTACGCAAAATTTGGGGGCAAACATAGTGTATTATGGGGATTGGAAAACAGAGAATAGATTCTGTGTCTCACAACTAGAGAAAAATTCTTTCAATGGCCTCATCATTAAATATCACTCTACAACTACCTTTACCACTGTCACTAACAACACTACCACTTGCCAGCTGTCGCTGCCACTTAGACTGCCACCACCACAACCACATCAAATACCACCACCACTGCCCTACCATTGTCACTGTCACTGCCACAACTAATACCACTACCATTGCCACCACCACCACCACTGACACTACCACTACCACTACCACTAGAACTACCACCACCACCATCGCTGCCATGATTGCTGCCACTGCCACTGCCACTACCACTGCCATCACCACTACCACTGCTACTAGCACTAGCACTACCAATACCACCACCACTACCACCACCATTGCCACTACCACTACCCCTGGCACTTTCATCAAAACTACCACCACCGCCATCGCTGCCATTACTGCTGCCGCTGCCACTGCCACTGCCACTACCACTGCCACTAGCACTACCAATACCACCACCACTACCACCAACACTGCCACTACCACTACCGCTGCCAGTACCACTACATCTCCCACTAACCACTACCACTACCACTGCCAATACCACTAGCAATAGTCTAGCACTAGCACTACTACTAGTACGAGCATTGGCATGAACACTGGTACAACTAATACCACTACCACTACCATTACTACCACCAACACCACTGCCACCACCACTGCTACTACCAACCACTACAACTTCCACCACCACTGCCACTACCACTGTCATTGTCACTGCCACAACTAATACACTGTACCACTACCACTGCCACAGCTACTATCACTACCCATGACACTACCACTGCAACTACCACCACCACCATCGCTGCTATTACCGCTGCCACTGCCACTGCTACTGCCACTGCAACTACCATCAACACTACCACTACCACTGACAGTCTACCACTTTCACTGGTACTACCACTGCCACTACCAGTACCACTACCACTACCACTGCCACTGCCACTTTCATTGGCACTACCACTACCAGTGCAACTGTCAGTATCACTCATTCTCGTCCCCAGAGCCGCTTGGCCCTCTTAACCGCCGGAGCCTGAGTACACGGGGCTCTGGGGACGCAGGATGAGGAAGTCCTAGAATCTAGGACTTCCGGTTGTTCTGCGCAGGCTCAGAGTTTTTGTCAAAATGGTGGACGTGCAAACACCGTGCAAGAAAAGGCGGGATTCTGGCTGTCTCATTTCAGAAGTTGGACGTTTAAATTCTTTTGGCGAGGAGTAATTAGATGTTATCGTTAAACTTTCGGCAGTTTCCGAGTCGTGGATATGGTAATAATCATTGTAATTCGTGATCAGATAGTTGGCGGCTTATGAATAAGCTTACATCAGCTGACATTTAAACTTATCATCAATTAATGGCTACTGTGGCTGATACCGAGTTTTTGCATCCAGAATTCAAGGTATTTTTTAAGATGACAATTTAAGACCACATTTTGAAATTTCTGGCGGACTGTTCTTGGAATCTATTTCAAATGTAAAGGTGGATTTCAATGGAGTTTAGTTAGAATTTAATGTGCACTGAGATACTCACCGAGATATATTTGTGTGCAAGGGCTGACCATGATATGTTATTTATTAGACGTTATTTATAGCCTAATGAAATCTTTTGGACATTTGAAACTTACAATTACAATATTTCCCTTTTACACAAGCTTGACTAGACATTTTGAATCAATCTAAGACTGAACAGGGAAGAAAAATAAAGAGAAATGATGTCTTATGAAATGTTGAAATATATGTTGTGGCTTTCTGTGCAAACTCTTTAATAAAGTCACTCTTAGCATCCACATGACTGTTTTGCTCAGGGCAGAGCATTTTTCACCGTTATTGCAAAGGTCAAGGGAGATCTACAAGTAGCCCAAAAGTCAAAGAAGCTTGCAGGTGAATCAACCAGTGATAGCTAGATTTCACTGCCACTGAATGTCATCTCTTATCACTCTATTAAATTTGGCTGCTGAAGGCCAATGTTCTCCAGCTCTGTAAACATAAAAAAAAATTTTTTTGGCTTAAGCTCGTCTCCACATCAGCTCAGAGAGGGATTAGGGTGATTTAGATATTAAACAAGATGAGTGCATGTGCAAAAGACATGACTGATTGAACTCCAGCAATGAGCATCTGTCTTCTTGGTTCTTTTGTACATGCACTCATTTCGCTCAACAGATTCTCTCTTTCCAGAAAACTCCATTTGAGCCTCTGCAGAGGTGATGGGCTTTCACAACAGATAACAAGATCCATCGTCATGACATGAAAATCAATTTTTGAAAAACTCTGTTAATATTTCATCCTCATAAATCCTGCCAGTAAAAGTTTCTTTGTGAAGTAAAGCCAACTTTTTAGCATGAGTTCTAAGATCAGCCTAACAGGAAATGGAATCTATCTGTTTGGGTGCCACATGTAGATATGTGCCACTGTCATCATCATTTTAAAACAAAATTAAACAGCCAAATGTTTCAGAGAGAACTTGCATATTATAATTGAGATAACATCCTGTAAAGCGTGTCTTTTATTGGTGCCAGTGTGGGATTAGTAAGCCTCATCACCTGAATTTGGGCCAGGCATGGAGAATATTCATTGCAACTGTGTTGGCTTCTTGCAGTTTCACAGATTGTCAGTGTGGTAACTGTTACAGTTCATAAATACTTAGTGTGTTGGATGCATAAAGCACCATTTAAAAAAGGCTCAGCTTTATTTTGTCAGTCCTAGAAAAAGCAAGAGTAGTTGGTAAAATAACAGCTATCAGACTTGTCTTCATTCAACAAGGATATTTCAAACTAATTCCCCAAAACACATACATACATGGCCCATACAGTTTCTATAACAGAAAGGAAGTTGGAGGATAACTGCACCACATGTACTGATCAGCATTCTGTTAGCCTGTTACAGGCAGTCAGTTACTCAGGGATTGATGTGGAGGGAAAGCCAAGAAAACTGAGGAAAGAGTCCTTGCAATGGATTTCCTTTGGTCATATTCATTCACATTCAAACTTGGTTTCAAGGGCACTTAGGATATACTTCTAAGCCCATGTGTGAAAACATTGATTGAATATGATAACTGCCCAAATTATAATTTCTATAAAAAATAAACAATACAAAATTGCAATATAATATTTGGAAACACTTTGTTATAAAAAAAAACAACAAATTAATTAGAAAAAATGACAGAAGTGAACCACCATAACGTTTATTTAAGACAGTCCATCACTGATGGTTTAGGAATGTTATCTGAAAAAATATATTTTCAAATCTGATAAAATGCAGTGCAGTACACAATCGTTTATACAGGAATGTAATGAAATCGTGAAACCAGATATAATACCCAAAAATGAGTATTTCTAGTCTGTTTTAACTGCTACCCAAAAACAGTTGGGCAACAAAATAGTAACATAATTTTCTGCTCATTCTAAAATAGTTCATTACCTGATAGTGAACCTGTAAAATCATTTAAATTAATGAGTGTCACGAGTAAAGTACCATATCAAAATCCCCATTAAGCCACCAGGATGGCTTATTTATTTAAGGTACTTTTGAGGGCTGGCTTATCGGGGGGGGGGGGGGGGGGGGGGGGGCTTAAAACAGTAGATTGGGGCTTATTGATTTAGCAAAATGGAGCACTGTGTACACTATCAGGATATTATGTAATGAGCCAAGGCAAAATTAGAAGGGTTTGTATGGAGTCAGCAGAGCATAATAGTAATAATACAATAATAATACAGACTTATATAGCGCACATATCACACATGTCTCATGGCGCTTTACATACACTTATGAGCTTATGAAGGCGCCTCAGGCAGCCGCTATCGGTCCATTGCTGATCTCATCTCACTCACCCCACCCATGAACAAGTGACACTGAGGGTGGTCACAGCCAGGGTTTGTTATGTCCTCAGTGGTTCTTTTACGTCCCCATGGGAGACGGGACCGCCATTTCTACGTGGTCATCTGAGCCACGTGAAGGTCTAACCATTTGCTGATGTCATAGCAAAAGCAGCACCTTCATCCTCAGTTATTTTAAGACCCTGAGTGTTGGTCCGGCCGGGGTTCAAACCTGAGACCTCCCGCTCTGCAGACCGGTGCTCTATCAACTGAGCTAACCAGGAGGCGGTTTACAATATCTCAACCCCAAATTGCAATACGATGCTGAATTTGGCAAGCAGGCCTTTTCCGTCATGCCCTTTCCGAATATTTAATCAAATTCCATAATTTCACAAATTTAAGTTTTTCATTTTGTGACTTCACACTTTAGTACTCTATAGTGTAATTGGCTGCTAAAAATATCTGGCAGTTTGAACACGCGTTAAAGTAAAGCAAAGTACATGTACAAGAAGCTGGTTATAATAGCCGGAAAAACACATGCTATAACTGCAAGGTACAAGGTTGAAATGAGCTAAACATTAACTATAGTTAATGCATTGGCAAAAACATTCATCAACTGACAGCCACTCTATGGTCGGGGGCATGGATTAATTATTATTACCTTAGTTTGATTGTATGAGCTTCCACATTGCATCATTCTGCCTTTAAACAAAGGGTTTTCCTTCTCAATCAGTTCCCCCAATTGATTCATCATCAGGATCATATCTGATTCTATTTTCTTGGCCAAACCTTCCCGATAATCCACTCTCTTCTTCTTGTCAAGGTCCAGTAATTCCCTAAACAATCCATTCTGCTTCTCAGGGGACAAGTGTAGAAACCAGTTTCTTATTTTATCTGCCATCAAGAAACTGCCGGAAAAAAAAAAATAAATTGTATAATTTATTGGTAAATAATTATGATATGGTCACCATTTCTGATCTTTATTTCAGGGACAACACAGTGCTAGCAGCAGAATGCAAAATGTTGCAAACAAAACAGTCTGTTTTCAGAACTATTGATGAGATTAAACTTTTTGCAGTTTCATACCTCGAGTAGCATTAAAGCACTAACATAACTTTCGATGAAATATTCAACATAAACAGTTGAAATTAATACCTGGTTACACAGTAGCATACAGCTGTAAGCATATGTTGACAAAAAATTCTCCATACATTCAAATGTTATACCTCATCTTGGAAACCATTTGAAAACCTTTCCCGTTACCTATGTACATTGTTGTATGAAAACGCGTACTTAAATGATTATCACACTACTGAGCCCGGTTTTCCTGAACAATTTTTGAGCTTCCCTTCAATGTGTGAGCTAATTAAAGTCTCATCTAAACTTACCAAACCTACATGTAGACTCTGCCAAAATATTACATTATACCTGCCAACTTTTCCGAAGTCAAATGCGTGTGATAATTTTTCGTATCCATATTACCCGAATTTCCGAAAATGTCCGATGACTGCCCGAACATTGACAAAGATGTTTCGACAACTTCCAAACATTTCTGAAGATTCGCGAAGATGTTCCGATGATTTCCAATGGTTGCCAAATGTTGCTAATGCTCAAAAGCTCGGCACGATCTTGCCAAGATAGTGCTCCTCTCGACCTTTCAGCTTGTTATTTGGCACTCAAATGCAACATTTAGCGCCGTTAACTGGGCTATTTTGAGTGGAAATTGAATTCAATCTTTCACATTAATGGTTAATAAACAAGTACATGTAGTCCGGAATTGTGAGTCAGGCGGTGAAATTGCCCTGTATGCGTGTGATCGATGTTTTTGATTCGTAGGTGTGTGACACACATATAATGCATGCGAGTTGGCAGGTATATTACATGTATATACAGGTACACTGCATACACCTTATTCCAAAATGGCGGCAATTTATTATTCTTTTGTATGCATTTCAATTAGCCCTTTTTGCCTCATTTTTGCCTGAAAATTCTGTTTTGCACATGCTGGCGAGGCAACAAGGGCAAATTAACATACATATAAAAGAATAATAAATTGGCCGCCATTTTGGAAAAAGGTGTATTCTATCACAAAATGTATACAGGTTCACTGCATGCTATCACAAAATAGTCTGAGCGTACTAATCGTCTCCGCAATGACCAGGTACATGCTCTGAAACGCTCCAGCATGAACTATGAGCATGTTACAGCCATCTTTTAACTAAAACTGACCTTCCGGCTTCCTCTCAGGAGAAGCCAATTTCTGCCAAGATTTTAAACTCTTAATCATCCATTTAAACGGAAGGCAAGAAACTGATCAAATGTTCAAATCACACACAATAACAAAGCGCCCTTTTAAAACGGCTGCAGGGATAAAATTATACCTAGGATATGAAAACCAAACAAGCCTCTTTGGACCCCGGCTTTGGACAGACTCCAGCACACGGAAAGGCGAAAAAATTGACAAAATTTATTCCGCTGTACAGCAAAAATTGGAAAGCGAAAGACTGGACTGGACTGGACTTCAGCTGACTACCACTGGACTGGAGATCACGAACTTGAACGAGTGACAAGAAAAAAAAAAACCTCCATAACATTATTCGCTCCTGTTAGAACGCAAACGTATTTTATTTATTTATTCATGAAGACTTTGATAGCAACATTACACGTGTTTCTGTGCGTTCCTTACCACTACAACAGATCGCCATTGTAATCTGTCATACATCAAATAATTATAGAACATAAAGAAAAAGAGTATCACGTGCATCTTTAATTAAGAGAGAGATTCTCAAACTCATTAACAATTCTGACGAGAACACAATGGGAATCACCACCCTGAAAGAGGTTTTGAAATTGTTCCATAATTTGCATAGATTTTGGCGATTTTATTTCTTCGTTTTCTTCGCATTTAACGATCAGTTTTAGAAGCTATATCAAACACTCAAAACAGTGTTTCATCGCTTGAAATGGGTTAACCCTATTCAGTCTTGGCGGAGGGGGGGGGGAGGTGGGGTGGGGGTAACTTTCAACATTCATAACTTCTTTAATATGTATTTAAACACCATCAAACTTTGTGACTTTTCCTAAAATTTATTGATCACGTGACTTGATGTTTCCATGGCAACAAGATTTTGATAGCTATGTTACGGTTTTTTAGTTTTGAAATCAGTGCATGTTTTAAAAACAATGTTTATTGGTATAACTTTCATAGCGGAGCACTTGCCAGGCCGAAGGCCTGGCTGCGCAGCCTCATACTCATAGAACCTATGCCGTCATTTTTCATGGTCATGGCTAGCGGAATGTTTCGCGGGCGCGTGTTTGCCCGCCCGCCCGCCGGCCGTGTTGGAACAATATCCGGGATCTTGAAAGCAAGGCTTTGTTTTTCGCGCGGCCACACAGCCGTGAGCTCGGTAAACACTTTAGTTGTTTTGTTGTGTCTAGCGGAGAATTAAAGTCGTTATTTTCCTGCATTTTTTCGCGGTTTGCTACTCAAGACAGGGATACTAATTAAGGTATACTCAGAAGCTGCTTTAGTGGAAATAGACGAGCTTTCAGGGATAAAATCTTGCTTCGAGGAACTTCATGTATTACGTTTTTATTAATGCGGGAGATGTTTGTTTTCTACGGATTTCAGAACCAGAAGCGGAGATTTGAATTTCCAAGCAAGCGAGGGACTTAAATGTAAAACAGATTGCAGTTTTCAATGAGAATTTATGTTGATATCAATCTGTGAGTGACTTTTTATTGGTGTTATTGTTAGTTTTGGAGAATTGATTTTAAAACGTGCTTAAATTCAGTTGTATCGATCTCTTGAATTTCATCGAAGAAAGCTTGAACTCGATGAGCTATAATTAAATGGTACGCGTTTTGCTTTTAAACGTAAACTAATGGAGATTTGAATAAATTTTTTCGAAAGAAGATTGTGTTGTCCATTTTTATGTGTTTGTTCATTCATTCGATAGATTCAAAAACGATTTTATGTAAACAAAACAAGACTGATTTTATAGTACAGTTCTATCTTCACTCGCATCGCCTTATGCAAATATGTTTGTGTATTTTTGCAATTTTTGATTTTCAAATCAGTTTCTCGGGCAATTTTTGACAAACATAAACTGTATTTTATTCGGAAACTAATGGTACTAGTTATTCTAGACAGAGAAAAGTTGTTTTTGTGAACTTTTGTACGGTCTATAAAAATGTACTGTGCAGACGGTCGCGTAATACTGGTTTTGAGAATTGCTAAAATTGAAAATAGCCCGTTCGTCAATCTTAATTCTTGTGCTTGCAACCTTTCACCTCAGTTAAGTTTCACCCTAGTTAAGTTTCACCTTAGTTAAGCTTGTTCAAAGTGCGACGCTGTTAGGCGTGGGCTATGTATATATATTATTTTTACGTCATTTATCATTTATTGGTTTTCATTAATTTTGAGTCAGTTTGGATGATTTTCAAGAGGTTTTAAAAAATTTCAGAAATCTAAGATGGTGGATCCAAGATGGCGGCCGTATAATTAATTACCTAATAACTACGTCATATGACGTCATCGTTCCATTGTGCGGACGTACTATGTACCCTCTTGGTTTCATTGTCATAGCCTAAATGTTCTTGAAGTTACAATGTGCCCCATCTCCCCCCTTCCAGGCTCAGGAACTCAAAAAAGCCCAGGCTGGATAGGGTTAAAAAAAAAACTCGGCTACGTCTCGTTTTTATTCCTTCGTTTTCTCCACATTAAACGATCAGTTTGAGAAGCTGTACCAATCAAGAGGAGCAGTGTTTCATCAGATTTCCAAACACCCTGAAGTGGGTTAAAAAACTCGGCTGCTCCTCGTTTTTCCAACCCACTTCTCGGTGTTTGGGAATCTGATGAAACACTGTTCCTCGTGTTTGATATATCACATACACTATAATCTGAGTTTTAGCCACTTCTCCGTGTTTGGATATCCTGATGAAACACTCTTCCGCATGTTTGATATATTACTTCCAAACACCGAGAACAAGGCGCAACCAAATTTTTTAACCGTCTCCAAGATGTTTGGATACCTGATGAAATACCCTTTCGAGTGTTTGATACAGCTTCTCAGACTGATCATTAAATACAAAGAAAAAGTAGGAATAAATCACCAAATAAAACATGATGAATCATTGAGTTTGAGAATAGTAAATCTAACATAGCAAGGAACAACAAGGTGCAAGAACGTGAAATAAGGGACAAAAAAGTGCAGCTACAGTTTTCGATCACAAAATTGTAGATTAACTTTTAAACAGCAGTGTCTAAGGCGTCGTTCACACTTGGTGCCCGAGCACCGTGCCCGGGCACAGTGCCTGACGGGCACCAATGTGAACACGGCTTTTTGTAAGTGCCCGTACCAATAATTGGGCACGGTGCCCGGGCACGGGTACCTTGTACTCAGGCACCGGTGCTCGGGCACCAAGTGTGAACGACGCCTAATTACGTCTAGAACTGCATTGTAGAATGACGACTTGCTTTAGTTGCTCATCTTTACTTTGCAACGATAGAGTTGTTTTGGCGCTCTTGGATTAAGACGGAGCACCCTTGTCGGACACCTCTATCTGACGGACATGGTTGGCTGGTACCGGTCAAATTTTCACTTGTTTGTGTGTAACTGAACTCTCTTTAAGGCGACAATCTCTACAAGACGAACAGCGGACATTTGTATTGAAAATCGTGTTTAAAATGCCTTTCAAAGCGGATAATAAAATTGAAAATTTGTAAAGCTTTGACCTGCAACATCAATTATCACAAAATGATATTGTCATTCCAGAGATGACATTACATTGTATCTATTGGCAAAATGTCTTTGTGAACGGAACAAAACACTCCAAATACTGTTTCTGTTGCAGGCTCAATCCTGTTTCAGTTCTGACGTCACATTATTTTATAGTATCAGGTTACATGAACTGTTTGCAAGGCGGACAGCTAGAGGTGGTCCCAGGGGTGTCCACCTCAGAGAGAGTTGACTGTTTCGCAAGTGTTAGGCCCGTGCAGAATATGTCGAATATGTGAGTGCGTGAAATGAGTAGAAAACAGAACAAGCCGCCATCTTGCTTTTAAAGCCTGCGTCCATCCTCTCTAACCAGCTAAGCGAATAGCGAAGCGACTTGGAGCAAGTCTATGTAGGTCGAGATATGTATAGTTACTGGCATGCCGTTAATTCTTAAACTTGGCTGGTCTGAGGTATGACGAAAATGACCAACTGGTTGTATAACTAAACTAAGAACCAGAGCATGGCGAACTCTTCAACAAGATTAAGGACAAAGATTATGGACGATGATCATAGAGGAGGATGGTTTTTTTTTTTTTTTGGGGGGGGGGGGGGGGGAGGGGGGATTCCATTCGAATGTGTCGTCTATACAAAAATTACCTTCGAAGATTTTTCAGAACTTTCATACGCTTTTCATCTACGGAATATAGAGAACTGTCTGTCTTCATATCAGGGTAAGGATGTTGCAAGGCCATCTGATTGAGTATTTTAAAAATACGCACAGCAATTTTGACTGGATGATCAATGTCCATAGCAGAAAGCCACATTCTTTCAGCAAAGCTATTATCTAGAAGAACAGCATGGTGGATTTTTGTGAGAACCTTATCCAAAAGGTGATTCTTTTTCAAAAGCCCTTGTTGCCATGTTGAGCCCATGTGTAAAGCACACAACTCTTCAAGATCACCATCATAAATCTCTCTCAAGTCTATTGCCAGAACAAGATCGACAGTCATTTTAAGTTTTTCTCCATTTTCTGGGTTGTAATTGAACTGCAGCATTAGAGGTGGTCCATTTTCTCTTGTCCCTGTACAGTCAGGACTCGCAAATCCACCGTGTTCCCAATCAGGCAGAAGTTTCATCTTCATCAAGGCATCATTTACAGTCAAATCAAATGTTGAATGAATATCGCGCGGTTCTATATCATTCTTTACATAATCAGCTGGTTGAAATTCAGACCAATTCTTTATAGCAAATGTCAGACCAACCTACCTTGAAATAACAGAATTTAGTCTTTAATATGCATAATATTATTATAATTTAGTTTTAAATAAGCATTATATCAGTGTCAAACTACTAGTTATATGAACTGTTTCCGGCCTTGAAGGTCAGCCTCTATGAATTACCTACAAGTAGGTAGGACTAACACCAAAACGTATAGTGATCGGTCTTTTTCTGTGGCGGGCCCGAAGCTATGGAACGAGCTTCCTCTTGAGTTGAAGTGTTCTGATTTCATAGTTTTAAAAGGGCATTAAGTAATGCTCCACATAAGAACTACAGTAAACTTCATTGTTCTGCGGCATTGGCTCTTTCTCACATAGAATTTCTTTGAGTTCAAGAATAGAGGAGGGGCTGTTGGTTTATAATTATATTTCAGTATAAAAATAAAGGAAATGTTCGTGCTTAAGGTTACAGTGTACCTTCAGATCGAAAATTTATTAAAAAAATTTTTTTGGCGTTAAAATGAAGTTTACAGAATGAACTTTCATCCAAAAAAAGTATCGAAAAATAGTGAAAATTGACGGAGAAATGACGGTATAACTTTTGTGGGCGGAGTTTGTTTATTAAGCGATATGTTTTTTTAAGCGCCGTTTTCTCAAAGTTAATTTTTCGCTTGTTGGGGACACTTTAAAGAGCTACAACTCAAAGGGATTTTGTTCGATTTTCCTTAAATTTGGACAGAAGCTAGGCTAACATATATTCAACAAAAACGTATCGGCGAATTTCTTAATTCCGAAAACTTTTTCGTCAAGAGGCATTTCCGTGCGATCATTCCATTTTTTTTTCTCCCCTTTTCGAAAATATTCTGTAACTTTTCACTGCAATTGAATATGGAAAATCGCCGACACGTTTTTTTAGCGCTTCTTGTCCGGAAACCCGAGAACAAATCAAATTGGCAAAATATAATAATCGCTTTGAGTTATAGCGTTTTAAAGCTGATTCGGACGTTCGAATTTAGACGTCGTAAAAAATTCGACAATTCATTTTATTACTAAATGATTTCCATATTTAGATAGCCAGCTCTATAAGCTTTAATTTGATATCTGGGTTTAGCTATATTAAGTGTAATCTTAAGACGCTAGAGCTGTTATACTGGAGACACCCCCGAAGGTACACTGTAACCTTAACCAATCAGAATAGCGGAAGACAAAAGCTAATAATTTTGCTTCTTTGATGAACTTCCTCAAATACAATTTCTTTTAAAAATTGCATGTTGTGCGATTGGTTCTCAAATTATTTGAAACCTTTAAAAAATCAGACAACATGCACCTTGAACCTTAATTGTTTAGTGGTCTTTGAGTCTAAGCCAATGAGATCACTAGTTGAAACAATAAAAAAACGTTGACATTCCATCGTGCATTGCCGTTAGCACTTTCCTCTTTATGCGGATCATTACTTAAAAACTCATCTTTTTAGGCTTGCATATAATTTATAGTATCTTTTATTTATTTTTTTTTTATTTGCTTTTCAAACATAATTTGTAGTGTTTTTTGTCTTTGTTTTTAATTCATTATAATACTTATGACTTTTCTAAAATTGAAATGTAACTTAGCTAGTCCAGGATTGTTTATATATGTAAAGTAATTGCAATTTTTTTCAATATTTTATACATTGTAAAGCGCTTAGGACAAGTAGTGATTTTGCGCTATAGAAATAAATTATTATTATTAGAGCAGTTTTCAAATGAGTGTAAAAAGTAATTACACTATTGCTTTGTTTTTTCATTGCTACGCTTTGTGATTGGCTAAAACATCTCGCACCACTTTCTCGACCAATCAGAAGTAAAACCAAAACCAATCGTGTTTTCCCGCGCTTGGCGCCGCCGACATGTAATTGTTTCGAGCTCTGATTGGTTCATTGGATTGTTGACGACTGCTGTGATTGGTCAGAGTAATTACTTTGGTTTTACTTTTACCACACTCAATTGAAAACTGCTTTATTATGTGTTCCTCGGTGGTCGCGTGGTTCATTGTCGGGACTAGGAGTCGGGAGGCGCGAGTTCAAGTCCAGCTCGGGACGTCATTTTTTTTCTCTTTTTTCTTTCTTTTTCGGACTGGACATTATGAAAGTGATGTACTGTTTTTTTTTTTTTGCGTTCGTCAAAAATCCTTACATTTAACTTTAAAAAAATATCGAACCGTGTCAGTGTGAAAACATAAGCTTACCGCAATATTTCTTATTCACGAGTTGGCTCTTAGGAGCCTTTGATTAAACATCATTGAGATTATACAGTACTAGAGCATTTGTCTGACAACTAGACAATTTCTCACCATTTTCGCCTTGAAAATTATCTTCAACTGCAGAAACCATCATTTTAAATTTTGGTTTTCTACGCAAGAAACCCATTAAATTGCCGCGGGAAATTTTCAACCATTCACAGGCTGGTTTTTGAGACGACAATACCACTTTATATACACCTTATTCATAAATGGCGGCCGATTTAGTTTTCTTTTGTATTTATTTTAATTAGCCTCACTAGCCTCGTTAGCATGTGCAAAATTCAAAAGAACTTATACTCTAAAATAAGGCTAGTGAGGCTTATTAAAATAAATACAAAAGAATAATAATTCGGCCGCCATTTATCAATAAGGTGTATTGGCGTCTCAAAAGCAGACAAAAGTATCTGAGAATCGTGATACTGATTGATATTGATTGATATATCAATTATTGATCATCGATTTTATTAATTTAATATGCCGGGCACTAGCCACGACCACTACCAAGTGCTGCCAGTACTACTGCAATTACCACTACCACTGCCATGACTGCCACTATCCTCTACTATGGATCTTACATATATCCAATATGATGAAGCAGTGCCTCACAGAACATGTCACTGCAGACTTATGGACACAAAATCATTACCTAAAAAGAGCAGTATTTTTATTTCTCTGGAAAGCTTGAAATTCTCCTGTCATTAAAATGAAACTTAATTTTTCCTTAAGATCGAAGGGTAAATATCATATGGAGCAATGCAGATAACTATAACCTGTCACATCCAAATTGTGATGTAATGCGACAAATCACTCAGAAGATGAGCTGAGTGTATGTACATATATTAGAGCGACGGGGTGGCGTTGAGTAAAAATGAAAGTAATTTTGCATTTTTGCATCATGTTATGCTTAAATTAAGAGTGATTGACTGAAAAATCTTGCACCACTTTCTAAATCAATCTGAAGTAAAACTTCCTTGCACTGCATTTCCACGTGCTTGGCACTGGCTGCCAGTTCTGATTGATTCATTGGAATGTCTGCATCTCTTGTGTGGTCACAGTAATCACTTTCAATTGGTTTTGGTTTAACGGCACTGGATTGAAACATTACGGTCAGGGGCATGGATTATTACCTTAGTTTGATTGCACGAGCTTCCACATTGCATCATTCTGCCTTTCAACAAAGGGTTTTCCTTTTCGATCAGTTTCCCCGATTGATTCATCATCAAGATCATGTCAGATTCGATTTTCTTGGCCAAACCTTCCCGATAATCCACTCTTCTCTTCTTTTCAAGGTCCAGTAATTCATGCAGCAATCCATTCTGCATCTCAGGGGATAAGCATAGAAACCAGTTTCTGATTCTATCTGCCTTCATATCATAAAACTGTCAATAAAAAATATGTATAATTGGTATGGTATGGTGACCATAACCGATCTTTATTTTACCAGGAAGAAAAGACAGTGCCAGAAGTAAAAAGGCTGGAAACACAAGTACAACAGTCTGTTTTCAAAACTAAAGGTTATTGAGATTAAACGTTTTGCAGTTTGAAAGTATTGAAAATCAGTAACAGAAATTTCCATGACATATTCGACACAAACAGTGGAAACGTAACTGACAACAAATGCTTCATTTATTGTTCTGTATCAGCAGTGCACATTCCCCTTTACAGAATACGAGGCCACAAAAGAAAAACTACGAGCGTGTTCTGACATCTTTAAACTAAAACTAACCTTCCGGCTTCCCGTGGCCAATTTCTCCCACGATTTTATACTCTTAATTTAATATCTATTAAAACAGAAGGAAAGAAAATGATCATATGTTCAAACCGCACACAAAAAGCTTCCTTTTCAAACGGTTGCAGCGATGAAATTTTACCTAGGATTTGAAAAGTAAAGAAGCCTCTACGACACGAAAAGACAAAAAGAAAATTGACAAAATATTAAGGGACACTGCCATGGATTCTCATGCGCAGACCAGGCTCACTTCCGGTCTACCAGAAAACATTTGGCCGCAATACATACTTACGACGTAAGCCGGAAGTCACATGAAATCGAGGCCTAAGGGCCACCAAATGTCTTGCGAACTCCAAACAAGTACATATGGCGGCAGAAGCAAGAGCCATTTACGATTTACAGATTGGGAAAATCACCCCAGAAGATATTCCTGAAGCAGTTAGAGAAAATGAAAATGACGTTGGAAAGTGGACGCTGGAGAAACTAAATACGACTAAAAAAAAGGAGAAAAAAGGAAATCTGTAATCACTTTCATAATGTCCAGTTCGAGGAAAAAAAAAAACAAGAAAAATTCACGGCCGTAAATTGAACCGGGGCTTCTTAGTACAAATCCAGCGCCTTAGTCCACGAGACCACCGAGAAACACACGCTTATTTGAGACTAAATTTTGTTATTAAATGGTAGATACGCATCAAAACGCGTGTCTTGATTAGAAAAGTTTTAGATCCGTTTTCTGTCGCATAAAAGACTCCAAATGCGAAACATCTTTAAGCTTATTGTTGTTTATATTCGTTTACAACAAATTAGTTATTGTTATCGCTGGATTCACGCTGTTCTTGTTACGAAACGCATTCGTAACAAGCATCACGTCACTGAGTTTAGAGCTGATGGAAGGAGTGAGCGAGCGAGTGAGTGAGTGAAGGTGCGTCTGAGAAAACTTTGTTTCGTGTTTGGTTTATGTCTATCGAGTTGTATGGTGTGGAATTATGGAGGGCACGATAGAAACGAAAGAGTGTCAAAGAGTGGCTCGAGGCGATACGGAGCATCTCCAACTTCATGAGTACATGAACTCGAAGAACTCGCACTAGCTGAAAGCATGAACCAGTTCCTTACATCACAGCTTAAGCCGTGTAGAAACGTAGGGCGAAAAACAAATGTAGTACAAACTGATCGTGGGATTTGGAATACGTTATCCGAGCGCGCGAAGAATTCAATAATCATAAAAAAAGGTTGCGAACCTATTGTAGAAACAAAAATTATATTATGTGGGAAATGGGATTTATGATCCCACGGCCGGGTTATGGACAGGGCGAAGTAGAAAAGGCAATTTAATTTTTAAGTTTGTTAAGCAAATACTAAAAGACAGTTTCAACAATAAAGTTCCCGTTTCGTGTATATTTGTCATTTTGAAGTTTTTTGTATTTTTTTTCTATCCGCATTCTATCATCCTCAAATTCTTATCCGTCATCCGCCACCATCCGGTCTATATTTTACCAGTGTTTACAGACACTCGAACCTGATATTGTGAACGGATCATTGTGTAATCTCTTGGCATTCCTGCACGTCGCATTTAGTTTGCTACACGTACCGTGCTAAGAGTCTTCTGACGAGTTCCAAGCTGTCCATGGTTGCAACCGTATTTCGTTCGATGCCCAATAACGTATTATACTATTTGGACGTCAAAGACCTAGTTGTCTAGGGGATAGGCTTTCGCCAAAATGGGTTGCATTGCGAGCAGAGAAGAGAGGGCAGCCATTGCACGGAGCAAAGCCATCGACCAACAATTAAAACTGGACAGTGTTCGCGCAAAACGCGAAGTCAAGTTATTGCTTCTCGGCGCAGAAGAATCTGGCAAAAGCACCTTAATAAAGGAATACAGTCGGTACAAGCCAGTCGTTTTTAGAACTACAAGAGACGACGCTGGTGTAACTCAATGTTTCCGGAGATCTAGAGAACACCAACTATATTCACTTGATAGAGTTAGAGCTCCTGGTTTTAATTACGGGCCAACTGAACAAGATATTTTGAGAACAGAAGTTAAAACAACAGGCATTGTTGAGGTTCAATTTGATTTCAAGAACGTTTCTTTCAAATTGATCGATGTGAGCGTCGACCTACTTGTCGACCTGCTCAAAAGGTCTGAGCGTAATAAGAAGATTCATTGCTTTGAAGATGTCCATGCTATAATATACTGTGTTTCATTAAATACCTATCATTTGCCGTTACAAGAGGATGAAACAACAAACCAAATGGAAGAGAGTTTAAATTTGTTTGGGTCAATAATCAACAACAGATGGTTTGTTGAAACAGACGTTATAGTCTGTCTTAACAAAAAAGATTTATTTGAAGAAAAACTTCTTACTTCACAACTCATGAACTGTTTTCCAGAGTATTCAGGTTCCAATACATTTGGGGATGCAGTTCTTTATATTAGGAGACAATTCGAGGCAAAGAACTTGAATCATGATAGACAAATATATGTTTATGTTGAAGATGCAACAGACATAGTACAGAATCGGCTCAATTATGTGTTTAATGCAGTTAAAGACATATTACTTAGAAATTGCCTACGCAGCCTACAGAACCAATCTACCTAAGGGACCGTTCATCATAATTTATTGGTTGGGGGGGTGGGGGGGGGGGGTGGGGGGCTATGGGGACCTTTTTTTTATCCTTAAATATTTTTTCTAGCCCCCCTCCCCCCTGATGATGTAAGATATTTTTTTCTGCCCCCCCCCCCCTCATGAGAGCTTGCGGACAAAGGTAAAATACCATGACCCCCCCCCCCTCCTCCTCCCCCATTTCTCTAAGACCACCACTATCACCACCAATCTACCGTGTTTGCTTTAAAATACCTTTGAATTGCTGATAAAAACAACATTAGGCTTCAACAATGAAGTCTTTTTTAAATCCTTAAGTGAAGAATAAACATACCAAGAAACGTTGAGTGATTCTGACTCATCAGGTTCTGAATCTGACTCGGAATCTGATGACAGTGGGTACAATTGGCCGATCATTACAACAAATACTAGCTAGAAGTGGTGGAAGAGCCACAAGCTTCCTCCTAGGAAGAGTGACAGGTGGACAGGTGTCACAGTCTTCTGGGTTGAATAGATCTTTTCGCACATTAACGTAAATATCTCCTATTTCAGTCTCGTAATTTTAGTCTGTTAAATGATGAAAAGCGCTTTGATTTCACTTGGAATTCATTGATATCTTTTTTAAGTAGACCTAAAGTACTGTTAAAATACTTGTCTAAAATAATAACTTTATGTCAGTGTCGAGTATTTAGGTTACAGTTAGCTATATTGGGGACACTTTAAAATAACCTAATAGAAAATAGATAAATAATATTAATAATAATCTAGATGAATCTAAAAAGTAATGAAGTAGTGATGAAGTAGTGATGAAGTCTTTTGTAATAAAGAAGAAATATCGGCAAAGTCGAATTTTCCAGTTTGTGATTGTTTTATATATACATATATAGGTTATCATGTAAGTTAAAGTTACAGTGTACCTTCGGGGGTGTCTCCAGTATAACAGCTCTAGCGTCTTAAGATTACACTTAATATACCTAAACCCAGATATCAAATTAAAGCTTATAGAGCTGGCTATTTAAATATGGAAACTATTTGGTAATAAAATGAATTGTCGAATTTTTTACGACGTCTAAATTCGAACGTCCGAATCAGCTTTAAAACGCTATAACTCAAAGCGATTATTATATTTTGCTAATTTGATTTGTTCTTGGGTTTCCGGACACGAAGCGCTAAAAAAACGTGTCGGCGATTTTCCATATTCAATTGCAGTGAAAAGTTACAGAATATTTTCGAAAAGGGGAGAAAAAAAATTGGAATGATCGCACGGAAATGCCTGTTGACAAAAAAGTTTTCGGAATTAAGAAATTCGCCGACACGTTTTTGTTGAATATATGTTAGCCTAGCTTCTGTCCAAATTTAAGGCAAATCGAACAAATTCCCTTTGAGTTGTAGCTCTTTAAAGTGTCCCCAACAAGCGAAAAATTAACTTTGAGAAAACGGCGCTTAAAAAAACATATCGCTTAATAAACAAACTCCGCCCACAAAAGTTATACCGTCATTTCTCCATCAATTTTCACTATTTTTCGATACTTTTTTTTTTGGATGAAAGTTCATTCTGTAAACTTTATTTTAACGCCAAAAAAAAATTTTCAATAAATTTTCGATCTGAAGGTACACTGTAACCTTAAAATAGCTAAATATTGCTCAAAACAGTAAAAACCAGCATCTAAGAACCTCGATTTTTCCAAAATAGCTTTAAATGGTTCTAAACTTCTTACATATTTTGGTGTCTACTGAGAATTTAGTCTATTTAGGTTGTTACATAGGTTCTTGTTTTCTTAAGAGGAAAAAATTCTTGCTGATGGCCAGCAACTAGTCTATATGGGTGTGGCTCCTTCCTTATGTATAAGAAACAAAAAACACCTACAGGTTTTAACTACAGGTTATAACAGGTTATACTAACCTGTTATAACCTGTAGTTAAAGACTGCAGGTTCTTAAACTACAGGTTATAACAGGTTATACTAATCATCTTTGACATTGCATCATTTATGCCACCTGAAGCCTTTTTAGCGTTGGCTTGAAAGTCAGTTATTGTCTAACTCTCTTATCATTGTACATGATAATTATTAGCTTTTTATGTTTTCATTATTTAGATAAGGTTTGATATTTGTATTTAAAAAAATGCTGGCCATAAAGTGCTAATTATATTGGGGACACTGTAAGTAAAAGAAAGTAACATTACAAACTGAATATAAAATGATTTTTTGAAAAATCCCAGCTAGCTGTGGAAGGTTAAGAACGCTTTATCTTTTAAAACTTGCATGTTGTGCGATTGGGTCTCAAATTACTCGAAACCTTAAACAAATTAGACTTAATGCACCTTGAACCTTGACTTTTTAGCGGTTTTCGAGTCTAGGCCAATGAGAACACTAGTTGAAACAATGAAAAAAGTTTACATTCCATCGTGCACTGCCGTTGAGCACTATCCTTCTTATGCGGATCATTACTTTATTAGTAAATAGGCCATTTGCACGATGACGTCATTTGACTACTACTACTACCAGAATTCATTTTGTTTTTCCTTTCTTATTTAAATTTTGTAATCCCAGTGCGGTTTAAATAACAATAGCCCTAATTTGCACTACAAAACAAAAAACTGAAGGATTCTGGTAGTAGTAGTCAAATGACGTCATCGTGCAAATGGCCTATTGAGTAATGTCCAAGCGAACATACGCAAACGTCGTTCCGAGAGATGAGTCAAGCATCTCCCCTGACTGGCTGCAGAGGTTTCAGGAACAAGACGAAACTGATGCTTTAATGTTTAACATTGCTTTTATTAATTCCTTCATTTAATTTTCTTATATTTTTTCTTTCTTACACCCACGACCCACGACTTTTTACCCACGACCCACGACATTTTACCCACGACCCACGACATTTTACCCACGACCCACGACATTTCATCCACGACCCACGACCTACGACATTTTACCCACGACCCACGACCTTTTACCCACGACCCACGACTCACGACCATTAGCTACTCCCTGGAGAAACTAAAGTTTTGGTTGAAATGTAGACGACTCAACCAACAAGGAAATAAAAAAACAACTTCTAGCAAAGTAAGTGCTCAGCGAGATGAATAGCTGTGTATGTTTACATTTTATTGTTGTTGTTATTTGCCATACTTACTTTTGAACTAACATACAGTATTCATCCTTATTTTTATTACAGAGCTTTGTCATTTAACGCAATACCGAAATACCGTAATATTATTTACCACCCAAACCCGGAACAGAGCTACACAAAACCGAAACATCAAAGCCATTTAGAAAACGATAAAGAAAACACGACGCAAAATTCATCAGTTTCATCATCAACGGAAAACCAGAGGTTAATTGTTGTTTGTACTTATTTTTGTAATGCAATAAAAAAAATATATGTGCCATTCCCTCCACATTTCATCCTTTATATGAGCTGATCGCATGTACATAAAGTAGCAAGGAACAAGTTAACTTTGATTATGAATTAAATTAGGAGGCCCCATTTGGGGGGGGGGGGGGGGGTCTGAGTATCTCGTATGCCATTAATTTTGGCCTAAATATCCCGTATCCCGTTAATTACTGTGTGGTTTGTATCCCTAAAATGCCAGTTACTACTGATGACGTCATTGCGCATAATAGCGGAGCTCTTGCCGGGCCGAAGGCCCGGCTGCGCAGCACCATACTCATAGAACCAGAGAACCATAGAACCCATGGCCGTCATTTTTCATGGTCATGGCTAGCGGAATGTTTCGCGGGCGCGTTGTGTGCCCGCCGCCGGTATGTACGGTATCCCTTATTATTTTGTATTTAAACACTTAGTTTTTATTTCAGTAGAAAAAGAAGATAAAAACAGCAGAATGCGGAATCGAACCCGGGCCGTATGATCTACTCCATGCACACTATCCACTGTACCACCGAGGACAAGCTGCCGGAAATTGCAATTTATAAGGGATATAAGATAATATGCTGCCAGCCCAGACCATATATAAGAACTAACCCTTTCGATACGCTGGAAATACTGGAATCAGTGCTTAACCCTAAATACTAAAATCAGTGCTTCAACCCTAGATACTGTAATCCGACCCTAAATTACACTGCATGCAATATATCTAAATACATTACAATAAGGGATACATGAAGTACCATACATTATGATCAGGAATACACCAAGTACCTAGGCCGCCGCCGGCGCCGCGGCCGCTGCCGCTTAGGGCTAACTCGCGGGCGCGTAGACCGTCGCAAAACATGCGCGTATGACGCCAAACAACATCCCGGATCTTTGCAATTTTCACGTGAAATGGGAAAACACTTTTGACGTTTAGCTGTGTTTAGCGGAGAAAACCGATTCAAATTAAAGTCGTTATTCTCCTGAATTTTTTCGCGGTTTGCTACTCAAGACAGGGATTCTAATTAAGGGATAC
The DNA here is from genome assembly GCA_022457155.1 of Cladopsammia gracilis. Lineage (NCBI taxonomy): Eukaryota > Metazoa > Cnidaria > Anthozoa > Scleractinia > Dendrophylliidae > Cladopsammia > Cladopsammia gracilis. Next base: position 1,602,265 of record JAJGOT010000085.1, on the reverse strand, counting down.
TCAGAAGCCGCTATTAGTGGAAATAGCTTTCAGAGATAAAATCTTGCTTCGAGGATGGGAGCAATGCGGGAAGATGTTTGTCACTTCGGGTTTCAGAACTGAAAAAGCGGAGATTCAAACAATTTCCAAGCAGTGGAGGGACTTAAAGGTAAAACAAAATACATTTTTCGATGGGAATTTATGTTGATATCAATCTGTGATTTTTTTGTCTTCTCGCTAGTTTTTCGGGAGAATTGTTTATAACGCGCTCAATTAAATTCAGTTGTTTTGATTTCTTTCATCGGAGACATCTCGGCCTCGATGAGCTCTAAATGGTTTGCGTTCTGCTTTTAAACATAAACGTATGGAGATTTGAATAAAATTTTTCGAAAGAAGATTGTGTTGTCCATTTTTATGTGTTTGTTCATTCATTACATAGGTTGAAAAGCGAATTTATGTAAATAAAACAAAACAAGACTTGGATTTTATAGTTGTAAACTTCACTCGCGTGATCTTATGCAAATATGTTTGTGTATTTTTTGCAATTTTGATTTCCAAATCAGTTTCTCGGACAATTTTTATAAGCAGCAGGTGTTCGGAAATTAGTCGTACTAATTATTCTAGACGGAGAAAAAGTTGTTTTTGTGAACTTGTATGGTCTAAATGTACTGTGCAAACGGTCGCGTAAGTTGCTAAAAGATAGCCCGGTCGTCAATTTTATTCTTGTGCTTCCGACCTTTTACCTCAGTTAAGTTTATCATCGGCTTTCTGTTCAAAGAGCGACGCTGTTAGGCTCAGGCGATCTATATATATATATATATTATGTTTGGGTACTAGATAACATAAAACACATTTTCCAGGGGCGTTCCGTTCTTTGGAGTAGAAATTGCGTGCAAATAACATTTTAAGGATGGTTATAATGTTCATTGATGGTATGTTCTTATGTAACATCTTGTTGGAAAGTGATCGAAAGCAGGAAAGTACTTAGATGACAGAGTTGCTTAAGGAGTGAATTGTCTTCGAAGCGAGAAGACAATGTATTACTCATTTCATCTTTACATTGTTCTTCTTCTTGTACGCGTTAGTTTATTTGGCCTACACACACCGAAAACTTACATTCCTTCCTCTTTACTACAATCAATTTTGGACATTAGGTACCTTCCAATATTGTTTTCGGGCAATTAAGAAATATGATGCTTTATAATTATAATTAGGCCATCTGCTCGCAGCACTTTACCTTCCATTAGGAACCACTAGTGAACAAAATTATTCGCATTTACGCTGTTTTTGTATGGGTATTCTTTTCAACTTAACTTCTTCGGAATTCATTGTTGCAAAACGTCACAAGTTTACAATTCCAAAACGAGGCTTGATTAGGTGAAATTAGCTGGTCTAAGGTAAACAAATTGTCAATACGGTTCAGTAAAGCACCTGTAAATACATGAAAATGTCATTATTTTTCTTCCCAAGTCTTTTATACTTTCTTTTGAAGTAATGAGATGGTCTCACGTTTAGGACCTTCCCTTCAATAACACTTCAGCAAGCTTTTTCTTACTTAATTGGTAAAGTAGACGTCCGGCGATATATTAGCCAGATAATCACTTCTTATATATTATCTTATAATTCAACACATTGATACACTGCCCTTACACTGTCCAGAGATGGTCATGACTTAGTTCTCGCGTGGACACTTAACGGTCACACTGATGAAGGGCTATGCCAGAAACGTTTGTGAACTCAATCACCATGACACTATTTACAATTTTCCCTTTTTTTTTTACTATTTTCGTTTTCATGTTTTAAACACATTTTATGGTCATGATATAGCGCTCTCGATATCGGTAGCCTGTGCGATTACCACCATCAATTACAAGCGATGGTGGTAATTTCACATTTTGAAGGAAAGTAAATATGATCGCTGCCTGCAATTTCGTATCTGGAGGAAAAGAATACGTGAACTAATGTGGATAAAAAGGGGAAAAGAAAATATGAGAAGTAAAAAGAAAAACTGTTGATCACATGATTGGGCAAAAAGGCGAGAAATATGCGTTGGGTCCCAGCCCAGTGTTTATTTGCGAAGCTGAATGAAAGTTGGTCAAAGTTTCAACCGCACGACCGGCGAAGTGAATGATGGCGCAAATTTTTCGGAAATTGCCTTATAGTAATCAGCTCTGGAATAAATATAGATTCGATACTTCCTCACAAAAGTTTCTGAGCTTTACTTTAACCCTATCCAGACCGGGCTTTTTTTGACCGTCTGGGACCGGGGGGGGGGGGGGGGGGGGGGGCTCCGGAAACCGCTTATGCTATGGCCACCAAATTTACACAGAATAATGTTGTCATGAATTCTAGTAACTACAGATACTTTGGTGTCATAATGACGTGACGTGGCGTCATTGTGACGTCATATAGTCGATTTTATTGGCTAAAACAGTCTTTCATCAATATTTTCTCAATTTTGAACATATAACAACACTTTAACAGCTACCTATTTGATAAAAGTCTTATGTTTACTAACACTGTTTTTGTTGATAACAATAACAGTGACGTCATTATGACGTCATATACAATGAAATAACCATCTGAAACGTTCTATAAGGCATATCTCTGAAACAAACGGTAGTGTTCATACCAAACTTTCACATATTGATGCAGGAGCAAAAGTTAATGAATTCGTACACTTTGTTGCCATGGTAACAGCATGTGACGTCATAGAAGTGATGTGTACATTTTCTTAAAAACTTGAACAGATAACTTTGCAAATTATGGCTTTTCATGTACCTAATGAATTCAAAAAAGCTTTCTCAAGTGAAAAGGGCATTTTTGTAATATTTTGACAATAAATGTTTAGAGATAAGGGAATTACACTGACAGGTAAATAAATTTCCCATTTTTTTGTCCGCCATCTTGGATCCGCCATCTTGAATTAGGCCAAACGTGTTTATTTCGGTAAAAAACACCGAAAAATAAAGCAAATGGACTGCTAAAGCTTAGTTTATTGTGGGCAAATGTTTTACAATCCAAAATAAGAGCCAATAATATAATTATAGAGAGAAAAGACCTATAGTAAAACTTCGATCCGCCATCCTGGATTTTGACCATTCATATTCTACATTTTCCTAAAATTACCGTTAATTAACCTTAATTAATAAACAATTATACATAATTTGATCAATTATCGCTAACGTAATTGGAAAATATTAATTCAATAGGAAAACTTTGAAATAATCTGGATTAAAGCGAAAAATGCTAATTTTGTAAAACATAGGTGTCAAAAAGCGGTTGCTATGGAAACGTCAATGTCGGTGGACAAAGGACGCTAACTGGAAAATGTTTCCAGATAAATTTTAGGAAAAGTCACCAAATTTGGTGGTCATTACATCGACCGTTTTGAAACGACACAACTTCAAAGTTCGAGCGGGCTCCAAAAGCCTCCCCCCCCGGTCTGGATGGGGTTAAGCGGATTGCAGCTGAAAGATCTCGCCATTACGGCTGCAGGAGCTAAAACTAGAAAGTTTGTTCGTTTGGCATGTACTGGATTCGACCACTTTAAAATATTTGTTCAACGACAAAGAAAAAATTGGACCGTCCCAGTCCGTCAGCCCGTCAAAGTGTTTGATCAAAGCGTTTGAAAGCAGTTAACAACATAGTTTGTATACTTTAATCAAACAAACTTTGGAAGTATGAAACCTTCTTTTTTCATGCGAAGTTTTAGAAAACCTGGCAAGGTATGAAGCCTTATAGAGTATCAAATGTGTAAGTTATGCGCACTGTTTTATTCTGAGATGTTGAGGGAAAGAAGATGTACCACGTTCTCGCCAGTTTCTGTTGGTGGAGTTGCTTCGTCTTCTCCAGTAGTTTGCGCGGGAGACCTACAGAGATTCTCATCTGCTCCACGTTGGTTTGACATTTGTTTAAATAAATGCCACATACGCGCAAAATGTTGTTTGACAGTTTCACCTCTATACACATCAAGACAAATGGATTCGGGTTGATGTAGACGATAACGACGGCCTTCACTTTCCAGATAAAGCTGTGGAAAATGCCAATTCCGCGACCCACTAAAGTTTGTTACTTCGTCAATAGAACCATCAAGAAATTGCTGGACAATCATCATAACGTTTACAACTATTGTTGGCACGTCATCCTTGGTCCAGGTTTTCTCCTCTGCTATGTCCGGGTGTTGAGTACATCTAAGAGCGTAAAGCGCCAGAACCAGTGATTGGAAGACATGAGACTTCAAGTATGGTCTGTGACCAAGGCATTCACCCAGATCGACGAACCGCTCACCCTCCGGGACTTGCATATCATAGTACTGAAGCTGTTTGACTGGAGTACATCGGAGTTTGTACTTTGCGAATTTTTTTGCGCGTTCTTTGTCCTCAACACAATCATAATTTGCCATTTGCCTGTAACAGAAATATTTAAGAAACATAATTTGAAGCGATTCTGATATTTGTTAATAAAAAGAACGATTAATAACAATGGATGACTCAATGAATTATTAACCATCGTGAATAAATGGACGAGCATATATATCGAATGGCTTAGGTCTGTGAGAAACGCAAAATATTCCAATTCCATGTATTGATGAAGTACTAAATATCATTAAGAAGCAGCACGGTGCAGATCAGCATGGGATTTTTTGTAAATTGAATTATCAGGTTAAGGGGGCTCCCTATAGTTTATAGCCGCACGCGCGCAGATGACGCGGGCTTCAGTAATTTTGCATGTGCTCACACGAAAGTGAAGGTTTTTCCGAAATTTTGTGACGTCAGCAATTGAAAGCAAAATTTTCTTGAGTTTCCTTCTAAAACTTTGCAAATTTTGAGATATTAATGCTGCTTTTCACATACTCTGTTTAGAAAAAAATCTGTCAGAGTATTTTAGTTAAACTATTAAATACTACGAAATTGCGAGATACCGAGGAAACTGTCTGAAGAAACCGATTTTTTTCCTTCTAAAACGTTGGTCAACCTTATCCATTTCCGCAAGATAGCAGAGTTTAGAAACATTAACCGAAGGAAACTCGAAATATCCTTGCATAATATTTGCCATTATTAAGATACTCTGCTGCCATAGCAACGGCTTCTACCAAAAAGAGTGACAACTGTCAATTACTCGTGCCGGTAAGGCAACGAGTTAAGGTTTGCCCTCCGTTTTTCTTTCTTTTCTTCGTGTTTTCGTATCTACTTTTTTGCATCGTGTTAGATCTGGGTACGAGAATACGCACGCATGCACTGCGAGAAATTTTTGAGCCTACGATACTTGGGATTCGGTGTGATCGGCATCGTTTTGCAAGCAAAAGCGAAACAAATTTTTGTTTTATTGTTTGTTGCTGTTTTGCTTAAGTGTTTGTCCTCGAGTAACGTACGTTTTAGCGTATGCTGTACATATGTGCTTGCCCTAGAATCGCCTTTGATTCGCAATGCATAAATATGTTGGCATCCTTGCTGAACCAAAATTGCAAGACAAGGAAATTACGCTTAAATTTGTAACTCATGACAGTTAGCGTAGGCGCTTTTGTTAAAACTCTAGGGAGCCACCATAAAGGGGAAGTGTCATGGGGATTTAGTGTTATTTCTAAAACCCAAAAAATGTTTTTGTATTAATGGTCCAGTGGTGTGATAAATTACCACAAAACATACCAAAACCGCGAGGAGTGTCTCTAGTCAGAGACAGGTTGTGTCGGAAGTAATTGCAACGAATTTTTTTCAAGTTCCCACACTTTCGTCTTCAAAATGGGCTAGAACAGACCATGATTTGTTCCTCTTTAAAACTTCGTTGATTTTGTTCCCTTGCTGTTTAAGTATTATTTTGAAAATAAGCAAAGTTATTGCAGCATGGTTCTCACCAAAAATAGTCAAAATCATCGTTATACTTCCCTTTAACTTTTAAACTGCAGTTTCTATTCAAGTGGGGAAGTACGGACACGTCATTTATTCTTAAACTTGTGCATGTGGACTGAGTTATAATAAAAACAAGACGCTGTGGGAGCGTATACTTGGGCGTCGTTGTATTAGCCATATTGGAAAATAAATGTCTTGGGAATCTGCATGCACGTTATTTCACGGTTTGATGATAGCGAATATTTTTTACATTTTTGCCACGAAACAACGGAACGGTAGAGTCTAAATGCTATAGCTCAGAAGGATGTTGGACACCTTAATGAGAATATATGATGTAAGAACCAGATTAACTACCCATAAGTCTAAGCCTGACTGGTTAGCTTTTAATTAGGGTTGGGGTTAGCATGTATATAGTTCAATTTAAACCGAACCGACGCAAGCAGCTCGATAGTGTTGTGGTTGTGTCGTCTCTCTAACAATCTAGATACTGCCTCAGGTCACAGGTTCGAGCCTTGGTGGGAACTTAAGACATTTTTTACAGTTAAAAATTTATTGAAGATAAAATTCCAAGTGTCGACATTACGTCATATTACTCTCAATAAGGTGTCCGACCTCCTTCTGAGCTATAGCAGGTACACTCTATACAACGACACATGCTACAATTTTCCCGCGAAACAACGTCAAATGCATCGCGTGGGGCGTCATGTGGCTGCGCATGCTCGATGGAAAAGCAAACGGAGGCTCGCAGTGGTTTCTCTCTCGTTCGGCGTTGCTCGGCGTTGGAGAATCAAAACAACTTTTCGAATTGAAAGTTTTTCTGGAACTATTCCCGCCATTATTATATTAAATCTTGAATGAAACTTATTTAATCAAAGTTAACGACAGAAGTGATAGTTTATGAGGAGAGAAACAAATTTAGCAAAGTAATTTGAAACCTTTCCAGTAATGCATAACGCAGCTATTTCATAAAACATCTCGCAATCAGACACACGAAAGTTTATCCAATTTTTATTCCTCTGTATCCGAAACATAAAAAAGAAAATTAAATGAAAAAATGATCGCTTTAAGGTTATTTTCGCCCGAGAAACATTCACTAGCGCAAGCGAAACTCGCAAGAAACGTATCGCAAGACACGTGCATTGTTTACATCTTCTATCGGCGGTGAATTTTTACACCCGAAGTTTCAGTTGGTTGTCAACTTCACGAAATAAAAATTCATGAAAGGCAAACAACCGAAAGCAGAGAAATATAATTAACTGGGACTCCTACCACGCTTATATTTCTTCTTTCGTTGTCCAGTGTTCACGTTTTATTAAACAAGCGCTATGCATTCGTCTAAATCTTCTTCATGTTCGTTTAAACATGTTTTGGTGAGGTTTCGTCCTGAAGGTATCGTAGAATTCATCGCGAGAATGCCAAACACTTTATAATAAGAAACTGTTAGACTGCAACAGAGAAAACACATCTCGCACTTTGTCAAGTTCGCCTCGCAACAACAGGTCAAAATGAGCAAGCCCATTCCCGTCCCCAGATTTGCGCAATATAGCACATTTGTGGACTAACAAACTGCATTTTGATACTTGGCCGCTTTGCCCAAGTAAAAACACATGTATGAGCACGCTAAGAACAAGAGCTTGGTTCGCTACTCAAAGGTCATGTCATATTATGGCACAGAAAATTACCTTCGAAGAATTTTCATGCCTGCCATACGAGTTTCGTCTACGGAAAATAGAGAACTGTCTATCTTCATGTCAGCGTCGGGATGTTGCAAGGCCATCTGGTTGAGTATTTTGAAAATACGCACAGCAATTTTGACTGGATGGTCACTGTCCATTGTAGAAAGCCAAGCTCTTTCAGCAAAGGTACTATCGAGGAGGACATCACGGTGGATTTTTGTGAGAATCTTATCCAAAAAGTGTTTCTCTTTCAGAAGCTCATGTTGCCAGGTTGAGCCCATGTGTAAAACGCACACTTCTTCCAAGTCACCATCATAAATCTCTCTCAAGTCTATTGCCAGAACAAGATCAACAGTCATTTTAAGTTTTTCTCCGTTTTCTAGGTTGTAATTGAACTGCATCATCAGAGCTGGTCCATTTTCTCTTGTCCCAGTACAGTCAGGACTTGCAAATCCACCGTGTTCCCAATCAGGCAGAAGCGTCATCTTCATCAAGGCTGCATTTACAGCGCAATCAAACCTTATATGGATAAGTCGCGGCTCTATTCCATTGTCATCATCATCACTTTCATCAGCACTACCATCATCACCATCATCACCATCATCACTACCATCACTACCATCAACATCGTCATCAACATCGTCACCATCACCATCACCATCACCATCACCATCACCATCACCATCACCATCATCACCACCATCATCACCACCATCACCATCATCATCATCATCATCATCATCATCATCCGTGTCATACCAATTATTTATATAAAAGGTCAAATAAATCGTGTCGACCGGGAGGATTCCTGTTACACTGGAGTCTCCTTCTAAACGCTCAAAATGTTTAAGACCGTGAGAGAACAAATTGGTGCCCACTATTTTCTCAGATCTTGTCTCGGAGAGGTCCCACTGGAAAGCAAAATCCATCTCATCCGGTTGTCCAACCTGCACGCAATAAAAATAATACATAAATGTTGTTTACAACGACTTCTTTCACTTAGAAAAATCATAATTTATCTCAACACTCAGAGTATGGGCGCTTTGCACAATCTAGATCTCTGAGATCTTTGGGTGTTTTAGAGGAAACACCGACCGTTTTGCAATCTAATTTTATCTTTACTGTAAATGAGGTGAATAAAGACGTCGATTAATCTCGACGTTTGGTACCATTTTTCCCGCAATAAAAGATGTTAATCGAAACTAAAAAAAACATCTTCGGGTCTTCTCGGACATTTTTCGGAAAATGTTTGCAACATTTTTTATTACCTTCAGACAATTTTAGAAACAGTTCCGACAACTAATGATCTCAAAATCTCTTCTTAGTAAGAATGTCATTTATATTTAGGAAACAAAGAAGGCAAAACCAAGTATTAGGGGACCTTTCTACAGCTACATCTACATTTATTTAGTCGGTAAAATTCTTCCAAGGAAAAAACGGTCGAGTGTCTAGATCTCCGTTCTACACAAATCTAAAATTGATAATTAGACGTTGTTTTGCACTCAAGCAGTTTGAGGCCTGGGTTTAAGGTCTGTTCCGAAAATATGGTGGAAAATATGGCTAGATTACCTAGACCATGTTGAAATTTTCCCTGAATGTAAATCTTGATGTCTTCTTCTGCTATAACGCATAAGTTTGGTCACGTAACATGTCACGTTATTAAAATTTTAAAATTAAGCAAATCGGCGATATGCCAGCGAATATTCTTTGTGTAGCTCAATAAATTAGCTTTCCCGATGGAGGTTTAACATATTTAACCTTATACGTTTGGAATGATTGTCCTCTAGTTTTAAAATTACAGTTATAGCTTATCAAAGGTTGAATTTGTGACTTAAAAATGACCTTTGTCTTCACAAAATCGCGTTTCGCTTGCTCTACTATCCCTGAGGAAAAAGGAGGGACTACTCGTAGTCTAGTTTGGAATGATCGTCCATTGTTCTTAAAAATATTTTATCCCTATCCCTGCGTCTTCAACTGTCAATAGATGCGTTCATGCTCTGGGTGCATCATGGGTAATCACGGCAACATGGCGGGAAATTCCAAACATTGGTATAGGAGCTAACGACAAAATATTAAAATTTGGAGATTCGATAGCTAGTTAGTCTCAAACCGACGTACTTTTCCCCATACATTCTATGAATATTTTTGTGCTGCTGGAATACAAAGGTGTTTGGTGACAGGATTTCAAGAACAGGTACATGATCTTGACTTCACTTCAAGGAAATATAATTATTATTCATGATTATTACCTTAGTTTGATTGTATGAGCTTCCACATTGCATCATTCTGCCCTTGAATAAGGAGTCTTCCTTCTCTATGAGTTCCCCCAACTGATTCATCATTGAAATCATATCAGACTCTATTTTCTTGGCCAAACCTTCCCGATAATCCACTCTCCTCTTCTTGTCACTGTCTAGTAATTCCTGTAACAATCCATTCTGCTTCTCAGGAGACAAGTGTAGAAACCAGCTTCTGATTCTATCGGCCATCAGGAAACTGTCAAAAACAATTTTGGCACCATTGCCAATCAGAGATGTCAGAGAAAGTGCCAGCAATGCAAACGATTGTTATCGGAGCTATTGAGATTAAACATTTTGCTGATTATTAATCTTCATGTATTAAAAGCAGTAATAAATGTTGTTGTTGTTATAATAATGTCACATAATATAATCCTTTGAAACAATATTTCTGACATTTCAGATAATGATTACTCCAGACAAACATCGGAAAATAATTGTCAGTGGGGCTAGGTCCTGGGAGCTGAGGGCGACCGTACCTTTTAGGGGTCAAAATTTGTATACTGGTACCGTTTAGAGTTCTAAAATCTAAAACGACCACTGTTACAATTATTGCATTATTGAGTCAAAAAAATGACTCACAGGAACTTTTAGAATTGGTACCCCAACCCTCCCGCTACTAACTCCCCCCCCCTCCCCCACCTCTTAGGGGTAAAAATCCATTTAAGCCACTCCAATCAAATAGGATTCTGGTACCTTTGTAGGGTTTTCCTTGAAAATATCCAATGAGCACCCTTGTCATTTTTATATGGAGCCCACTCCCCTGCCCCCTGGTCACTAGGCAGCTAATACTGTATGTGTAGAACAATAATCTGTTCAAGCAAATTTCAGCTTTACTTAAGTGGATATGAAGTGAAATTTCACTACCGTTTTGCTTTAGGGTTTTATGTTGTTTGTATCACCTTTGTTTCGTTTTCAGTCATTTTCCTCTTTCGCGTGAAGAGGATCCACAATTTTTAGTGGTTTGAAAACTCCCGCCAAGGCCTGACATTTGCGACATTTTGAGCCTGGCCAAAAAGGTATTTGTGATGTCATTTGTGTGTTCAATCACAACTATAAAACATGGCCGAGAATTGGAGGAACTTGGGGCTAAAATACGTGTCACTTTCAGCCATATTTAATCAAAATCATTCTTCCACAATTTGCCAAAACTCCACTGTAAATCGAGTGATGCGCTCAGTTGTAAACACACTAATGACATCACTAGAACCCAGGTCCTTGTCTAATATACCCAACTTGCATCGGTTGTTAAAATATGTTCCCGCCACTTCAAGTTACTTATTTTCCAATCAAAATAATTCTAAAAGCACCTATTTTTAGATTGCTGAAAAAAAAATGGTAGCGAAATTTCACTTCATGTACACTTTAATGTATACAGACAGTATATATACCAAAAGGTTTATTTTGCAGGGTTTGACCAAGCACCGGGACTATATACTGCAAATAAAGCCATAAATAATAGAGCGATTTTCAATTGAGTGTCACATTAAACCAAAACCAATTGAAAGTGATCACTCTGGCCAATCACAGCAGACACACATAATCCAATGAACCAATCAGAACTCGAAGCAAATACATGTAGCCGATGCCAAGCACTGGGGAAAACATGTGCGAGCAAGTCGCCATTGGTTTATTGGTTTCACTTCTGATTGGTTTACTTAACAAAGTGGCAAGACATTTTTAGCCAATCACAAAGCATAGAAATGCAAAACCAAAGCAATTGCAAAATTACTTTCAACAGCCAATTGAAAACCACTCTATATGTGTGTTAACCAGTAAGCTTAAGGAGGCTCGTACCCATTTCTCAAGTTCACACCCTTTCAATTTTAATGGGCCATGCTTCCATGGCAACGGAATGGTGATCCTCTGAAATTCACAAGTTGCGGAGTTTCTCTAGATCAAGAGAAATTTTTGAAAAACCCGCTACTGGACTAATTGACTAGACCATGGGCTTCAACTGGACAAAGTTTGAAAGAAATGTATGAGAGCGTTTTCGAAATTTTTAGGGATGAAGTTTTGGGGATTATAAATACAGTGGAAAACATACTATCGACATAATTGGCTAATATCTAAAGAAAATGATGCGCGATGGGGATACAGTTTCATCTCATAGTAGTTTGATTCCATTTAAAATGGTGTGTGAAAAAGTGAGGGGGTTGCTTTGGCCGATTGCGAGAAAGAAGGATTTGATTAGCGTGCGTTCAGCTGCTCTTGTTGCCATTTTTGTATGTAATTTGGTCTACGCCTACAAATGTGATGATAATTTGGAAACCGCGAGATAAATTTTTTTAAAAATTTGACAATCTCGAGATTGGTCATCAATTTATATGGCCTGCAAGTTTCAAGGACATTGAAGACATGCAAGGCAATAAAATAGGGCCTCCAATGTACCAATTTTTTTCCCGCAGATTTTGTGTTTACAAGTGAGCGTCCTCATTATTCACGAGTATTGTTTTCAAGTTTCATATGCACGTGCAAAACTTTACAAAAAAAATTATTTGCATCGAACAGAACGCTCGATTGCTTTCCGAAGAATTTTCCGAAACATGCTAATAACTGGCTTGCGTTACGAATAGCAATGACAACAGCACTGATGAAGACAACGTCGGAAACGTCACGGATGCGAAAATAACACATTTATGATTGTCTCACTCTGGTTATTTGTTGCAATCGGCGTAGCATCTGTTCCTTATTTAGATATAAAATAGCGCAAAGCAGAATTCTCAGCTAAAATATAAAGTTGTCACGCTGTTCTTGCGTGTGACATATTAAAGAAGCACTGTTTCTGCATTACGTTTATAAATTTCCAAATTGGGATATGCTCTTCTTGTCCTGCAATTTTAAAGAGACCCTCGGTATAGCTGCATTACAGCGTAATAGCGCAACATCGAGTGCGTAATGTTATTACAGTTCTCAAGCCAGCTACTAGCATATTTCGGAAAATTCTTCGGAAAGCAATCGAGCATTCTGTTCCGATGCAAATAAATTTTTTGCTAAAGCTTTGCACGTGCATATGAAACTCGAAAACAATACTCTTGAATAATGAGGACGCTCACTTGTAAACACAAAATCTGCGGGAAAAAATTGGTACATTGGAGGCCCTATTTTATTGCCTTGCATGTCTTCAATGTCCTTGACACTTGCAGGCCATATAAATTGATGACCAATCTCGAGATTGTCAAATTTTTAAAAAAAATTTATCTCGCGGTTTCCAAATTATCATCACATTTGTAGGCATAGACCAAATTACATACAAAAATGGCAACAAGAGCAGCTGAACGCACGCTAACCAAATCCTTCTTTCTCGCAATCGGCCAAAGCAACCCCCTCACTTTTTCACACACCATTTCAAATGGAATCAAACTACTATGAGATGAAACTGTATCCCCATCGCGCATCATTTTCTTTAGATATTAGCCAATTATATCGATAGTATGTTTTCCACTGTATTTATAATCCCCAAAACTTCATCCCTAAAAATTTCGAAAATGCTCTCATACATTTCTTTCAAACTTTGTCCAGTTGAAGCCCATGGTCTAATCAATTAGTCCACTAACGGGTTTTACAAAAATTTCTCTTTATCTAGAGAAACTCCGCAACTTGTGAATTTCAGAGGATCACCATTCCGTTGCCATGGAAGCACCGATGTAAACAAATCCTATACTCCCATAAAGTTCAATGTACTGTGTGTTTGCATGCAAAGTGGCTTGACTTTTTATGCGCTACAACAAAAGATATGGCCCATTAAAATTGAAAGGGTGTGAACTTGAGAAATGGGTACGAGCCTCCTTAAGGTGATTCCTTAGTAATGCATTGTGCATTACTACTAATACTTTGCATGATTTTTTGCATCATTTATAGTAGTGCATACCCCTAATTACTAAACTTAATTGGTGCATAATGCACCAGTCAAAGTAAATCCCGACCCACCCCCCCCCCCAACCCCCCCCCCCCCCCCAAAATCTTGATATAAATTTTCAACTAGGTCAAATTTTTCTTTCTTTTTCGACATTTTACAGGTAGGTGGCTACGCCCCTGCCAACTGATGACACTGATCCCCACGCATGTCCTCAAAACGAAGAGATTTTGGACAGTGAACTACTCGTACAGTATGGCAACTTTTGTCACTCGACTGATAATCTCAAATTCCAGCTAATTCTTCATGGATTTTTCGGATCTACTACAATGTCATAGAAAATGTAGTTATGTCATAACCTTAACACTGCCTAAATATTTAAACAAAACAACAGCAATGAGGCAATGAGGCGGCCAGAGTACAGGTACATGCAATGAATCACAATAATTATCAATCCCCTCACAAAATGTCAACTATGCTCTTTTGGCACATCAAAACAATATTCTATTACGAGCAATAACTGACCTTCCCAGAAGTTACGAAGTATCCAGGTAAGAAGGTTGCAAGCGAAATGAAGATGAAAACCGATCGAACAGATCCTTGAAAGCGAAAATGGCAAAAGGCAGCTGAGGAAGAGAGAGGTCCCTGGGAACGAGTGTTGGAAATATTTCCTGGATGATGCTGGACTGGACTTATACAACATGGATTAGTAAAGCGAATGTCCCTTGTAAAACGCCTTATCAGTATTGAAGAGTTATTTAAACGCATAGATGTCTTACTTCAATCCATGATTTCACTAGTAATCCATTCCAGCGTAGTCTAGCATAATCTAGGCCTTGTTCCATTAAATGTAAGAAGAACTTAGGATTTCAGCGTGGGTGGGGTTAGGTGGGTTTATAACTCTCTCCCAGTTTCCCTCGTACAGCAATCACAAACAAAAACATGGCGGTCACGACGTTGATGAATGTCCGCACGGGATAATTTAAGTGGAAAGTGGAACTTATTCGAAGCAATTGTGACGATCGTTTAACCTTTTTCGACTCAGGAAACCACGTGGAAAATTTTGTAAGTCCATTTCGTTGTTGTCGATGTTCTTTTCTCAGCAGTCGTGACATAAGCTTAATTTTCTAATGCAAAATATTTTGCAAGGGACAGGTCTCTTCCTGTGTCCCTCTACACTAGCGTTTTCTAGGTACGGAGTGACTTTATTTAATCGGTAAAATAGTTTGGTAATAATAGAAAATAGATGGCGTAATATACCTTATGAATCTGTGAATCTTTTGTTTTCTTTTGTTTCATCAATTTATAATTTTCTAATGGTCACTGACTGCATGTTCACTGCACTTTAATAAAGTTATATACACACAGGTTAGGTAAGATCACTCTACTGTGTCCGCGTCGTTTGTTCTTTAGTCTTTATTTTTTTGCCCTTGTGCACCCTAACACCAGGATAAAACCATAAAAATAAACACTATATTGTAATACCATAAGGTTGTAATTTTCTAATCTGGCAGGTAATATTATGTCTGACAGTTTCCATTCTAATTGACAAATTCGGCTCGCATTGTTGTACCCAATTCCCGGGAAATTATATGGAAATACTGTGAACAAATTGTGATCTTATTCCCAGAAGGTTTGAATTGGGTACAACAATGTGTTAGCCAAATTTGTCTTTTCTAATACATGACTTGTATCATTGATCAGTGGTCATTAATTGAAGGTTTTCCAGGCGTAGTCAATCGATAGAAATCGATATCGGAAATCAATCGATACCATCGATATCAATCACCGATTGATATCGATTGAAATCGGTAATCGATAACAATCGAACTCACAGAAAAAAATTATTATCGATTGTTATTATAGATTGTGATAATGGATAATAATCGATAGCAATCGACAGTAATCGATAACAATCACTAATCCCAAGGAGTCCCTGGATGAGTGTTCGTTTCAAAGATGGCGTTACTATTTAGTAAACAATACGGGACCCACGTTCAAATGGTAAAACATTTTATTATTTCAGCAGCTAGTTCTTGGCTTGGGGTTTTAAAATATTATAACTTGTCCATTCATCCCAGTGCTGTCGATTGCATCTTGCATTTCCTTTATGGCGTTCTCGCGTAGATGAAAGTGCAACTCGATCCTATATATGCACGGACATTGTAGCCCTCCCGAACGCTTCCATCTTTTGGCATAAGGTGCCGCACTTGGCTTGGCAGAAGCTGTTATTTCACTGTGAATAATAACCATCACTCATCACTCATCTGTGTCTCATCACTCATGCCTTTTAACTTGCCAAAATTTATGAGTCCATGTATAAAGCAATGTCTGCAATTCAAATTTAAATCTTCAAAACTTTATATTCCTTATCCATTCATCTCCAGAAATTGGGGATGACACTTTGTGCGGCCCTGATCAGAAGGGTATTTGACTGCTAAATGTCTCTATTATATTAGTGAAAAGACAAATACAGCGGAAGTCACTTTTGGAAGTATCTGATACTGACAGTTGAACTGTCAATTATTGACAATTCATTACCAAAAAATGTTTTCTACTTAAACACAATTTAAGGTACAGTATTATGCAAATTAGGCAGGTCAAGATTGTGCAGTTCAAGAAAATATCCATACTCCCCCCACAGAAGGTTTTTTGTTTAGTACCCCCTGTCCCCCACAGGAAATTCCAATTTAGCTTCATACTTTGCCTCTAAAATGTTGGCTTTTAAGACCCCCTGCCCCCTAGGAATTTCCAATGACTTTCCATGGGGTGGGTATGGATTTTTTCTGGAAGTACACATTTTATTTTATTGTGCAATAAAATAAAATTAATTTATTTGCTGCCAAGAAAGTATCTGCATGTTAATTTATAGTTTAAAACAGTGTTAACTAAAAAAAATTGTATATGCATGTTTTTAAACAGCCACCAGGCCTGATTTCATAAAGTAATCTTACAGTACCAGCAGTAGCATCTCACCACAACATGGAAGAACAAATATCTCAAGCAAAAGAGATGCTGTCATTGCAAGATTCAACAAAGAAAGAAGAAGCAGTAAGAATTTTAATTGGCATCTCAAAACAAGGAAACAATAAGGAGGCTACAGATATCTTAACTAAATGCCTGGAAGAAAGAGAGGGAATCACTCCGGAGAATCTAGATGATGTTAAGTGGTGTGTCAAGACTTCTGAAGAGGAGAAGAGACTCCAACATGCTGTAGAGGAGCTTTATAATTCCATGAAAAAAGATGGTGAAGACAAAGTGGCAGTTCGAGATATTGACGAGGCCATGAAAAGAGCAGAGGCAAAACTCAAGGTGAGATTAATACAACTGATCAGCCAGTATTGCCAATAATTACTTTTTATTAAGCGTGGCATTTCTTTATATTCACACATACCTTATTTCCGCAAATAATAGCCGGAAGTGATTATTATTTTTTTTACACCAAATGGGGGCAATTATTTGAGGGGAGGGCAGTAAATCGAGGGGGGTGATTATTTAAAATATTGCTTGCTGGTGCTAATGTGCTAATCAGAGAGCTTGAATAAGAAATTAAATAAAGGAAAGAGTCACAATAGAAAAACTATATAATGTAACCTCTGCTTATGTACATTGTACACTGTAACTTTTCTGTAATTGTAATGATTGTTTTCTATATAAGAAGTGAATTTTCAACTTGACTGCGAGGATGTGAACTTAGAAAGGGGAGGGGATGGGGGCGAGTAATCGAGAGAGGCGATTATTTCAAATAATTTTATTTCCACCAAAGGGAACGATTAATCAAGGGACGGCTATTATTTGAGGAAATAAATTATGGTATATGAACACTGTAACACTTATGCCAACTCTCCCGGATTATCTGGGAGTCTCACGGATATGGAACAAATATCCCGGTCTCCCGTACGGGTCGCCAAATTTCCAGGATAAGCAATAGGCTAAGATTTTAACCCAAATTTTCCCCAAATAAAAAAAAACTGCAGTCTTTCATCATATCTTAACTTCACAAATGCTTTTTGGGTCTCAGAAATGCAGGTAATGGCACCTTTAGAGGGTAAAGCAAAAAAAAAATTGTCCGACCCCCCTAGATGCTCGCGACTATGTCGCTTGATTCACACCTTTGGTGAGAAAACAATGTCACCCTCAGAAGAAACTCCCTATTTTCAATCTCCAGAGGTTGGCATCTCTGCAGTAACCACAAGATGCAGGCACATGACCAGGAAGTGCATCTTATCTCTAGTATGATCCCAATATACAAGTGTACAATGTACATATATGTTATGCAGTGGAGCCTCTATCGGGGGGACGCCATCACAACAAGCAGTTCTAAGTAGAGGTGGCCCTTATTTAAATTAATAGCCTGAGGTGATGATTATTACAAAGATTACGTACATGAGCATTTTGCCTGCCTGGACCAGAATTAATCCGCCAAAATGACAATATTTTGCTTACATTATTTCGATGTTGTATCACCAAATGCCTCCAAATTAAATAATTACACAACTTAATTGGATAAAAAGATCCTAATGATAGAGCAAAACAGAAGCAGTAGTTTGAAGATAAAGTGCAGGATTACAAGAATGGAAGTGTTTAAACTTGATGTAATTAATTATAAATGCATTTGAGAAGACATAGAGGATATTACATGGCCGCGCGGAGATACAGAATTTCTCTTCGAGTGTCGAAAATTATTTCATGAGTGAACGCAGCGAACGAGTGAAATATTTTTCAACACGAGAAGAGAAATTTTGTATCTTCAAGCAGCCATGTAATGTTCTATTTATTATTAATATAAACACCAATGAAATACCATCCATTTCACTTTTATTAATATTTTTTGTAGTCCTAAAGTAGAACAACGTGTCAGAACTAAAAAATGGAAATACACGGCCTTAAATGTGTAAACGAAATACAAATTCCTTTCGTTTACTTAAGCAATAGAACACATTTTCTATGAGTTTACCGGCGTGATAAACCCACTCGGGATGTTGGGAGAACACGAGAAAAGCTTGTGGGTTTATCATGCCGGTAAACTCATAGAAAATGTGTTCTATTGTTTTTATGAAATAACTATGTAAAGCGTTTGGAAAGAGAGAACTATCTTGTAGTTTTGTGCCGATCAAGTAGCTTATTCTCATAACATTCATCGGATGACGCAGGAAAACCAATCAAATCGGCTGAAAGAATAAATGAACTTTACTCGATGCCACTGACAAAGCTGCACTGACAAATTCTCGGGTTCAACGAAAGAGATGAAAAGTTTTAGCGTTTTCAAATTCATCAGTTGAAATTTATCAGCTGAAAGAAGAAAAGATATTCAATGATTCAAAAGTTTGTTGAATGGGAAATCCAGAAAATTGTGTCCGAAATCCGCCGCCGCAAACATGAATGTACGAGGAAAGTTTGGAAGCCTACAATTTTTATGGCATGTTTTGGATTCAAAGATTGCCTTCTTGTCAAGAATTTTTCAACTGGAATAAAGGTTAGTTCCAGAAACTCAGCTTCTGAAAATGTTTTCGACTTTATCTACTTACTTTGAAGTGTACAGTGAAGCCCATACTTCTCTACATTAAGTGCAGAATGAAAACTAAGCTCATTGTTTTTTTTTAAGCCTTTAGTTCTGCGAGTTTGATTGGTTTGATGGAACAGACCAAATTGTTTGATCATTTCATGCAAAAAATTTGTTTAACCATAAACCTATAATTTTTGTTAGTTTCATTTGCTTCTTCTTAATTGATCATCCTTGCTTGGACACATAATCAGAATTTAAACTGCATCCGGTACAAATTAAAGTATTCCATAGAAAGCAAAGTGCTCTCACAAAAACAAAACACAATAAAGCGTATAAATGGAATCGGTGTAAAATAATTATCCTAAACAACAAAGCCATACTTTTTAATTCTATTGTGCAAATTCGTCATATTTAGAAGTTATCTTTAGGATTTGTAGGCACATTTATAAACTTCGTTCAGATGAATTTTAATCGAAATTTCCTCAGTTTGAAAGCCATTGTTTGCTCTTTTGGATCCATTTTGAGCTTTTCACTAAACCTTCAGCTCAGTGAACTCACAAAAAGTACATATCGAGGTTGTTTCGCTTGTCCTTCATCGCTGCATGTAAGCCTTTCCAATGTTAAATGAAAATATATTCCTGTTGTTGATGTAAGTTTTAAAACAAGCTTAGCGTTCTTTTATCGATAAGCCATTTTTTGCTTCCGAGCATGGGAAATTTTTGCCTTACATGTAGGTTTGAGCAGCAACTTATTGTTTACAAGAAACATATCTTCTGTTCTCATCTTCTAACAGACTGCAATATGCAATAAGACACTAAACTGGCTCGAGTCGTGAAATTCTTTTTCCTCAGGCGTGTGTTGATGCGGTAACGAAAATTGAACTTTGTTTACTTTACAGTTTCTCTTGCGCGGTTTTCTGAGTTTACCAGCACAATAGTTAATAGGTTTTTGACCAATCAGAACGCGCGTAGTATCTCAGTTATTTTATAAAATGTAATAAAGGGCTTAAATCTAAAGGTTAAAGGGATTAAATCGAGAATATTTAAATTCCAGTTAGGTTTGTCCACCATTCTGAAATTGTGTCGAGACTACTTTGACAAAGACGCCGCTGCGAAAAGCACGATTTGGTCTTTTCACGTGTGAAGATGTATGTTATTCTCACATGTGAAGATATGATGTTTTCGTGCAAAAGCTCACCTGGTATTTCATTGGTATTTATATAATAAAATATCTTATCACATTTTCCTATTTTTCATTGATAGACTTCTTAATTAATCCATGCTTTTGTCAGTTCCTCATGTTATCCTCTTTTTTCTTTAATAATAATGCATCAGTAACCAACATGCTCATGTTACAGGAAAGAGAAAAGGATATTCAGGAAGGTGATAACGGCTCTGAAGAATCAGAAGAAAAGAAACAGCAAAAACAGATGAGGGAGGAACTGGGGCTGATGAGCTTGCTGATCAATGCATTGACAGTCGGCGAACAAGATGAGTTCACTGTGACTGAACTGAAGGACACAGTGATGGCATATGCCAGAGGTGACGTCCCGGAAGTCGTAACTGTACTCAATAAAGAAGACATGGAAAAGTTTAAAAAGGCCTCTGTGGTGAAGAAGGTACATGAAACACACTGTGGACTATGACTGAGTATGAGTAGCAGTTTGACTTTTCAAACCTGGTGTGCATTATCATGTGTTAATGCACCAATCTTAATTATTGTTTTTTGAGCCTCCTTCTCTGTTGGTCAGCAACAGGAAGCTGAGCGAGGGGTCTGGGGATGTGAGTGGAGAGAAAAATTCAAAAATTGTAGTCAAACTCAATCTCATACCTGTATTCCAGGCAGAAGGGTGCTATTAAGCTATTCATCCCATCTAGCCTATGAACAGACTCCTTAATTAGCAATACTATGGGGATGGGGGAAATGGGGTGATGCCACCAATCCACCCTCTCAAGCTATTCAATAATTGTAATGTCAAGCTCGCAGGCTTTATGATCCCCTTTCTCTTCCCAGGTGGCACGAGGCTGGCATAAATGCTTGTTAATTTCTTTTTAACCCTATGCCCCCTCTATAAAGGTGCCTGTTCACAGGATACCCCCAACAAGTCAGATTAACCCATTCATGCAGCCTATTGGCATCTAATAATTATTATAAGGGGGGAAGAGGGGAGGAGGTTGATGAAAGAATTATTTTAGAAATGTCTGAGGTGAACCTCTCAAATAAAAGACTTTATTTGTAGCTACAGCTTATCTCTGTTTTCTTTTTAAAATCAGATCTTGAAATACCCAGAACAGTCCCTGGAATCAGCAAAACATTTTATTCTGGTGAAGATTTCCAAGGAGGGATCCAGCTTTTTGAAGTCCTTGATTCCAACATCCCAAATTCAGATGCTGTTTCTTCTCTACATTTACAGCCAACTGACTGCAGACTTCCTCTGGTTTCTTGTTCCCCTGGTCATTTTCTACATCTCATTTTTATCCCTGGTTGTGTTTTCTCTTCAAATGTTTTATGGAAGAGAAGCTTTGAGGCAATTGAAGAGTGTATCAGAGCTAATGAAAAAGTAAGTCGTTGCACACTTTAATATGACCTATCTCTATTTCTAATATTGTAAACTGATCAATATGTATTTCCATCCTATGTTCTAACCATAGTCCTGAGAATAGGCCATTTGCACGATGACGTCATTTGACTACTACTACCAGAATTCACTTCGTTTTTCCTTTCTTATTTAAATTTTGTAATCCCAGTGCGGTTTAAATAACAATAGCCCTAATTTGCACTACAAAACAAAAAACTGAAGGTTCTGGTAGTAGTAGTCAAATGACGTCATCGTGCAAATGGCCTATTCCAGTACCATCATTTTTTCCAGGTTTGAATGACTCAGCATCAATGTGTTGAGTTTGTTGTTGGTTGTTGCTTCTGACTGGATTCTTTGTTGTTCTTTCTTCCTGCTGAAAAACAAACAGATTCTGAAAACTAGTTTTGCATGGGTCAAGATGCATGAGCATACACAGTGGACCCCGCCTATTATGATTCAAAGTGAAATTTATAAATGTAAATCCATAAACACCAAAAAATATTCCGGAAATGTTCATTGTGATTTGCAGTCAGTGTGACTTTTGTTGCCAGGTCATTGTTATCAGACTCCATCATAAGGGGGGCAGGAGTGAATGGGTGGGAGGGGGGGGGGGGAGTGTTGGGAGCGGAGTGAATTAATGTAAGATACTTTTGCATGATAAGGGGCTCCTCCTCTTCATGTACATCTGTCACTGGTTACAGATTTAGCTAAGTCCCAGACTGAGATGTTTTCTGCATAATTAGTGGTTTTACATGTATTAGTATCACTCTGGAGTAGACTGCACTCTAAGGCAGGGATGTAGCTAAGCTAAGAGCCGGCTAATGGCTAATTTCACCTGAAAGATAGGAAGGAAATCGGAGGACGGGGGTGGGAGTGGGGATCTCCCCACTCCCACCCCCGTCCTCCGATTTTTTTGTTCTCGCCCCAATTTTCGCGCGGCCAGAATGCGGAAAAATTCGTTCGTACGGGAACGCTTGCTACGCAGGCTACCTGAAAGAGAACTTATCAACGGCTGAAATTTCACTAGAAAACAGACTTGGGGTGATTTTGAAGGTGCACAAGCCAGAAAAACCAGCTGGGCTTGTTAATGAGCCTGCTATTTTCTTAGCTACACCCCTGCTGAGGATACTGATGAAACAATTAATAAGTATGAAACAAAATATGTTGGAGGTGCAACAGTATTGTAGAACATATTGTTGTCTTTAACAGGTTTGACCCTCGACTCAACAGTAAAGAAGCAGAAAGGAAGTTTATGTGGAAATCTATAGCTCCTTACATCTCTTTCTTCATTGTTTTGCTGATAACAGTGGCTGTGTTTCCTCTCTGTGACAAGCACTGGATACCATGTTCTGAACTGAGTTTGGTAGCTCTGTTTTTCACAGGTAATTTGTGTCCAAGGTCCTCTTTGCAAGATCTCTGCATTAGGTACTGGTTAAAGGGAGTTAGGAAGAGAGCAGAATTACATCTGCATAAAGTGCTGCCACAAGTGCTATGTAACTCTGACATGTTTGTCTGTAAGCCATTTGTCGAATGGGGTTTCTACCTTCCTTGACATTTCCTTAAAACTATATTTACCTTAAATTCCTCACAAAACAAGGATTTGAGAATTCAGTTCACCTCCTAGGCTTCGAATCTCCAGCTGTGGGTGTTGGCGAGAATGGCAGGCACATTGAGACACCCACGTCTGGAGACTGAGCCTATCCAACTCACCAGCAACCATATAAAATTAAACAAATATGCATCACATGTTTGTTTTCAACTACAAAAGTTAATAAGGTCACTGCCGGGATTACAAATATCACTTATTGTTATATACCTGGAGTTGTTCTCAAGACAATGTGCGCATTGATTGGTTGATTGATGGTCACATAACATAGAAACAAAACAAACTGTTTCCCGCCAATTGTCCAAAGTGGACAACGTTTGTGAAAGCGGGCAACAATTTTGACGTCACAGGGTAACATTGCAACGTTGCCCGCAAGCGCACGTTATCAGACCGTGACAAAAGGTGGCATGATTATGATGCGATTGATGTTTACCTTGCAGTGTTTGGCGCGTTTTTCAAACTGTGTAGTGTTGTGCTTTTTGTGTTGCTATATAACAAATCACTTATTGACTGATCCCTCGGAAAACAGTGAATTTTGTTTCCCTCGCATCTCGATGTTTCCAGAGAAGAAACATCGAGATTCTCGGGAAACAAAATTCACTGTTTCCCGAGGGATCAGTCATTAAGTGTTTAATAATGTGATTGTTTCTCATGTTTAATAGCATTTTTGCTGTATAAGTAATTAATTTAGGAGTTGACATTGTCAAAATGCCTCTGCATTGTTAGGGTTTATACTTGAATTCAGAGTTGGCGCTAATCTTTGTTAATTTAACCCTTTTTTGATCATGAGTTGAGTATGATATCTTAATCTCTCAATGAAGATAATGATTGCAAATAGAGAAAGACACTTATAATCACTGTAAATATTTTCTGTGTATTGTAATAATGATTTTGTATGTGTACTAGTTTCATCTTTCAGAGGTTTGCCTGATAAATATGATGATTATGCCCTATACACCATTCTACTCAAGCTACTAACCACCGGAATGTGCAGTTTGAGTAATGTACGGGGATTGGCATTCCTGTGCTATCCAATTTTTAGTGGTAGGTAGCCTGTTGTATCTAACAACTGTTCCCTTTCTTCGGCTGTAGACAGGTTCTTTGATGGGGAAATTTGGCGGGAAAAGGACGCCGCTAACAAGTCAAACAACAGAAGTGAAGTGTAAGACTTACTGGAGAAGCATGATTTTCAAATGCTTTTCCCCTTCCATTAACTAAAATCACGCGTGACGTTTACTTTGAGGATTATATTTTGTGGCTAAGTTTAGTTGACTAAAAGCTGAAACTATAAAAGTATAAAAGCTGAGTTTTTGATGGGGATTCTCAAAATAGAAAATTGTAAAAATAAACCATCTGAAAGTTCCGCGGTATGACCACCCATGCGCACAGCTATATCACCCGAGCAGTGGCAACCATGCCGATGAGTCCTAACAAGGACTTATTGCCTTCTTGAGACACGTAGAATTTTATTTTCAATAAATTTTTAAGTGTAAAAAATAAAATCTAAAATCCCCACTCATGATTGAACCTGTGACCTCAGCTACGCTTAGGCTTACATATCCTACCGTACCACTGTACCACCTAGCTTCTCGGGTTGCTTAGTCCTAAATTTAACCAGATAAATTGCTACCCAACCTCAACTGAAAGCTAACCAGTTACTCCGTTATATAAGTCTCAATAAGGTGTCTGACGTCCTTCTGGACAGTATGATTTGGGCTTGACCTCCTAACAAGGACGAAACAGCTACCCATGGCTGTCACTGCCTGGGTGATACGGCTGCGTGCTTCCGTAAGGTACTGGCCATACAGCCGCGGATATTTGTTGTGTGACCTTTGTTTTCAGATGGTTTATTTTTACAATAATGTAACAATGAGACATCATCACATTGTAACTCCCGCGGTGGAGGTAATATCTGCCGGATATATTTTGACGTTGGATCTATTTTTATACGGATCGTTACAAAAAAATACCAACAAAATCGAAAAATTTAATTCCGCCAACAACTTTCATGCCAAGCGGTACCACCTCAAAAATCTCTGCATTAGAAATAATTCAGTCGTGCCATGTTTCCAGATTTATAATAAATCAGTTTTGCAACTAAGAAAAAGCTATTACAGTAAAAACCCGCGTGTAAGAACCCAGTGATTTAAGAACCTGCTGGCAGAAATTTGCCATTTAAGTACCCAAAAAATATAAGAACCTGTTTAGCCAAGCAAGATCAAGCAGGTTCTTATATGTGGGTGACAGTTAAATTATGATAAACATTTTAACCAAGAAGTTTGACTTTGAGATTGCAAATTTATATTACAAGGAAATACCAAACTGTAACTACAAATAAAATTATGTAATTCCTACAACTAAAACAGGTTTATATAAAGTACATACTGTAATTGTCTTCATGGACCTTGCTTAAAGGGGGTTTGTACTGTATATCTTCTTCACAGAAATTAAGAACCTAATTAAGAACCTACTAAGCCTAAATAGCCAGTAACTACCCCAAAAATGCGGGTTTATACTGTATTGGGGGTTAACTGCCATGAACTCATTGTTTATGGTTTTTTTCTCCCCAGTCCCCCTCCGGCCCTGCGGACTGGAACTAGACATCAGCCTCCCCTCCCTCCTTCATGTGGCCATTTTTGTCCTACTGATCATCATAGCGGGCCGTCACTCTTGGCGCGGCATATATAAAGTACTTATCCCTCATTTGGTGTGCCTGCTTTGGTGGCAGCTTTTCACCGAGTTGTTCCACTTCACAACCTGGAGCAGCTTGCTGCGCGCCACGGTGGGGTGGGTCATTTTTGTCACCATGCTACCCATGCTGTTTCTGTTTACTATCGGCGTCGCCCTGGCGTATTTCTTGCAGTGGTTTATGACGCTTGATTTGGCGTTCAAGCTTGCGGTCACAGCTGCCATAATAGCAATCTCTTCGACGCTGTTTTATTACTCTAAGCTGGGGATACTTCATGGAGACAAACTGGAGCGCAAGAAGAAACCGCTCATGATAATAGCGGGCTTGGTGGTGTTGTGTCTTTTGGTCCCTATCGTTTACGTCAATTTTGTCCCCTCGATATATGGCCCGCAGAGAACCCTGTCTTGGGAAGAGTATAACAGCGTTTGTGTCAGCAAGGCTAATGGAGGCGACATCAACATTGCAGCAGTACAGATAACATGCAATGAACTCCAGGGCGAGCCTGTAAACTGGACTGGAACTGTAGCTTATGTTAAGTTAAGCTCTGTGGAAAATCGTTTTCGTCGCTTGGTCACATGCCTGCCCCGGTTTTTACAGCCTGCTCTCAAGTGTCTGCTTGGAGGAGTGGAGAATAACAGTACAGACAGGTAAGATGGCAAAATGCTCAACTTTGTAAAGCGGACGCGGAGAACAAGCGTGCAGTTGATAATGTTACACAAGAAAAGAAACCCCTTTTTATTTTCATACTCTGTACCTGTGTATGTGGACTTTGCTATATTTCAACTCTTCGCAGAATCATTATCAGGGTCAATGCAAATGTAGCCTTAAAATATTTAATTGGTAAAGATATAAAGTAACCTAAATAGTAACAGTTGATCGCGAGATTTCATCCCGGTGTTAATAAATGACTTCCTTGAATGTTGGGCCTACTCTCTGACCGGACAAAATCGACGACACGAAAGTTTTCGAATTTCGTCGCGCCGATTTTTGCCGGGTTTTTACTTTGTCCCACCCCGACTAACTGCCCCTGGGTCTCTGCGGGGGGGGGGGGGGGGGGGGGGGGGGGGGGGACTGATTCAGATTGTAAGCGATTGCCCCTAAAATGGGGTTTGATTGTGTTTAGATACGTATATTTCTCTTTCCTTTACAGGCCCCAGGAAACAAGCTCGTGGTTGGCCAGACCAAAAGGGTCGTGCCACTTAAGATCGTTTGACCGGTACACTTTCTCTGTTGGGGTAAAGATGACGGATACAGCATCACAGAACAGCGAAATAGTTAAAGTGACAGTCACGCACCGATTTTACCACACAATGGTCACGTTACGGGAGAATACACAGGTAACGCAATAACCCATGCGTGAAATTCTCGTTTTTTTTAATTTGAATCATTATTCCTTTCTGGAATTTATAATAGCTTCTCTATTAAAGGAGCCTTGAATAGCTGTGGTCACTGACCAAGCGTTATATTAAGTCTTGGTAGTTCAGAACTGATACGGTCTAACAGCAATTTAGTTATTCTTGCTTTGGGTATGATTTCATAAAAATTAAAATATCTAAACTACACATCATTCAAAGCTGTTTCTAACATGTTATGTGGATACCAGTGTTACAATTTTTCACAAAAGTTTCAGGTTTTTTCACAGAAGTTTCAGGTTTTTAAAGGCGGATTTACACGGCACAACTTTATCGCACGCGATTTTTTGTAGCGCGCGCTGCTTGCCCCAGGCAAAAATTGTATACAACTCGCATCATATATGGCCCAAGCGCGAAGCGCGCGGGTCATAAATCGAAGGGGAAAAACAAGGGCCGTGATTTACAGTACGGACCGAGAAAACGAGGTTAGTAAGATATTTATTATATCTCTAAATCGGAGATAAAGGAAAACCTTTCAAGTCAAAAGATGGACGGCTTCATTTGACTGACGTACGTCACAAGAAAGCAAAGAGCAAATTTTATTGGTTTTCAAAAATAGTGTGATCGGTCCTCGATTCGGCGTGAACTTGCGTGGCCCTTGAATGAAAACTCTATTAACGAATTAATTTAATCTTCATGACGACGGAAACCTGACATAAGGTAGTTTTCTTTGAAAAGGATTCTTAGTTACTGGCGAAGACAAGTGAGGAAAAGAAGAATGAAAACGCCGCGATAAAATCGCCAAAACAAACGTGTTTGTCAAACGGGAAAATGTGGCAGCATTTCGGTCTACAGCGGTGAACGAAGAAAGTCTGAAACTTCTAAAAGGACACTGAAAATATCTCGTCATCAAATTTGGCTTTTTGTGTGCTTTAGTGGCTTCATGCCGAACTTTGTGCATGGATGAGTTTGAATTTTAATCGCACCTGACAAATTTTCAGCGTAAGCTGCGGCAAGAGCGTATTTGCGAATACGCAAAATTGTTTCATGGAATCCACTACAAGGACAAAAATTTCGCTGATGAATCAAGGTACACTTTTAGCGTAATTTTGTAGCTTCAAGTCTGTTCTTATTAGAGCCACTGCCACAAACGATAACTCTGAACTTAAGTTTATAACCAGACAAAAACTTGATCAAACTAAGTTAGTTTAAGCTTAAGTCTTTATGATACAGTTTGCCGATGGAAGTCGTTTCAAGTTGTTTTGCAGCTTTATGTTTTTCATAGAGACGTTTTCTTACGAAGAAAGACTGTTTTGTTAATGCTTGATTAAATTGTAAGAGTTAAACGAATTTGCCGTGTTACTCGAGTTTTTATAACTTACAGCCTAAAAGCTAAATACCAAAACAAAAAAGCTTACTCGAGAAAATTGTCAATGCTTTTTGATTCGCAGCTAATCAGTTTTTTGCTAAAGTTATATTTTAATTTCATCGCAGAGTTTTTGTAACCTGGCATGTTAACCCACTTAGCTCCAAACGCTTCCTCTGGATAATTTTTAATGTAGAAAACAACTTTTGTAAGCGTGTGTTAGGCCCGATGCTGGGACTCTCAAATTTAGCGGGCCGTACTGAAAAATACGGCCCGCTAAGTTGACCAATCACAGCGCGCGTACTAACTAAGAGATATAATAAAACATTGTATGTGGCTACGATCGTCGTAGAGTTTTAAAACATGTTCCAACAGCCTACAACTTTTTTCGTGTCGCATGCAATAGTTGTGAGCGAGTTGTAGGCTGATTTAGACGACGCGATTCGTGTCGTTCGTATTGCGTGCGCGGGCTGCATGCGATAGTTATAGGCAAAAGTTGTGCCGTGTAAATCGGCCTTAAGGATGTTTTGTTTTAGAGTTGTGAAAATAAACAAAATTGAACTCAGTTGAAAGTTATGGCTAAAATACAGAATACAGGGCTACTTATTTGCATCTCATTGAATGACAAAAGTTGCTGTAATTGTGTTATACCTCGTTCTACAAAGAGTTTCGGCGACGCTGATTTCCCTTTCGTAAACGGTCGACGCCATTTTTAAAGGTCGATGCCATCGTTAGCATTCATTAGTAGCCAAGCTTTTTGAAATGGTCGATGCTATTTCTCTCTAGTTTATGCCTGGATTGGGATGAAAGTAGGCTATCATTATTAGATAAAATTGGGCCTAGGTAAAGCGATTATTAGATCTAAGCTAGATTCGCTGTTAGGTGAGATTTAGGGTTAGGGTGACCCGTTACTGGTACATATTAAGAAAAGCATTTTTTTATAATTAAATTTTTCTTGGGTTTGCCGGATCAACCCAGTGGTCTAGTGGTAAAGGAGAGATGTCAGCATGCAGAGGTTCCGGGTTCGATTCTAGGTAATTAATTGCATTTTTCTTTTTCTAATAGAAGAAATAATTCTAAAATTAGTTAAAATGCTTCTAGTGTCGCTAAAATGGCATCGACCGTTTACGAAAGGGACGATTGCTTCGGCGACACATGTAAATGAGGTGGACCAACATTTTGGAATAGAGATCTTTTTTTTAATGTTTCTGAACATTGACACGACGTAAGTGCAAACCACGAATTTCAACTCTGGACTACCCTAATACTGTCCAAGGTTTGTCCAGAAGATCAAAGCGTGTCGAAACGCAATCACAATAAACATGTCAAGCCAGCCATAAAGAACATCCCTCCCACTAAAAGCACTCACGGGTGTATTGTGTTAATTAGGACAAGCTAGCTGTTTAAAATCAAAACTGGCTTAGAAAAGCGGGATGCAAATACTGCAAATAATAGCCCGTTGGCGAAAATAATCCTGGAAATACGTTCACAGAAAAACACAATTTAATATTTTTTTCGTATACTTCCCGCACTTCATTTTGCTCTATAAACCAGTGTCATAATAACTTCCTCTCTTTTAGTTTAGGAACTGAATATCAGCTTCGTTATTTTCTAAAAATAGACGATGTGTTACTTTTTTACATTTTCTCCTGTGTTATGGGCTCCTGTCCCCGACTCATACGTTATGTCTGTTTCTTTTAGTTCACATTTCAAGGACGCTTGGAAAGTGGTCCGCCTTACGTGACTGTCACGGCGAGAAAACTTTTTATCAACGGGGTCAAGGTCAAACCAAAAATTGGACTTGGGCGAGACGACGTATTTGACGGATTGCGTGACTGTGGTCGATTCGTGGTCCAGTTTTTTATGACGCCTTTAATCAACGAGAGGGATAATGAGGACGATGATTAAAATACGCTTAAATAACCTTATTCTGTTATCCGCTGTTAAAATTCTTCCACGTGAGGTTGAGCCCGTTGAGGGGTTTTCGTTACCTTTAGTGGTGCCTCGCACAGATGACCGGCGAATTTATTAATGATAACGAAATACATTGCGTAATCAAAGTAAGAAAAGTTCGCCACTGAACAAGCATTCACAATGCAAATTACAACACTGTTAAAAAAAAAAAAAATTCAAAATGCAAAAATACGGTATTGCAATGTAAAACGTTTAAAGAGGCAATTTCATTGAAAAGTTGTTATCGTAACGTTCTCTGTGCGCGATATCGTCCAACTGGAGGTCATTTCGCGTATGTTCGCGGTTACAACAACCACGCATCGCTTTGAAGTCGTATTTCAAAAGGCCCAAAAACCTTTTATCGTAGTTATGACTCATTCAGGGCACAAGTATCAATACACGTCCGATTCAGAATTCCTTTTTTTTAAGAAAATTAATAGAATCTTTTAAAGAAGATACAACACTGCAATTCACTCAAAAATACAGTTTTTACATTACAGAAATTTGTCGTTCGTTTTCTAGAGCGCGGAACCACTAAAAAGTAACGAAGCCAGTTGAGACGACGGTGTACGATTGTACATGATCATCGCTAGCTTTTAATTTCACCATCCAGCTGGTTGAGAAACGACCACTGACCAGATGTAACCAGCGCAGACAAACAGGAGATCAGTTTTGTGAAATGTGTTCTTGAATTAGATTTGAGTGTTATTTTCAATTCAACTAAGAGTAAATCTACGACTTCGATAGAAATATGAAGACATTAGTTACGAAGAACTACGTAGCAGATACAAAGAAAGTAATCAAGATAGAACTGGATTAGAAGTTTTAAAACTTATTTATTGAATTAAATCAAGTTTTTACTTTATTTAATCATATAGACCAAAGGGCGAAACGCCTAAACCACCTGCAGCTACATGTTGTTTGCAATTTATAGTGAGTATCCTCAACAATAACATATGATGCTTTTGCAGCCTTAAGGGATACTGTAAAATGAGCCATCCGACGGTTTCAAACCATGATTGTGACCCTGGAAAGGCTCATGACAATTGTAATGTATAAGAAAATGATCATATATGCGAACTGTGGATAATTAACTTATGAGTAAACGATCCTGACGAGTAGCATACTTGGCGGCCTTATTCCGAATGAAATCCAGAAAAAAAATGTTATATTTACTCTTCCAAATCTAAAATAGGTAAAATAAGGTGAATTGGTAAGAGACTTGTTGAACAATGTTTATCTGCTAAGGCGGTTAGAGATTGAAAAGGCCTAAAATAAAGCCATTATGTTACACACACAGGAAAAGCGATGTCAGCTTTTTGTTCGCGCAGCCACATTATGATGTCCTTTCTTTGCTCGAGGCGTTCTAGTTTTGGCGCGGAAAAATCTTGATTTTCAATTAAAGAATCTTCATACCGATGCTAATAGTCGCTTTATCTTATTAGAAGCTATCAAACAATCGTGATCAATAATCTTTCTCTCTTCTTTTCTTCTCTTTTTACTTTCTTTTCCCTTTTTATCTTATAGTTTGCGCATTTTTTCTCCCAAAGATGCGAAATGCAGGCAGCGGTCATTTTCACTTTCTTTCAAAATGCGAAATTTACCGCCATCGCTGGATATACGGATATCAAGAGCTTTGTGACCATATTTGGGCAGTTTATCAATGTGTTGAATTATTAAGGAACTTTTAAACGCGAAAGAGGAGGTAAAATTTCAAAGGGAAAGAAATTAACGAAATTAGAAGAAATGGAAGTGTTGAAAACGATAAACCTTTAGGCGTTCGCATTGTAAATGAAAAACACAGCATGCAGGAAAAAGAAAGCTATTGTTTCCTAGGTGTCCAATATGCTTGGACAGGATGCAAAATTTTGGGTTATAATAATGGAAATTAAGGTCGCGGAAATAAACGTTCCACTTAATTAATGTCGCGTATATCAACGCTCACAAAAATTAACGCCACTTAAATGAAATAGAATTTTACTTATTCGCGTTAATTTCGTGGAGCGTAAGATATTTCGTACCCAATGCCAAATTTTTCCATTCGAAATCAAAACCAATAAATTTCCAATGTTAAAAATTTTTGAGACGACATTTTACTATAAACAAAACTCTAGTTGTTAACTAAGTTGTGTCATGAGTATATCTATTGATTAATTATAATACTATTTAATAATAGTATTTTCAAAACATGTGGTTGTGTAGTTTTAAATTACATATTCAGTATTTACAATTATTCACAAGTTATTACGCTGAATCCTTTACAGCCCAATAGAGCGTTTTCATGTTACGTCACGGCCAAGGTATCCCATATCGATATTTTCGTTGGCATGAAGCAACTAAGATTATAGATTATGAGTTATACTAACGGTTTGCCGATATCCATGCATTTATACATCTGGGAAGAATTTCTTGTCTAAAAGGGGCCACGTTAACATGGCGGCAGAGTCCAACTACTGAGTCCATAGTCTCAACTATTTAGACGACTCCTACGCTACATATCGTTTGTTTCAGTGTCCTCCTCCTTGATCGGTCGACACGCAAAACTTTCCATTTCAACTGCGGTTCCCTGATAAGCTGTCGCTTCTGATCGTACCACGGATGATAACGTGTTCGGCCTTCTACTTGATGATTGCCAACTTGAATTGTCCTCGACTTTCTCCCCAAATGTACAGCCAAGTAATCTCCGAAATTCTCTCCTGAACAAAGGATTCATTCCTGCATAAATGAAGGGATTGATGGTGTTGGACACACTTAGGCAAAAAGTGCATATCAACTGAACATTTCGTGGGATGGTACCAGCAACAGCTAAGCGCGTCAAGATGGTGATGATCCAAGCGGGTAACCAACACAACATGAACGCGAATACAACAACAAACAAAGACCTGCTTATTCGGACTTCACTTGTGCTGACTGATTGATTCCTTGCTTGTGTTCGAAGACTTTGCACCGTCCCCATGTTGTGTTCCCGAATCTTTTTCAGAACTTTCCTGTAGCTGACTATGGTCACAGCCAGCGGAAGGATGCAAAACAAGCCCACGACGACAAAGTAATGCAGCATTTTTCCAAATTTGCTCAAATGCTTGTTTAAGCAAGCTGCGTAGCTCGGTACAAAATGAAATCCTTGTAAACCAGTGAGACGAGGAATTAAGATATATAAGGCTACAAACGTCCAAGCAGAGCAAAGAATAATTCTAGATTTTCTTTTCGAGAAAAATAATCTGTATTGTTGATCTGATTTGCATATTCTCACGTATCTGTTCAGTGCTGTCAGACCCATGGTTACAGGGGAAACATACAACACAAACAGGCTGAAATACGCGTGTATTTGGCAAACCATTTCACCGAAAGGCCATCTTCCTGTGATAAGAACTCCTGTTGCAAGAGGCATGACAAAAATTGCGGCCAACAAGTCACTGACAGCCAGTGCTATGATGTAAAGGTTTGTCGTTGTACGGAGCCTTGTATTTCTGTAAACCGAGATACAAACGAGAATGTTTCCCAGAAGAGACAAAACATTTAATCCAATCATTGATCCGGCTTCAACGATTTTCAAGACTGTACTGCGTGATTCGAGGGCATCCGTCATATTTGAATGCCTTTGTAGTATAGTAGTGAAGACTTTTTCGTTTGCGTATTAAGAACTTTAAACTGAACTGTTGTCGTTTCATTTGTAGAGTTTGTTCATGAATCGTCTCCTGTTGCCAGGTCCTATGTTAAAAGAGTGAAATAAATTTCCCGTAGGCTAATTTCCAGTTTTTTGGCGGCGTTCCTGGTTCGTGTGGAGAAACTTAATTTTCGCACATTTGGAACTTCTGTCTTTCGAGAGAATCCTTAATTGCTTGATATGGATTTTGAAAAAAAGGGATTGCTTTATGTCAAATACACCTGTACACTCCGATATTACATTATCTGATTGGCGTAAGAATTAAAAAAACTGTTTACTAAACTGAACCTATAATTCAATAAATAAATGGGTTTGTTCAAACCGATAACGCAACCCTGGCAGATGTACAAATAACATTTTAAATTTGCTCTTTCACTAACATTTCTGCAGCAAGAGCTAAACGCTAATTCTCTGAATATGGACATAGCATTTGATTATTGTTTTAGGATTTTACTGTCAACTGACAAATAAACAGACTTTTAAGCATCCGTCGTCCACTGTTAAACATCAACTGAGGGTGAAACGGAAACAATGAAATGGAAGAGTTAAACTCTGACAGATGTAAGTAATATTGTTTAGTCAACAGTCAACTGTGGATCAGCATGCGATTAGGATCGAAATGTAGTCGTCACCTTCAGACATAAAACAACACCATGCTCTTGAAAATGGCTGTATTTTGTTATTATTATTGCATTCTGCTATTTTTCATCAACTTTAAACAGAGTTAGCGGGGAGAAGACAACAACTTGGGCGAATTATTGTTTGGACGTGACTGTATCCCCTCTGCCCAAGAAAAGGTTCTACGATTCACCGGCAACTGTGAAGAGGTCCTCTACTTCCTTGTAGATTAATTTTCATCAGTTTTGTGTACCATTCATTGATTACTGAATCTAATGTAAAGACTCATCATAATTCAAACCGAAATTTTGGCACACACACACAAAACATTGTCAGTTTTGGCAAAGGATAAAAAAGCAAAGGAATGGGAAAAATTACGTTTAAGTTACAAGAGCTATTTTTAAAGCATGCACAAAGAGAACTGACAGAAGGGATAATTTCAGTATATTTGTCATATGTTATGCTTGGGTTATTATTAAATCTCTCAATCCCCAGGAAGAAATAAAATAGCGTTTCGATATTCAATATTAATATTTTGTATGATGACTGTGTCATAACAAAGCTTTCATCGAGTTTCAAGACATTAGCTCATTCATGATTTCGTCGTGAGGAAAGAAATAACTTCTTCAAAGATTCATTTTATTAGTGAAAAAGAATAAGATTAATGACTATACATTTAGTTTATAATAACTGCATGTAAACCTTGTCTACGAAATGACTGTTGTACCTAGTTGGGGTGAAACAAACACACATCTATTAATATTCATTTTGAGAAAAACAAGTCATGTCCTAAGACAAAAACTAGCGACCTTTAGATTTGACTACGAGTACGAAATCGAGTACGAGTACAATTTTGGAATTTCAAGATAACTGTATCCCCCGAACTATAACTCTTTCCTGTTGCTGACCAACACATAAATAAACGTTAGGGATAAGATTGGTGTGATAGGTAATTATATGAGGCACACGAATTTGGTTTGAAAACTCGTACGCGTACTCAATCTCGTACTCGTAGTCCAATCTAAAGGTCGCTACTATTGAGAGCTCATAACTAAAGAAACCACTATACATTAATCCCGTTAGACAGTCTGAGCTAGTCTTTAAAACTCATATATCATGGGGAAATAAAGTCCTGTCTGCTGGTTGATTCACGTGAAAAGTTTTCGTGCGTTGGCTTTAGCAATAATAAAGTGGACCTGTCCTGCAGTCAGCATTGGCGCGCGCTCGATAAAACTATTCACAATGCACCTGCCAAATTATATACCCACACTTTGTTTTAGTTTGCTTTAGTTTAGCAGCAGTGTTTGTTATTTATTATTTGAAGGAAAGTGGTAATAAATCATTTCCCCTTATCAAAGAAGTACATTTCTTCCGTTTGTTAAAGGTAAGGTCGGTGATTTCATGTGAGTTCAAAATCTCTCTACGATTGCCTCATTGAAACTGTAAAAAAAACTATCAAATAAACAGTACATTCTGTTATTCCTCGCAACAATTGTTCAAAACTACTATTAAGAGCACTGTTTATTTCTTAACAAGTCATTTACACTGAAAAATTCCAGGAAATTCCTGCCGAAATTCCGTATATGAATGGGTTGACCACCCCCGACGCAAAGCCTAATATCACGTAAAGCTCGAAAACGATATCATGCAACTTGACATAGGATGAATGCGCTATACACATACCAATAATCATGGCAGGAATCCAGCAAATAAGAAAACCCATTACCACGACAAACAGCAGTCGTGTTACACGCATTTCCCACGCGTTGACGGCGAGTTGCTGCGGACCATGTCCCGCGTGGAGCGAGGTCATCACGTTAGTGTTGCGCTGTCGTATGGAGAAAAACACTTTGGTGTAACAAAACCCTATTATAAGAAAAGGTATGAAGACGTTTGTTGTTGCTTCTGACTGGATTCTCAGTTTTTCTTTCTTCCTGCTGAAAAAAAAAAGATTCAAAATGTGTATTAAATTGTGATATGAAGGGCAATTGTGTGAAAACTACTTTTGGATCAAGATGCATGAGTGTACACAGTGGACCCCCGCCTTATGATTCAAAGTAAAATATATTAAATGTAAATCCATGAACACCAAAAATGTTCCTGAAATGTTTTGATTTGCAATCAGTGTGACTTTTGTTGCCAGATCATTGTTATCAGACTCTATCGTAAGGGGGACAGGAGAGAATAGGTGATCTGGGGGATGGGGGAGGGGGGGGGGGGGGGTTGGAAGCGAAGTGAACATGTTAGAGATATTTGTACGATAAGGGTCTCCTCCCTTACATCTGCCAGTCCCAGACTGAGATATTTTCTGCATAATTAGTGGTTTAACCTGTATTAGCATCATTCTGGAGTAGACTGCACTCTAAGGATATGAAACAATTAATGAGTATGAAACAAAATATGTGAGAGGTGCAACAGTATTGTAAAAAATATTGTTATCTTTAACAGGTTTGACCCTCGACTCAACAGTAAAGAAGCTGAAAGGAAGTTTATGTGGAAATCTATAGCTCCTTGCATCTCTTTCTTCATTGTTTTGCTGATAACAGTGGCTGTGTTTCCTCTCTGTGACAAGCACTGGATACCATGTTCTGAACTTAGTTTGGTAGCTCTGTTTTTCACAGGTAATTTTGTGTCCAAGTTCCTCTTTGCAAGATTTCTGCAGTAGGCACTGGTTCAAGGGAGTTAGGAAGAGAGGGGAACTACATCTGCATAAAGTGCTGCCGCAAGTGCTATGTAATTCTACTTTGACATGTAAGTCTGTAAGCTATTTGCTACTATACGACGAAAATTTTTGGTATTTCTTTTCCGCTTTTTTTAACGCAAATGTATCTAATAGGTTTAGACAAATGCGAATTGCTATAAATTAGATTGATATATTCTTATACAGCCCAGAAATAGCTGGCCGAAAACCCACGAAAATCGCGTAAAATCTGTCCGCCGTTACTCCGTTCATAAATCCGAGCCCACGTTCTACTGGTTTGCGATCTGGTACACGTGACTTGATTTGTGACGTCAATGAGTCAAAGCGATTCCCTCCGAGTCAAAGACAACAAAGCCAAAAGGCATGCACGTGTTGAGTCATTGACGTCACAAAATCTTTTGGCCAACTCGATCCAACTCTCAGGGTTCGGTCCCGGTCATTTTTGATTTGAGTAATGGCGGCAAGCCGAATTCGAAATGTAAAGTTAAAATAATGACACTTCCCGTACGAGTTTTGACTTGAAACTTTGCAAGGTAGGTAACGAGTACTTCTACTTTCAAACGCCGGTTCATCGTTTTCGTATGGACGGACGAAAACGGAGGTTTTCGAATACGATGACGTGATAGATTGAGTCCATTCTATGCCGCTCTGCGTTCTCCCGAGTGAAAAATCAACATGGCGGACAGACGACTTTTGTCGTTGCTATATAATTGGGCTTCTTTCAAGCCTAATAGCATACATACAGTTGCATTTTACGTTGTTAAATCTTTAAGCTGGCTTTGTGAGGAAGCGATTGAACATGATAAGGATGCTTTCCCTGTCAGTGTCGAGAACAAAAGCTGCAAAACGAATGAACAGAAGACCAGCTACACCACGGAGGTTCTGGGTCAGGCTAGGACGAACGAGTACATGGTGTTGTACCAGAAGAGTGGAGGGAGAATTTTAGAATGAGTCGAGATTCCCTGTACTCGTGAGCCTTTAGGGCGCATGCTCTATAAGGAACGCTATCGTATTTCCATCGTTTTAGCGTTTTCATGTGGACAGGCGAAAACGATTCGAATACGCTACGTGTGGACGCGTATTTTTTTGAAAACGGAGAAAAAAATCACCGTTTTCAAAAATATCCGGATGCGTGTGGACTGGGCCTGAGCCTATCCAACTCGCCAGCAATCATATAAAATTAAACAAATATCACTCACATGTTTGTTTTCAACTACAAAAGTTAATAAGGTCACTTCTGGGATAACATTCTCTTGTTTAATAGCATTTTTGCTGTAAGTTAATAATTTTGGAGTTGCAATTGTCAAAATGCATCTGCATTTTTAGGGTTTATACTTGAATTCAGAGTTGACGCTAATCTTTGTTAATGTAACCCTTATTTGATCATGAGTTGAGAATGATATCTTGATCTCTCAAAGAAGATAATGATTGTAAATAGAGAAATACATTAAACTCGTCTATGACATTCAGAGTAAACTTATAATCTCTGTAAATGATTTCTGTGTATTGTAATAATGATTTTGTATGTGTACTAGTTTCATCTTTTAGAGGCAGACTCGTACCCAGTCGCTTCGGGAAGGATTTAGTGAGTTCGCGGCCGGGGTGCATCGAGGGAAGGACGGGCTAATTTTTCTCCGTCCTTCCCTAGCGCCTTTGCGCGCATCAATTACTTAAGTGACGACTGGGTACGAGTCTGTTTCAGAGGTTTGCCTGATAAATTTGATGATTATGCCCTATACACCATTCTATTCAAGCTACTAACAACCGGACTGTGCAGTTTGAGTAATGTAGGAGGATTGGCATTCCTGTGCTATCCAATTTTTAGTGGTAGGTAGCCTGTTGCATCTAACAGCTGTTTCCTTTCTTCGGCTGTAGAAAGGTTCTTTGACGGGGAAATTTGGCGGGAAAAGGACGCCGCTAACAAGCCAAACAACAGAAGTGAAGTGTAAGACTTACTGGAGAAGCCTCTTCAAACGTTTTTCTTCTTCCATTTGTAATGTCCCGAATTATTCATGAGCTGATCACATGTAGGATTACGTCATAACAGTAAAAAATTACAGAAGGAGTTTTTCTACAAGCATGGCGTTGTAGTTTGTTTTTATTTAACTCCGTTCGAGATTACTCACGATACCACATTTGGCGACGAGGATGCAGCCATTTATGAATCACTCATGCAATATTCACAACAACACTGGTTTTCATTGAAGAATTCCCTGTGCAAAGTTTTTCTTGAAAGGACGTGCTGATTGCGACGCGCTCAACTCTGTGAGACCTTTTTGCGGTTTCGCTGCCAAACTTCCCGGTCCACGATGGAAAAAATGGCTAGGACGCTTAGAAAGAATGCTCATTGGAATGAACATCACAGTTGCGAAACGAAAACGGGCCTTTTTGTTGCACTATGCCGGCCCCGACGTAGACGA
This sequence comes from Cladopsammia gracilis, assembly GCA_022457155.1. NCBI lineage: Eukaryota > Metazoa > Cnidaria > Anthozoa > Scleractinia > Dendrophylliidae > Cladopsammia > Cladopsammia gracilis. Next base: position 1,562,155 of record JAJGOT010000085.1, on the reverse strand, counting down.
AATCTTCGACACACTGCCAAACACAGGCGACGATGGCGATTACGACACGGCCGTCGCAAAACTAAACGAATATTTCTCCCCACAAGTGAACACTACATATGAAGTATACAATTTTCGCCAGACGAAGCAGAAGGAGGGTGAATCACTCGATAGTTTTCATACCAGGCTTCGCCAACTCGCGAAAACCTGCGAATTCAGCGATGTTGACAAAGAAATTAAAGAACACATCATTTTGACGTGCAGATCCAGCTCGCTTCGACGCCGAGCGCTACGTGAAAACCCAACGCTAGAAGGACTATTGAAGCTAGGCAGAGCGTTAGAACTTAATGAGAAGCAAGCGAAATACGTGGAAGCTACCGGAGGCGAATTCGAAGCTGTCAACAAAATTAAACCAAAAGAAGATAAACGAGACAGCCACCCGCGCGACCGGCGTGACGCACAGTCACGCAATCGTCGTTATGGAAACAAGGAAGGCAAATCTCCTAGAAAATATGGACAGTGTGGTGGGTATGCACCTCACAAAAATCCATGTCCTGCACGAGGAAAGACCTGCAAAGCCTGCGGGAAAATTGGCCATTTTGCTCATGTTTGCCATTCAAAACCTCGTACCGTGGCCCCAGTGGAAACTGGTCAAAGCTCTGACGAAGAATACGAGTATGTCTTCACTATCGACCATCAAGAAAACAAGAGGCTGCCCATATGTCAGCTACAAATCAATGGAAAAACCGTGGAGATTATGATCCACTCGGGGGCATCTGTTAACCTTCTTGACGAAACAACATTTCAAAGAATTAACAGTCACGGCAGCGAAAGCCTGCAACCTGCTCACACCAAGATTTATTCTTATGGATCTAAAACCCCCTTCCTCTCCTGGGAACTCTCACTTCAAGTGTGAAATACAGCAACGCGAGTACCTCTGCCCAGCTAATTGTTGTTAAAGGAGAAAATGGAAATCTTCTCAGCTATCACACTGCACAGAAACTAGGTCTGATTGCGGTTTCTATTAGCACTGCCACTGTCGCTGAAAGAAACAAAGACGACCCAGAGGTTTTAAAAGAAGAGTTCAAATCACTGTTAGGAGGCATAGGAAAAGTACCAAACAAAGAAGTGAAGTACACATTGACCCAGATGTTACACCCCGAGAGCAACCCCACAGACGAATTCCATTTCATGTTAAAGAAGATGTCGAAAAAGAGCTTGAGAGACTTGAGAAATTATACATAATTGAGAAAGTTGAAGGGCCCACACCCTGGATCAGTCCAATTGATGTCGTCCCCAAGAAATCCGGAGAAGTTCGAATCTGTGTTGATATGCGAGAGGCAAACAAAGCTGTTAAGCGGGAAAAGCATCTCATGCCAACCATTGACGACCTTATTGCTGATTTGAATGGTGCAACACACTTCAGTACATTAGATCTGTCCTCAGGGTACCACCAGCTCGAGTTAACACCTGAAAGCCGTTATGTCACAACCTTCAGTACACATGCTGGCCTACGAAGATACAAACGTCTGCCATTTGGAATTAATGCAGCGTCAGAAATTTTCCAGGAAGCGATCAGAGAACTCCTTACTGGCCTCCCAGGATGTAAAACATCATACTATTGGAAAAGGCCGGGAAGAGCACAACAGGAACCTCCGTGGTGTCCTCCAGAGGCTCAAAGAAAACAACCTCCGTCTGAACAAAGACAAGTGCGAGTTCTCCAAGACTGAAATCAAGTTCTACGGTCACATTTTCAGCTCTGTCGGTGTGAGACCTGATCCAAAGAAAGTTGCATACGGATAGACAGTCAAATGTGAGTTTGTGATATACCCGATAATTGTGAAATATTGGTTCCGTTTCCAGGATGCTTTTTCAACTGCTTAAGATGATAGCACACTGCGAGGATCAAATTTCAGTCATTTTCATCCGCAGTTCAAATATATGATTTTTAAATATTGATATTCATGTATTTCACAATTATCGGGTATATCACGAACTCATAATTCATATTCATATACTCATTTTCGTATTCATATTCATATATTCATATTCGATTCATGGTGGCTTAATGTCAAATACACCTGCTTTCCTTTTAAGCTATGAAGCTACATATTGTACACTCTGATATTATTTTATCTGATTAACGTAAGAATTAAAACTCATCTGTTTACTAAATTGAACCAAATAATTCAATAAATAAATGCATTTGTTCAAACCGATAACGCAACCTCGGCAGATTACAAATAACATTTTAAATTTGCTCTTTCACTAACATTTCTGCAGCAAGAGCTAAACGCTGATTTTCTGAATATGAACATAGCTTTTGATTATGCGCTTATGATTTTACAGTCCACTGACAAATAAAAGATTTTTACCATCCACCGTCCATTGTCAAACGTCAACGGAGGGTTAAGCGGGAACAATAAAAAGGAAGATTTAAACTGACAGATAATTGTTTGAATTGAGTCAACGTTGGATCAGCATGCGGTTAGGATCGAAATCACGGTAGCCGTCACCTTCAGACATAAAACAACACCATGCTCTTGAAAATGGCTGTATTTTGTTATTTTATTATTGTATTCTATTTGATCAGCTTTACTAGAGTTGGCAGGGGCACTACAACAACTTGGGCCAATTATTTTTTGGACGTGACTGTATCCCCTCTCCCCAAGAAAAGGTTTTACGATTCACCGGCAATTGTGAATACGTCCCCTACTTCCTGGCGCCTGGTTTCTTGTAGATTAATTTTCATCAGTTGATTGATACCATTGATTGATTACTGAATCTAATGTAAAGACACATCGAGATGTATAATAATTCAAAACGAAATTGTGGCACACACACAAACATCGTCATTTTTGGCAAAGGATAAAAAAGCAAAGGAACGGGAAAAAATGCATTTAAAGTACAAGAGCTATTTTTAAACCATGCACAAAGACAACTGAGAGAAGGGACAATTTCAGTTTATTTGTCATATGTTATGCTTGGGGCACTATTGAATCTCTCAATCCCCCACCCAAGGAAGAAATAAAAAAGCCTTTCGATATTCAATATTAATATTTTGTATGATGACTGTGTCATAACAAAGCCTTAATCGAGTTTCGAGATAATAGCTCATTCAAGATTTCGTCGTGAGGAAAGAGAGAACTCCTTCAAAGATTCATTTCATTAGTGAAAAGAATAAGATTAATGGCTATACATTTAGTTTATAACAACTGCATGTAAACCTTGTCCACGAAATGACTGTTGTACCTCGGGTGAAACAAACATACATTAATATTCATTACGAGAAAAACAAGTCATGTCCTAAGAAAGAAGCTCTTTATGAATAAAAATTAAACTATTGAGAGCTCATAAAAACACTATACATTAATCTCTTTAGACAGTCAGAGCTAGTCTTTTTAACACTGATATAATCAAACTTTATGGTCAAAAAAGTCCTGTCTGCTGGTTGATATACATAAAAAGTTTTCGTGTGTTGACTGTACTTGTCAATAATAAAGTGGTTCTGTCCTTCAGTCAGCATTAGCGCGCGTTCAGCAAAATCTATTCACAGTGCACCTTCCAAATTATGTACCCGCACTTTGTTTCTCTCTTTCTCTAATATTGCACTGTTCATTTCTTGGCAAGTCATTTACACTGAAAAATTCCCAGAAAATCCTGCCGAAATTCACGATTCATTATTCCGTATATGAATGGATTGACTACAGCCGACGCGAAGGCAAACATCACGTAAAGCTCGAAAGCGAAATCATGCAACTTGACAAAGGATGAATGCACTAACACACCAATAATCATGACAGGAATCCAGCAGATAAGAAAACCCATCACCACGACAAACAGCAGTCGTGTTACACGCATTTCCCACGCGTTGATCGCGAGTTGCTGCGGACGATGTCCCACGTGGAGCGAGGGCATCAGTAGGTGGTAAAAGAGAGTTCTGAGACACCCTCAAATTCCCCTGAATTTCACACAAATATTTCCTGCAGATTTCAACAAATAACAAATTATTTTTCATCAGTTCAAATCAACAGATACCACGCAATTCTGATGAGTTTGAGCAGATTTGACAAATTTGTGAGTTGTGTGAAAACTGACAGAAATTGTTGAATTTTTAAGATTTGTTGGGTCTGAAATATTTGTGTGAAATTCAGGGGAATTTGAGGGTGTCTCAGAAGTCTCTTTTACCACCTACTAACGCCCAAATGACCACAAGACAAAATCTTGAAATTGGCCAATTTCAAGATTTCTCCGCTGAATTTTCACAGAGGAAAATTAACCATTTTCCAAAATCTCACGCTCATTTGGGGAGAATATTTCTTCCATACTCCAATGCCCCAACGCTAGATCAGTTTCATTTTCCAAAATTTCATGCTCATTTTGGGGGAATATTTCCCCCAGTCTCCAATGCCCCAACGCCAGCGTATCAATTCCATTTCCCAAAATCACTCTTTTGTCATCTTCCGCACTCAACGCAATTTTGGTCATGTTTTCCGTGAATAAATGGTGCCCTCTGCTGCGAAAAATAGTTTGCCTCCTGAGTTGCTTTTGTTTTGTCCTCAAACATTTCACAAAGTTTGCATGTCTCAAACTCTTCCTGATCATGCATTTTTTCACTCCTTTTGCCTTTTGTTCCTCCGTGGTTTTTGCCTTTTGTTCCTCCGTGGTTTCTGCCTTTTGTTCCTCCGTGGTTTCTGCATTCTTCTCCATCAGGAGAGAATACAGTTTCGGTCTCAGGGCGACAAATTCTGTCAAAATGGCACCCTCGCATTCATCTTTCATCAGCCCAATCTTTTTCTTGTTCCCCGGCACGATTGGCATTCCATTCAACACTGCTGGATGCTCTGGGGAAAAATCATTTGTGTCAAACCATTCTGCCACATCCCCCGCAATGTCCGCAAAAAAATCTTCCGTTTCAATTTCCAGCACCAAAGAATCTGTGTCGGTATACAGGAGAGAAACATTTTCCCACTTTTTCTTCACATATTCATAGTGAAAATCATACATCAAAAGTTTGGACAAATCCAAGATTGACATCCCAACAAAGATGGGTTTTGACATGACCACTCGCGTTTTCCTCATCTTGACTGCAATCAGAAACTCATCGAAAATTTTCACATCGGCGAAGTTGCATTTATTCACCAGCTTTTCTGCCCTTTCCGCATCTTTCACCAGTTCAATCGTGACTCGATTTCTCAGGTTTTCCATGGTTTTCCCAAAGACTGAGTTGTTCATGAGTTTGAAGAAATCTTTTTCAAATTTCGTTTTTCCCTTGGATCTCAGGGCAGTGTTTTTGTCAATATAACATTTCATAAATGCTGCTTCTTCAAATTTGATTCCTCTCCTGATCTTTTTCAACTTCATTCCCTGGGAAAGATAAAACGCCAGATTGCGTCCGTGCAAAACCATGCCTTCTTTGTCCCTCAGATTTTGCGTGAGTTTTTCAATCCCACCCAGCGCCAGTTTTTCCGGAGCCAGGGGAAAATCATTATGCTCGTCATGCAATTCTGGGGGATAAATGAGATCAACTTCCAGAATGCAACCTTGACCTTCTTCTTTCACAAACTTTTCCCAGTTTTGCAAATCTTCTTCGCTCATCCATTGGAATTTCCCAACTGGAAGAGGCTGCGACATGGCCCATCCATAAAGGTTGTTTGCGTCCAAATAAACCAGGAAACGAGATGGATCTTTTGGATTGAAATTTTTCATATATTGGTTGTTTGCTTTCGCAAATCGCTTGAATGCATTTGCGTTTCCTCCCCTGATTCAATTTTCAAACATCAACAACTGTTCCACATCATCTAGAAGTTCCAACTTCACTCCGGTCACTTTCAGCATTGCATCCCAAGCCAACCCAGGGGTGGTGAAATAGTGCGCGGGATCCAGTTCATAGTTTTCTTCGCAAAGTTTTCTGAAACTTTCCATGACATCTGCAAGCAGCAGCACATCCGTTTTCAGATAAAGATCGTGAAATTCGCCCATATTTTTCACTTCAAATTCTTCCCAGACTCGCTGGGCATGGGCAAAATCTTCATCTGAGACTTTTTCCTGATTCAATCTGGAGAAAAAAGCGGCTTTCTTTGGCAGTTGTTTCTCAAACTTATCAAACCCATCCATGAATTCATAGGGGAAGACTCCTTTTCGCCGCATCAAATCACTTTTCTCACCAAAAAATCTGGTGATTTCTTTCAATTCTTCTTTGGGGAGATTTTCTGCCAGCGATTCCAATCCTGCCAGCGTGAATTTGAAGGAATCCAGAAATCGAATTTCATGTTTCACTGAAAATTCTTTCCCTTTCTCCTCATTCCATTCTTTTTTCAACTCGAATTTCAGGGAAAAGGAAATATATTTCTCCTCATTGTTGGGAATGCATGTCACGCTCAAAACTTCATCCATTGTCCCCAAAGCTCGCACAAAAAGATGAGCGTCATAGTTTGCCAGATTGTGAAAAAACACAGGGGTGAATTTTGGCCTTTGAAACTTCAGGTTGCAAGATTGATGCGCTGCTCCCCTGAATTTTCCTGAGAAGTGACAGTGATCCCTCACCTTGGACAGACTTTTTTCTCCAAATTCTTCTCGACACAGCCAGCACACCTCCGCTTCTCGACATGATTTCCATTCTTGGTTGGTTAGGGGAATCATTTCCTTTTTCGGCAAATTCAAGTGAGCTTCTCTCACTAGGGAAATCAATTTCCGAATAAACTCTTTGGGAAGTTCTTCATTTTCATTTGCAGCTCTTTTCAACACAGGCTCCATTTGCAAAAACGGGGAAACGAGATGAAACGCAAATCCGCAGGGAATATGCTCGTGGGTTTTTTGAGTTCCCCCCAGCGGTTTCAAAATTGACTCAAAATCTGCATATCCAACAACAGGCAGATGCATCATTTTTGGGAAGTTTTTGAAGGAACAAGTTCCTCCTGGAAGTTCAATTCTCGCGGCTTCAAAATCTCCGCAAATGGTTTTGTGTTTCTCCAGACTTTCCACTCTGGGAAATGAATTGAGGCATCTTTTGCAGAAAAATCTTTCATGCCCATTTCGCGAAACTTGAGAGCTTGCCAAGCGGGAGAAATTTTTCACCAGACAGAAGTGCGTTTTGAATTCTTCTGTCAGCAGAATCAAATCCACATGAAGTCCCCTTTCTTCCTTGGTGATTCTCAGGGGAAAAACAAATCCATTCCAGCCAAAAACGTTCACTGAAATGTCAGGATTTTTGGCCTCAAAAAACTTGATTTTTTCCACGGCCATGGGAAATTCGCAACCATCCCAATTCATCTCTTCCGTTTGTTCTCGCAAAGTCGGTGTGATTCTTTCCGGATGAACTTTGACCATATTTGCGGCTCTGCCCAAGCACCATTTAAAACACATCTCATCTTCATTTTGCATGTTGATCACGGCTTTCTTGTTTGCCAAATCAGCAGGCAGTTCAATCCACCCAGATCCTCGCAGGGGGTTCCAGCGCACAAAATGAATTTCCAAACGCAAAACTCTTTCAAACATCCAATTGGATCCCCTGCGATTGAAGTTTTCCAGATTCTCAATCATTTCTCTTTCCATTTCATCCAGAATCTCTGGGTTGTTCCCCAAATTCATTTTCTGCCGGGAATGGAAAAATGGATTTTCAATCACTTCCTCCCCAGAAGCCAAATTGGTTTGGGACATTTCCACATTCAAAACGCATTTCACTCTTGTTTGTGGATTTTCTCGCAGGAGCCTGAGAACCAACCATCTTGCTTTCCGGAAAAACTCTTGGGGAGAAATGGAATCATCTCCTTGAATAAAAAATTGTCTCGCGAATCCTCGCAAAGCGGATTGCCCTTCTTCCACGGCAAGTCTCTGTTCCCACAATCTTCTGACTTGTTCTTTCAATCTTTCCACTGCGGGATTGGCTCTTCTCCGAACATCCGCGTCATCCACACTTTCCAACCAATTTGTCCAATCGATAACCGTATCTACATTTTCTTCAATCGCTCTGGGAATGACTCTGGGGGGAACAATTCTTCTTTCCGGAATCAAAAAAGGCACATCAATTTCTGGATTTTTGTCATCTAGGTTGGCTCGTCTTTTTCGAGTTTTTGGCTGATTTTTTCCCCCTCCTTGCCAAAGATTTTCAACTAAAAACTGCACTAGTTCATCTTTTTTCAATCGCGACCAACCTCGCAAATTTGTCGATCGCGCAAATGATTGCCATGCAGCCAGTGACATTTTAATGGCGAAAAAATCTTTTTCCCCATTTAAAATGAAGTTTTCAATTCAGGAAGTGAGCGAAGCGAACCCCGGAGGGGAAGGAAAAGAAAAACAAATTTTTTTCACATTCAAAGAAGCATCAGAAAAAACTGGTCTTCCCTCCAAAACGATTTTGCGAGTTCTCAAATCGGGCAACACTAAATATACCAGAAGAACCGATCAAAAAGTGTTCTGGATTCAGGAGGAAGAAGACACACCATTCATCCAGATTGATGGGGAAGATTTTTTCACCGCAGAGGAAATTCGGGAACGATTTGGGTTATCACGCACAGTTTTTTTCAATCAACTCTGCAAGAAAAAAACTCATTTTCTGGATTCAGGGGGAAAATCGCACGAAGTCACTTGGGTTTCTCCCAGACTGGAGAAATTCCTGAATCTCATGAGAGTGAAGGCTGCGGATGAAAAATTCACGTTTTAAATTTTTCGGAGAAAAAATGTCAGGAAAAAACAAATCCAGACCTTCCCAAGACGAAGAAAAACAAGATCTAATCTGGGAAAAAGCGTGTGAAATGGAAAAAAGCTTTCAAAAAGCTGTGGATATGGCCACTGGTTTTCTCCCAGTCCGATCGGAAGAGGATCGCGAATTTATTGCGGAGTGGATTTTTCGTGATTTAAAAAAACATTTTTATCTCGCCCAAGAAAATGAATCCCGCGAAAATAACAATTTCTGAATGCTCTCTCGACAACCCCGTGAAAAAATCTTCCGGAAAAATCTCTTTCTGTCTCCTCCCATGCCTTCACAATGACAAATGGCTCAAAGTGAAACTCCAAACCAAATTCAAGATTTTCGCTCATCAAGGTGAATCGTTTTCTCTGGGAATCACTCTTCCGGAAGAAAACATCAAATTTTTCAAAGATTTGGAAAAACATCTCAACTCTGCTGCGATGAAAAAGAAGCAGGCAATCAAAGAGATTTCCCCGTCTTTTGCTCGATTTCAGGAGGGAGATTTCACTCTCGTGAAAATCGACAAATCCGAGCAGGAAAAGATTTATGCCAAGATTTATCCCTCCAAACTCAAGCACACGGATTTCTCGTGTCGATTTTGGGAATTGTGCGACGATGGGAAGAAAAAACCAATCCTGAGGCAAAAAGAACTCATTGGCGTTCCTCTCCGGGGGCAAGTTGTGTTTTCAATCAAACATCTTTTCTGCGGAAATCTGAAAGCCATCACATGCATCGTGGATGAAGTTTTGGTGGAGGAAAAGGTGGAAGCTGCCTCGGAATTCGATGAGTTTGAGGACAAGAATGAGGATGAAGATTGAAGTTTGATCTCGCTGAGATCAGGGAGAAAATCTTTTCCAGAATTCAATTCTGGAAAAGGCAGAACTTTTTTTCAGATTTTTGCAGATTCGCAGAATTTGCAATGAGTTGATTCAGTCATCATTTTCTCAAACAATTCAGTTTGTTTTTTCATATCTGCGGCAATCTCTTCAACCCACTTTTCCAAATTCACATAGCTTTCCATCAGCAGGTCAATGGAATCAATTTCGTCGTCACTTTCACTCAGTTTTTTTCTTTTCGCATTTGAATTTGAAGGCATTTTCTTTCCAATCATTTTTTTCCTCAGGGGAAATTTTCAAAATCCATTCAGGGGAAATTGCCACCCACTCCGGAAAATGAAAATGAATCCCCTCCGGAAAATGCATTTTGAATTTCAAAACCCCTCCGGAAAAATGAATTTTTCTGGAGCAGAAAATGCCTTCCAGAAAAAATAGATTTTTCTGGAGCAGAAAATGCCTTCCAGAAAAAATGGATTTTTCTGGAGCAGAAAATGCCTTCCAGAAAAAGTAGATTTTTCTGGAGCAGAAAATGCCTTCCAGAAAAAATAGATTTTTCTGGAGCAGAAAATGCCTTCCAGAAAAAATAGATTTTTCTGGAGCAGAAAATGCCTTCCAGAAAAAATGGATTTTTCTGGAGCAGAAAATGCCTTCCAGAAAAAATGGATTTTTCTGGAGGACAGGTCTGATTTTGCCCCAGATTTTTTCAGTTCATTTAGGCAGATTTTCCACGTACATTTGCTCCGGAAAATGATTTTGAAAATGAATTTGAAAATGAATTTTGATTTCTGGAAAAAATATCTGTTCCAGAAAAATGAATTTGAATTCTGGAAAAAATATCTGTTCCAGAAAAATGAATTTTGAATTTTGGAAAAATATCTGTTCCAGAAAAACGAATTTGAATTCTGGAAAAAATATCTGTTCCAGAAAAATGAATTTGAATTTTGAATTCTGGAAAAAATATCTGTTCCAGAAAAATGAATTTTGAATTTTGATTTCTGGAAAAAATATCTGTTCCAGAAAAATGAATTTTGAATTTTGAATTCTGGAAAAAATATCTGTTCCAGAAAAATGAATTTGAATTCTGAAAAAAATATCTGTTCCAGAAAAATGAATTTTGAATTTTGAATTCTGGAAAAAATATCTGTTCCAGAAAAATGAATTTGAATTCTGGAAAAAATATCTGCTCCAGAAAAATGAATTTGAATTCTGGAAAAAATATCTGCTCCAGAAAAATGAATTTGAATTCTGGAAAAAATATCTGCTCCAGAAAAATGAATTTGAATTTTGAATTTGATTTCTGGAAAAAAATATCTGCTCCAGAAAAACGAATTTGAATTCTGGAAAAAATATCTGTTCCAGAAAAAAATGAATTTGAATTCTGGAAAAAATATCTGCTCCAGAAAAAACGAATTTGAATTCTGGAAAAAATATCTGTTCCAGAAAAAAACGAATTTGAATTTTGAATTTGAATTTGATTTCTGGAAAAAATATCTGCTCCAGAAAAACGAATTTGAATTTTGAATTTGAAATTGCAAATTCATTTCCTGGGGGAAATGACTTTGAAAATCTGGGAATGACATGAATCTTTTTCCCCGGAGCAGAATTTGACCTCAAAATTCACACAAAATTTGGGGAAAGTTGTCAAGGGGAGAATTTTTTGCAATCTGGGGTCTATTTTGGGGCATTGTGGGGAAAAAACTGCCCTCTGTGCCCTGCTTTTCTGCTGAACTCAGGAGAAAATGGCAAAAACCCCATAAAGACGTGTTGGTTTGGCGAAATTTGAGTTTTAGGATTTAAAATAGGTTTTCAATCAAAACAAAAAACAAAATTCTTCCAGAAAATAGTTTTCAGCTTCCCCACCCACGTGATGGGGGAAGTCAACTTTTTGGAGTTCATTTTCCTGCGAAAATGAACTCAAAAATTCAGGAAAGTTTCATTTTGTCCCCTGAATTTTGTCATTTTCCCCCCTGAATTTGCATTTTGTCCCCTGAATTTGTCATTTTGTCCCCTGAATTCGCCGGATGAATTTTGAAAAACCCACTCAGGAAAATGATTTTCAAATTTTGCTGAATTCAGCATTGTTCCGGAAACTGATTTTGAAATGAAATTTCCTCCGGAGAATTCCTCCCATATTATTTGGAGGAAAATTTTTTTCCAAATTTTTTTTTCCAAATTTAATAAATGAAGGGATGTCCGGGGGATGAAAAATCTCCCCAAACGGATTTTGTGATGAAAAATCACCCCCAAAAACGGATTTTGGGATGAAAATCCTCCGGGGATTGAAAATCTCTCCGGGGTTTGAAAATCTTTCGCTGAAAATCAGCGGAAAATGGCAATTCAAGAAAACTTTCTGCCCATTTCAGCTAAAACTCAGTTGACTAAATTGGAGAAATGATTGGTCAAAATTGAGCTTTATCCAGATAAAATGGGATTTTAATTTTTTATTTCCTTTTTTTCTCCACATAAAAACTGTTGAATTTTCAAAATCCCCTCCGGAAAAGGAAAATGATTTTCAAAATCCCCTCTGGAAAATGTTTTTCCTGAATTGACTCAGGGAAAATGAATTTTGTTGAATTTGACATTTCTCCGGAAACTGATTTTTGGAATGAAATTCCTCCGGAGAATTCCTCCCATATTATTTGGAGGAAAAATTTTTTTCCAAATTTTTTGAATGAAATAATGTCCGGGGGAATGAAAATCTCTCCAAAAATAGATTTCAGAACGAAAAAACGCCCACAAAAATGGATTTGGGATGAAAAATCTCCCTGAAAACGGATTTTGAGATGAAAATCTCTCCGGGGATGAAAATCTTTCGCTGAAAATCAGCGGAAAATGGCAATTCAAGAAAACTTTCTGCCCATTTCAGCTAAAACTCAGTTGACTAAATTGGAGAAATGATTGGTCAAAATTGAGCTTTATCCAGATAAAATGGGATTTTAATTTTTTATTTCCTTTTTTTCTCCAAAGAAAATGTCGAAATCAGCAACGCATTTTTCAATCTCCGATGGGAAAAAAAACAAAAATTTCACTTCCATCAATTCAGCGGCAAAAGAATATGGAATCTCAAATTGCGCAATCACAAATGCATTGAAAAAGAAAAACTCAACCATCACCCGGAGGTCGGCCAAGAAAAAATTCTTCCTCGGCGAACCAAAAGCGGAAGATTCACAACTTTCTCGCGAAATCGATTTTTCTTCACTCCCAATGGATGAGGAATGGTTTGAAAAATTCAAGATCGTTGTTCCAGATTTTGATGAGCTTTGTCGAATGATTGCGAATAAATTATTCGCGGATGAAGATCTCGAATTGGACTGGAAGAAAAAAGAATGCCAATACAATGGTGAAACCGTTTGCTTGATCAAAATCATTTCCATCATCTGCAGAGTGGCTTTTCAGGTGAACAAAGAGAAAGCTCTAGCAGTTTTGAAGGAAAAAATTGGGAAAAAAATTTTCAGCCCTTGAAACTAATTCAAATGGTCGCATCTTTGGGGAAAAATGAAAGAACATTTCACGTTGACATATTCAACAAAATCAAGAAATTCAAGTGATTTTCCCCTGATTTTTCATTTCCGGGAAATGAAAATTCAACCCTCAAATTTTTTCTCCCATTCAGCTTCAAACTTTTCCAAATCCAACCCCAAATCAATCACAATCCCATCAATCGCTTCCATTGAAAACAAAAATTCATCCCTGTCGAATTTTCCTCCCCGCAAAGCGAAGCGCAAATCACTCAATGTTTTTTCATAGGTGGTGAAAGCGAACTTCGCCATCTCAATTTTGCTTTTCAGGTTCTTCATTTCATTCGCGGTTTTGACGACCAAACCCAATCCTGAAATCACTCCCAAAACGATTGGATTCAAAGTCGCGGCTCCAGCAATCGTCCCGATTGCAACCAGGCCGGAAGAGGTCAAATTCATGAGCAGATTCATTTTCTTGAATCGACCATGCGCTCGTTTCAGGCACCAAAATCTTTTGTGATAAAATCGAAAAAGTTTTTTGATCTCTTCCAGTTCTTCTTCCCGAATTGCGGGGTTGATGTGATTGAAAGCAAAACTGCTTTGTTTTCGCGCTCGCTAACCCTTTCGCATTTTTCAGGGAGAAAATCATTTTTCAATCAGAATTGTCGCTTTTGCTCTTTGAATGGCATTTCCATCCGAGAGAGCCAGATAGAAAGCTTCTTCCTGCCCAACATGGAGATTGAAGGTGAACTGCAGTGAACCAAATGAATTGGTGGAAGGTCTGACTGCTTTCCGAGTGATGTGATCTCCTTTAACAACACTTGTCATGATGATGGTTGCTCCACTCACTGGGTTGGATCCGCGTTGAAGAATGAAAACCGTGACATTCAAAATCCGGAAGTCAGATCCAAATTGTTGCCAATAATTTGTTTCATCTTCCGCTTCATTTGGGAAGATCAAACAATCACCGTGTTTTCCTTTCACAAATCTTGCAAAAATGAAGTGTTTTGACGGGCGAAGCGGCAAATTCAACAAGGAGTGCGAATTCAAATCCAAGTCAGTCTCCATGACCATCTTCCCCGCTTGGAAAACGAAAGGGGAATCATAAACGCTGCTTTCAACATCAGGTTGAGAACCAGCAATGCCATATATGATCAACTTTGCGGATCCTTCTGCAGCTGACTCGGCAGTGCCTCGCCATTTCAAATCCAGGAAAATAAATTCAGGTGGGGAAATCCTCCATTTGTGCATGTGGATGATGGATCTGGAATACCCCGAAAACTTCTTAGTTGATTGCTGATTAATATTCAGACTGGCGCTCACAACGTTGACGCTCACGCCATCCATTGACGCGGGGAAGAATTCCACGCACACGGTGTATTCTCCCCCTGGGAGTTTGAACATATTGAATCCAAGTCTCCCAGAGTATTCATTAAAAAGATCTTTTGTGATTTCCAAGTCATAGGCCTTCTTGTTGAAATGATGCGGCGAATCTGGAAAATCACTTATCCCAGTCACTGTCATATGATGTTCAGAGCTGGATTCATCCACATCTTCCATCAGATAGCGGAATGCGTCCTTTGGGTGAGAGGTTGACGTGATATGCGATTCATTTACGTATTTTTTGATCTTCTCTTCTAATTCCATCGTGTGGGCTACCACACCTCCTATCTGGCCGTCCACATAAGATTTTGGCGTGGGTTGTCGCTTCAGAGTTGGCGTTGCAATATTGTTGATTTGTTGCGAGTTCATATCCAGGTTTCCAGTCATTGTCCCGCCTTCCAACGAAAGCTTTTTCGCGGATTGGGCATCCACATATCGCATATTTGCGTCCTGATCGGCAACTTCGGGATCTTTCACGTTAAAAATGGTGTGATTTCCCATATCCAAAGCCGTCTCCATTGGAAACGTCTCTTTGCGGCTGAGAAAGATATTTTTGGTGTCATTATAAGAAACCAGGTTGTTTTATGCGGCTCCCAAATCATGCCATGTTTGTTGTTTTGAGTTTTTCACGTTGAAAAGTTCTTTTAAATCAATATCCTTCGTGACTTCATGAGTGTGAGCCGGAGCATCAGGGTGGAATTTTTTCAGAGTGACCATATTCACCGCTGACAAATCCTGGTTTTCATCCGTGTCCAGATTGACGATCAATTTGCGATTCATTTCTATTTCCCCGGGGTTGATGAGTTTTTGTCCCCTGAGATCAAGATCCCCAGTCATATGGGAAGACCCATCCACCTGGAGAGAATCTGCCCGCAATTGCGTTGCAAGCGTGTCAACTTGATGCTTTGTGATTGCATCCGAATTCCCCGTTCCTTCAGCGACATTTGTCAGGCGTTTCCTTTGCAGGTCGAAGTCCCCTGCCGGCGTCAGCTTGAAACCAACTCCTGGCAATCCATCTTTTCCATCTCGTCCTCCCTCATTTTAAATGCTTTCATCAAAGTTTTTGGCAATGAATTTCCTCGGCTTATCCACATACAGGAAAGAGAACGGATCATGCGTTGCTTTCCGATAATCTTCTTTGCTGACATTGTTCTCCCTGCAGATCGCCGTAATTTCTTTGTTGCTTGGGAATTCGAAGATGCAAAAATGCGAGCAATTCAGGCGGATATCTTTTGGTGTTCCGAAATAACTTTGCGAAAGATAAATCACAGAACATTTCTTGTGCCTGCCCTGAATGAAATAATCAATCAATGGCTTTTGGTTTTTTTCGGAAACAAAATCAACGAAAACAACCAGCTTTTGATTCTCCCCTGACAATTCAGAAACCGGGATGATTTCATCCGGGGATGCTTCCACGACGTCATACCCAGCTTCTTTGCTGATTGGGCGAAATGTTTTCAGCAGATGTTGATATTTGGTTTGGTCAAGATTTTTCGCATAGAGGAAAATTTTATCGTAGAAGAGCAGGCGCAAAATCATATCCAGGAGAACATTTGTTTTCCCCGATCCTGAAGGGCCACAGATCAACATTCTGAAAGTTCGATCCGGCATGAAAGGGTGAAGTTGTTTGAAATTCGTGATTGGATCCTGACAATCATAATTTGGAATCTTCATTTTATTAATGAACATGGCGTTCTTTATCTTGTTCTTCACCCCAAATTTGTGTTTCTGGGATATAAAATGAGTTTATTGAAATGGCAAGAAATGGCTAAAAGCAAATCTGCTTTGGGGAAAAAAATCAACTTTGTTCACAATGCTATCACCCAGAAAAAGTTGGGTGAAGAGACAAGTCAAATCGGACTTGAAAAAACATTCAAACCCATCACATCGAAACTGGATGAGGTGATTGAGTCGAATTTGGGGCCGCTTCAGCCACTTCCCCGGAAAAAGAAAAAAGCCAAACCGGCGGAGATTGATTATCTCCCCGAAGTCGACCCATTTGAAGATATGGATGTCGAAGGCCTGTTTGATGAGGCCGTTCCATCCCAACCCAAGAAGCAAATTCCAGCAGCTCCTCCAACATATGAAGAAGTTGTGCAAGAGATGGGGGAAGATCCACCTGAATATGAAGAAGACGACTCTCCCGATTATGCTCTTGCGCCGGGAGATGAAGAGGATGAGGAAGGAGATAAAACCAATCAGATATTGAGAGACCTGGACCTCACGGATTACAATACTGTGGAGAAAACTCTCAGGGAAAATGTTACAACAGCGAGGAAAATCCAGTATCTCGGTGATCTTGTGAACATAGCAAGATTCCGCAGAAATCAGTTGAAAGGTTACAAATCATCCTGGTCCAAAAAATTCCAAAGAGGGGAAATAACGGAAGAGCAAAAGAAGTTGCAACATCAAAGGATAGATCGCGCAGCCCGAGTTCTGACTGAATACATAGATCATTATAAAGAAAAAGGAGGAAAGATGATGGAGGAAAAGAAGAAGACGGGTTCGGGGTTGAAAAAAAGAAAAAAAGGTGGATCCATCCGTTTTTTCTCCAACCCCGCAGATCTCCTCCAGAAACTTGAGGTCATTGTTGGCTCCATCCTTGCTGGGAATACGAATCAGGGGATCAGAAACACTGGAGTTGGCATTCTTGATCTTCTCCTGAAAGAAAACGCCATCAACAAATCCCAGCATGAGAAGCTTTTCAGAAAGTATTTCAAACTCTAAAATGGAAATCGAAAGAGAAATTGTCCTGTCATCCTTTTCCGTCAAGACTGGGGGAAACAAACCAGAAAATTTCACAACAAAATTCAATCGGCCCATTGTTTTGGATCCAAATTCCCAATATGTTGTTGGGTTGAACAGAATTATCAATATGAGTTTTACGTGGTATAACATCAATGCGGCATTGAAAAATCAGCTGATCAGATTCAGCTCTGACGGTGGGAAAACATTTTCCGATATCGCCTTTCCCGCTGGGGTTTGGGATTATTCCACTTTGAATGCGGCAATTCGAAACGCAACAGGCCCCCTCGCAGGATCCACCCCAGGAAAGAATGAAAAATTCCCAATCAATCTTGCTTTCTCTCCCACAACTTTCAGAGTAACAATCACGCTGGAAGAAAACTGGCAACTTGATCTCGAGAAATCCAACTTTGGCGATCTCATTGGTTTCGATAAAAAGATTCTGAAAGACAAAGTCAACATTGGCCCCAGAGTTCCAAACCTCAGTCAAGATACTGATATGTTGAACGTTCATTGCGATCTCACAAGTGATTCGCTTGTGGATGGGGAAGAGAGTGATATCATCTTCTCCTTTTCAACATCTGTTCTGCAGGCCTCCTATAGTTTCACTCTTGAACCCATGAGAGTGATGTTCAGCCCTGTGAATAAAAACAGAATAAGCTCCATTCGGATCTGGATCACTGATGGGAAAAGGCGGGTTGTTGATTTGAATGGGGCTGATACAGCGTTCTCGCTTATCTTGAAAAAACAAATAAAATGAAAAGTTATGAATTCTCTCGTTTTTTTCCACCCCCAGCTGGGGCGGTTTGTCTTCCGGCACAAAGGAACAGGTGTCATTGTGGACAATATTTTCAAACCAATGAGGAAGGTCGCATCAGTCGTCTTCAATAAATTCGCAAAACCCATTGCGAAAAAAGCCTTGGAATCAGGAATTTCTCACGCTGGGGATAAACTCGGCAAAAAAGTAGTTGAAAAATCTGGTGATTTGATCATGAAAAAGCTGGGAAATATGAGAAAGGGGAGCAAAAAACCGCCAGCTCTCGCTTCGCTCGCTTCGCTTCGCTCAGCTCGACCACAATCAGCCCCTGCGTCAACCTCCGGAGAAAGTTCTGATGCTATATTGAACAGGTTGATCTCTGGGCAAGGCATCCAAAAAAGAAAAAAATAATATAAAATGGCTTTTCGATCGAATGAATATCTTCAAAGAAATG
Organism: Cladopsammia gracilis; assembly: GCA_022457155.1. NCBI lineage: Eukaryota > Metazoa > Cnidaria > Anthozoa > Scleractinia > Dendrophylliidae > Cladopsammia > Cladopsammia gracilis. The sequence goes on along the minus strand of JAJGOT010000085.1, from coordinate 1,543,854 downwards.
AATTAGTGCGCTTCCAGCTGGATGACACAATCCGAGCTCCAGCTAATGCTCAACATCAACAAAAAAGTGGTTATAAATTCACGATTAATGACCGATCCGCATTCTATGATTGGTATAATGCGTATTTCGAGGTACAGTTTCAACTCCAGAAATTAGCAGACGGCGCTGGGTATGCAGCAGCTGACAGGATCACAGTGATCAATGGCGCTCATTCCCTGATTAATCACCTGAAGATTAGTTCTGCTGGAAAGATTGTTTATGAGACTGATAATCTGCATAACGTTACTTTTATTAAAAATTTGCTAGAATACTCCGATGACTTCAGCAGATCAGTCGCCAAGAACAGTTTCTGGTATTTGGATACTGATGCAACAACCGCTAATACGAATGCAGGATTTGAAGCTCGGCGGGTGCAATCTCAAGCAGTGCAAAACGATGGAAACGGTGGTGCAAAGAACATTAACACAATCATTCCCCTGAATCGTTTTTCCTTTTTCGAAGAGTTGGAGGATAAGATGCTTGTGCCTATGCAGCTCCAATTTGAGATTAAGCTTCAACAGGATAATGAATTAATTCATATGGCTAATGGCACTGATGATGGAAGAGTTGTTGTGAATAGGTTTTTGCTTTGGGTCCCCAGATTGACACCGAAAGATTCTCTTTATGACAAATTTGTCAGTTCATTCCTGAAAGAAACGCAATGGAAATATCTGAGGGAGATGTATTCCGAATCAGCTCCTACGCAGTCATCAGGATTCTTCCAGATATCCGCAAGTATTGACAATGTTAAGCATATTTTTGTTTATCTTAAAAGAACCAATGATGCCGCTAAAGAAGAAGATAGCCCTTATCTGATGGACACTTTCAAGCTGAATGCGGGAGATAATGATTCATCCTTGTCGAACTGCCGGCTGGAATATGGAAACGGAGTTTTCTACCCGGAAACAGAGTATGACAGTGAATCAAAAGTGAGGATTTTCCAGGATGTCATGGCTTATGCAATGAGGAAAAATGACTACAACACAGGGACACAGTTGAATCTGGCCAATTTCAAGTCTCTTTTCCCGTTGATCTATTTCGATCTGACTTATCAAACTGAAAAACCAACAAGAGATCCCAAGCAGTTGATATTCAGGTATCGATTGAACGCAGATGCAGCTGCAAACTTCAATGTACATGCGATAGTTCTCTATGAAGAAGAAGTGAAAATCGATAAGATTGGAAATGAGCTGGTTATCGTGTGACGTGTGAAGCGAGCGCAGCGAACGCAGTGAGCCGACCGAAGGGAGGCGAGCACGCGCAGCGGCTGTGAAAAAACATATCTTGTCATTTAAAATGACAACATATCACCCATATAAAGTAAATCTGTCGAAAGGGCAAAAAAGCAAGCTTGGAAGAGCATTCAAAGCAAACTGCGCTATCACCCTGAGGCTGAAAAAAAATCAAACACGCGGAAATGATGAACTGATGCTGACAGTCAATCAAAAGAACCGAATTGCCAAAGCCGCATCTCAGGGAAAGGGAGTTAAAATCAAGATATCAAAAACGCAAATCCGAAAAGTGATGAAGCAAGGCGGAAGTCTTTTCTCTGCTATTGTTCCCCTGGCTCGTTCCCTGGCACCCACCCTGGCAAAGACACTTGGACTGTCAGCATTGGCTGGTTTGGCGAGTGAAGGAGCGAGTCAAGTTGTGAAAAAAATAAGCGGGAAAGGAGCGCAAACGGGCGGATTTCTCATTCCCCAAGATAAAATTCAGAAACTGATTGACAATAAACATTTGTTGACAAATAAGCAGAAACAGGATATTTTGACTGCCCTGAAATCAGGAGGACAACTGACGATAAAACCATCAGCAAAACAATCTGGTGGATTGTTGGGAACTGTGCTGGCTTCCATCGGAATTCCACTGGCGCTGGACATGGTGAAAAATTTGTTTGGGAAAGGAGCGCCTAGAGTTGGTCGCCCAAAGGGAAAAGGAGCGCCAAGAGTTGGTCGCCCCAAAGGAAAAGGCGCTCCTAGAGTCCGGCAGCCCAAAGGAAACGGCGCTCCAAGATTGGGAGCTCCCTTCCAACGCCCGCCTCCATTCATCGGAACCTGGGGACGAAAAATTGGGATGGGAAAAAAATCCAAAAAAGGAACGGGACTTCTGCTGGGATCGAAAAGTCCATTCAACAACATCCCAGTTCTCGGGGCAATATTGTGAAGCTGAGCGAAGCGAAGCTGAGCGCAGCGAAACCCAAATTCGTGAACAAACCACTGACCAACCTTGATCTTCTCCAGTGGATTGATTTTCTGAAAATTCCCAATTTCAAAGGGATTTTCGCCAGGGATGAAGCAATGCCCCGAGAACACAGCCCCTGCATCATCAATCTTGATTCGCTTGAAAATGCCGGAACTCACCGGGTGTGCTGCGCCCCCGGACAGAAATTCACGTGGTATTTCGACTCTTTTGGGATGGGATTTCCCCAGGAATTCAAAAGTTCCAAACCGGTGATTTGGAACAGCAGCCAATATCAAAACATCAACAGCGTTCTTTGCGGGTATTATTGCCTCCTCTTCTTCCTCCATCAATGGTCGCAGGGGAAAGCTTTCTATGATATTCTCAAACCTCTCAGTCTGACTAATACAGCGCAAAATGAGAAATTCATAAAAGAATATTTCGATTGAAAATGAAATCATATTGCGTGAAGGAAAAAAAACAAACTGATTGCGTGAAACCAGCTGGATTCCAGACTGCAAAAAATGGCAGAAAGATGTGGTTTTGCCATTGCGCTTCCTGCGGAATCAAAAAAACAAGATTTGTGAAAGCGAGCGGAGCGAGCCGCAGAGCGAAATCGGGAAACTGAGTCGGCCCCCGCGTGGCGGGGGCATTGGTGAACTTGCGCTGACTGGCGTCGCGCATGCGCTGCCTTGGATTGGGAAAAAAACAGTTGAAATGGGTCGTTATGGAGCTAGTGAATTGTTGCGAAATAAAAACACTCAAAAGAAAGCATTGGATTTTGCCCTGGACAAGATGAAACCATTTCTTGCCAAAACCTCTGCTGATATGATGAATGAGCTGTCCACGGCGATCCGACCAAACAGAAAATATAAAACAGATCGAGCAGATTTGGATGGCAGCGGGTTGGATGTTCATTCCCTGATTGGGAAGCTGCCAAGACCAAAGAAAGGTTTCACTTTGCCTGGACATAATTATACAGGCCCCTGGAACCCACTCGAAAAACAAGTCAGATTTGATGAAAAGGGAAAAATTCTCGAAATCTGGCAGCAGCCCACAGGAAAAACAGACGCAGTTGCTATGCAGCACGATGTTGATTATTCAGTCTGCGCAAAGAAAGCGGATCCGCGTAAATGCAAGAACGAAGCAGACAGGAAAATGGTTGCCGCTTTGGATGCCATTCCCTGGAAAGAAAGACAGTGGGGTCATGCTTTGGCGAGAAACACAATTCAAGCAAAACAGAAACTTGGCCTCGGCGCTCCAAAAAACGGGAAAAGATTTTGAGTGAAGGCCAGTGGACTCAAAATCTGGCAATCGAATTACACCGGCCAATCAGGCGGCGCTTTCCAAAGAGGCGAGTCATAGCATATGGGATTGACAACATCTGGGCGGCTGATCTAGTCGAGATGGGGAAATTTTCGAGGTGGAATAAAGGGATCAGATACCTGCTGATGGTGATCGATGTTTTCTCAAAATTCGGTTGGATTCGTCCCCTGAAAGACAAGCGAGGTCAAACAGTGGCTGATGCTTTCCGAGACATATTCAAGGGGCGAAAACCGAAAATGCTCTGGACTGACAAAGGATCTGAATTTTTCAACGCAACAATGAAAAATCTGCTTGGCGAGAATGGGGTAAAATTGTACACAACACAAAACGAAGAAAAGGCATCTGTTGTTGAGCGCTGGAACAGGTCTTTTAAGGAGAAACTCTTCCGGATGTTTTCTGAAAACAACAATACAATATACTGGGACAAACTTGGCAAATTACTGGATGAATATAATCATCGTTTTCATTCGAGCATTCGGATGACTCCCGCAGAGGCGAGCAAACAGGAAAATGAGAAAAAGGTTTTCGCTAATCTTTTCGGAGATTTAATTTATGCTAAACACAACCCGGCAAAATTCAGGGTTGGCGACAGGGTGAGAATTTCAAAGTTTAAACGAAAGATATTTGACAAGGGTTTCACCCCGAATTGGACAGAGGAGATATTTGTGATTGACGAAATAAAGAACACAAACCCTGTAACGTATAAATTAGTCGATCTGTTGGGAGAATCAATCACCGGATCATTTTACGAGGCGGAACTTCAAAAGACAACGCAAGATGTGTTTCGAATTGAAAAAGTTATTCGCCGCGATAATAAGCGAAAACTCGCGCTTGTAAAATGGAAAAGTTACCCTGACAAATTTAATTCTTGGGTTCCATTGAGCGATGTGGAAAAGCTTGGTGTCTAACGCGTTAGACACAAAAAATATTCCCGCTGAAAAAAATTCTGGAAAAAAATATTCCGCTGAAAAAAATTCTGGAAGAAATATTCCGCTGAAAAAAATTCTGAAAAAAATATTCCGCTGAAAAAATATTCCGCTGAAAAAAATTCTGGAAGAAATATTCCGCTGAAAAAAATATTCCGCTGAAAAAAATATTCCGCTGAAAAAAATTCTGGAAAAAAATATTCCGCTGAAAAAAACATTCCGCTGAAAAATTCTGGAAAAACATTCCGCTGAAAAAAATTCTGGAAAAAATATTCCGCTGAAAAAATTCTGAAAAAAAAATATTCCGCTGAAAAAATTCTGAAAAAAAAATATTCCGCTGAAAAAATTCTGAAAAAAAAATATTCCGCTGAAAAAATTCTGAAAAAAAAATATTCCGCTGAAAAAATTCTGAAAAAAAAATATTCCGCTGAACAAAACATTCGGCTGAAAAATTCTGGAAAAAACATTCCGCTGAAAAATTCTGGAAAAAAATATTCCGCTGAAATCTGGGGGAAATATTTTTTGACTAAAAAAATATTCCGCTGAAAAAAAATTTCATATTTTGTGAAAAATATATATCGAAAATTGTATAAATTTCGTGTAAAGATCTAATTGGTTAAAATAAATCATGTGACAAGCCTGGAATATGAATGTTTCACATTAATATTCACAAAGTCTGTTATTTCAAAACACCGCTTAGCATCGCTTTCGTTTCGCTTCGCTTGGCCCGTTTTGCTTCGCTTTTTTTTCTTTCAATTCCCGGTGGATTTCCCACAGGAGGCAACTTTGCTTTTGGAGTTCATTTCTGAGAATTTTATGTTCCTCCTGGAGATTCACAAATGACTCAAAAAGGAGTTCATATGAGTCTTCGATTTCGTCGCTTCGCTCAGCTTCCGCCATCTCCGAATCAGAGACAATGAATTCCTCGTCTGAAGTGGTGGGAGTTTCATCGTCGCTTCTTATTTCTTCCTCTGAGCATGTGGAACAATCTTCATGGTCACTCGCTTCGCTCGCGTCGCTTCGCTCGGCTTCACTGGAAAATGCTTTTTCAAGATCCATTTTCTTTCCAATGACATTTTTTGAAGATTGTTTGGATTATTTTTTCTTGTTCCGCCCATCTGGATGGAAGTTTGAGCAGTTTGAAATCATCTTCATTGGGGCTGAAACCGTTCTTCTTCAACAGGGCGAAAAGAACTTGATGGCAATTGAGAAACTTTTTTCTGCTGGGATGAAGGTCATTATATGCAAGTGAAAAATATTTAAAGTCGTCGATGAGGAATTTTTCCAGGTGTTCATAATCATTTCCGTCGTGACCTGTTATGTGATTAAAAATTGCATGATCGTTGCCATGGACTTTTTTCCACTTGGAAGCTTTGACGAAATCCCTGACTTTTTTTCTTGTGATTTCGTCACGGGGAATTTGGGAGAGAATTTGTTCTTGATAAAATTCGAGATCTTTGAATGGAATTTGATTTTTCCCCTGATTTTTGCGGATGATATTTTTGAAATGTTCCAGCCTGGGATTTTTGGGAGAATGGCATGTTGTGCGGATTTCTCGAATAATTTCAGGAGTGAAATCGATTTCGTCTTCTTCGGAATCAGACATTTTCTTGCCGGAAGAGATTTTTTTGAGATTTGAAAAGAATTTTCCTCTGTGAAAATTGAGCGGAGAAATCTTGAAATTGGCCAATTTCAAGATTTTGTCTTGTGGTCATTTTAGCTTAAGTAGGTGGTAAAAGAGAGTTCTGAGACACCCTCAAATTCCAATGAATTTCACACAAATATTTCCTGCAGATTTCAACAAATAACAAATTATTTTTCATCAGTTCAAATCAACAGATACCACGCAATTCTGATGAGTTTGAGCAGATCTGACAAATTTGTGAGTTGTGTGAAAACTGACAGAAATTGTTGAATTTTTAAGATTTGTTGGGTCTGAAATATTTGTGTGAAATTCAGGGGAATTTGAGGGTGTCTCAGAAGTCTCTTTTACCACCTACTGGCATCACGTTAGCGTTGTGCCTTCGTATGGAGAAAAATACTTTGGTGTAACAAAACACGATTATAAGAAAAGGGATGAAGACGTGCAGTAAATGGAGGGATATTCCAACTGCTTTTTCTTGGGTTTTGCTGGTAAATGTTCCAATACAGAAAATGTACCGTGGATCATACTTGTATATTGCTGGTCCAACAAAGGTCGACAGTAGACCGTCAAAAAGCGTTAGTACCCAGACAGCCAATATCATAATTAAACTCGACTTTTTGGTGAAATAACTACGGTAGATGTTGCTTTTGACGACGCGAAAGTATCTGTTAATCGCAGTTAGTGCCAGTATTGGAGCAGAAATTCCTCCCCAAAAGTAAATGACAAATCCATTGAATTGTCACATATCGTAGCCATGTACCCAACGATTTTCCAGAAATGCTTGAATGCAGAAAGGAAAGCAAGTGATAGCGACTGTTAAGTCCGATATTGCCAATGCCGACATGAACATATGCAGTACATTTAGATTTCTACGTTTTCGGTACACCACCCAGCAAACGAAGATGTTTCCGCAAATTGCTAGAACGTTCATGGAGACCAGAATGCTACCTTGGATGGACGTTTGTGTTTTTCCTCTGAAATATTCTTCCATATTCCAATCTTATCTTACAAAAAATATAAACCGAAAAATATTTACCAGAGGATTTTGTTGTAATTCCCTCTCAGTCAATATTGGCGGATGTACGTATTTTGTGACAATCAAAAATATTTCTTGCTTTAGGCGGGAAGTTCTTGTTACTTTTCACTTCCCCTAGACTTCAATCCAATTGTGAAATATATTGTCTGTTTGACAAGATTTCTTTAATTATCGTTATTTGGAATGCTGTTGTAATTCCAAAAGCTAAGACATTTTTTTATGTAATGTCCTGCAGTAAATGAGAGTGTTGCGGCGGGTTTTTTTTTTCGCGTTATTATAACGTACAGAATGTCGCTGGCTATACAAAGTACATAGGACATTCCTGTTAATAATGTGAGAGTCATATGTAATATTTTATGACATCTTGACTTACTGATAGTCCACCTGCAACCATTATCACGCAGCCACTCTTTGAAGCTGATGGGAAGTTCTAGGTGTAACTTGCCGAAGGCGCTGTTTACAAGGAGGTAGGGTAACTATCGACAGGGTTACCCTAGCAGCCGGGAAAAAGGTGTCCCGGGTTTAAAAGCAAATTTTTCAGGTGGGGACAATTTGCCTACCCGAGACAACTCAAGCCTAAACAAAGTTCGATCCTAAAATCGAAAAACATTTGTATACAGACTTTTTTCTAGTATAAGAGGTTGTTGGTGCCCAAAAATAGAAAACATCTGTTATCAAGGTCTTTGACGCAAATACGTTGCCCTGGGTGGGCGAGTTGTTCCTCCCTGAAGCGTTTACAAAGACAAAACGTGTTCCGCTTGCTCAGTATTCGGGGGCGGTACGCAGCTATTACAAGGTCTTCTCTGATTGGCTGAAAAAACAATAAAACAAACAGCAGAACAATGGACCCTAACCCAGAAAACAATAGAGTTGCGTGATACCCTGCAGGTTAAATGAAATTAGAGATTCTAAAGAGCCGAGTTTTTTGCGAAACACCGTGAATTGGCAGTGTATTCTTAAATGGCGCCGGATTTATCATTTGTTTGTATTTATTTTAATTAGACTCCCAGGCCTCGTTAGCATGAGCAAAATTCAAAAGAATTTACACTCTAAAAAAAAGCCTGTGAGGCAAATTAACATAGATATAAAAGAATCATGAATCGGTCGCCATTTATGAATAAGGTGCATGATCCAATTTTTGCCGTCTGTGCTATAGACATACGAGGAATATTGATCCGCTCTCCTCTGAAAAATATAAATAATTACTGACCCTCATAAAATCCTATTGTTCTCTCTCTGCATTACATCGGCGATTTCAGTCGCTTCCACATTGAGGTTTTGGTACACCAACAATGAAATTAGCATATATTGTCTTGTGGTGGTAGAAATTGCGTAATCATTTTTCTTTCCCCATTCAATCATTGTTATCACCTTGTAAAGATGATATAACTTTGCGTATCTGTCGTGGAAATTTTCGTATTTCACCTACATGAATGAACGGTGTTATTGAATTTCATGTAAATGACGAAAAGGTCATTTGCATAGTATATAACGCAATGTATTTGGTCATTTTGAGTTGTTTGTTGGAAGGCATAGCTTGGCTTACATTTATATCTGTTTTGGAGCTCGATGGAGGATTCTTCGGAAGACGAATCTGCCATTTTCGTTACGCAGAGCCAGAGGTGGGAGAATGCTGCTGTTGTTGAAGGTAATTGAATCTTCTAACTTTTTTTATTTCGGTCATTTTTAAACGACTAAGAAAAGGTTTCCTTGTGTTTTTCATTCTTCAGAAGAGCAAAGATTCAGAAAACCAATTACGACTTTTGAGTGCGAGAAGTTTGAAGAAAGTTGGGTATCAGACGCAAGTCGTCGAAAATGGGCATGGGTGCTGAAAGTCTTTGATCAGTGGAGGGTCGAGAGAAATGAGGCAGTACTTAAACTCAGTTATAATGGCGAGCCGTTGATAAACGAGAATCTAGATGAAATGTCTGACGAGCAGCTGGATTTCGTCTTGGCCCGATTTATTGCCGCAGTTAGAAAAGAAGACGGACAAGAGTATCCAGGAAAGACTTTATATGAAATGATAGGTAGCATTCAAACGTTTTTACGTGTAAAATGTAAACGAAATGTAACTTTGATTGACAAAACAGCTTGTACATTTAGAAGTTTGAATTCTGCTTTGATATTTTAAAAGGAAAGAAAAAGCGGGACAAGGAATAGGTATAGTTGTCAACAAGGCTAATTTGATAACGGAGGAACAAGAAAACTATTTGTGGGAAAATGGGTTTTTGGGCAGCGAGAATGGAGAGCTGCTTTGCCATACTTTGGTCTGGGTGTTTGGCATTCAGTTTGCTCTGAGGGCTGGGCAGGAACACAGGAATTTGAGGTTTCAAAACTCACAGTTATCTTTACAACATGACGAATCGGGTAATGAATTCTTGCAATATATGGAGGATATTAGTAAAACTAATAATGGTGGATTGTGCCATTTGCGTATGAAAAGGAAAGTTGTTCGGGCATATAAGAATGAAATCAATGTAGAGCGTTGCCCAGTTGAGCTTTATAAGAAGTACTTGTCTCACGTGCCAAAAGAAATCAGTGACAACGCATTTTATTTGCGGGCTTTGACCAAGCCAAAAGGGGACGTATGGTATTATAATAAAGCAATGGGAAGAGAAACTTTAGGGAACGTAGTAAAGAATATCATGCGAAAAGCGGGATTTGAGGGGCATTTTACAAATCATTCACTTCGGCGAAGTTGTGCCACACGGTTGTACGAAGGTGGTGTGCCAGAACAAGTTATTGTAGAAACCACTGGACACCGATCATCTGATGGGGTAAGGGAGTATAAATGTACCTCATCAACATTTAAAAGAAAAGCAAGTGAAATCTTGCAGGGAACGATTCCTAAAAAGGTTGAAATGGATGTCAAGGAAAAAGAGGAAAAAGTGTTTAACAATGATGTTGAACCAAAATACAGCGAAAAAAAAGAAGAAATGGGGTTAAGTGAAAAAGTCCTTGAGGATAAGCAGAACGAAGATTATAATCCGTCAGTTGTAATTAGTACTAATAGTACTAAAATTGTTATCTCGTATAAGTAAGAAAATTTGTCACTGTCAGGTGTGCACTAATTAAATTTAGAAATAAACTTAAAATGTTTGCGTTTATACGTCTGTTGGAATGGTAGTTCTTGTGGTCTATTTGTTTACTTTAGACACCTTTCTAAGTTTAAATCTACAATACATGATGGCATACAAGAATTTTTAAAAATTACTGTGTGGAAAAGTAACAAGGTAACACCAAAGCGGTTTTTAACGATCCAGCTGCAATATTAAAAATATTGCCGTAAGCAGGCTGCAATATTAAAAATATTGCAGTGCAGTCAGCCCACTGAAATATTGAGCGTTTTAGCTCGTTTAGGATTACCCCTGCTAATTTCCCTGCTAACAAAAAGGACCGCCTCCGTTTTTCTCAGAAACTTGGACTAGACTGAATATGTATACCTTTTCAGGCTGAAATCGCCGATATAATGCAGAGAGAGAACAATAGGATTTTACGAGGGTCAGTAATTATTTAATAGATAATTACTGAGGCTCACAGCATTATTGGGTATAATGCAGGCAGCTGAGGCCGTGGGCCGAAGCTGCCTGCATTATACCCAATAATGCTGTGAGCCTCAGTAATTATCTATTAAATATTGATGAGGACTAAAACCGTGCATGAGAAACTCCAACTGATTTTTAGAATCCACTCTCTGTTCACTCTTGCTTAGTGAAACCTTGTCTATGAAGACGGCCCGTAATTAGTTCTTTTTTATGCTGCTTTGTCTTCTTACGTGTTTTTCTAATATATAGTTAATGGCAGCCGGCTAGCCGCGTCAGTGGTACACTGTAAGTCGTATAGTAGGGATGTTTTTATTCCCTCTTTTGAGCGAGAATCTCGTTAATTTGAAGGCAAATTTGAAGGCAAATACATTAACGTGTTTTATTTGCATTTAAAACAGGTTACAATGTGGTACACTTACGAATAAACCATAAATAAACGAAACATTTGAATAAATAATACAAAAAAGAAAAGTAAATAATAATTGCTAGAAGGTCAAATTATAACAGATGGTAACATCCAGGTAAGGCGATTTATTGCATATATTAATATCCGGGTAAAACAAATGACCCATGAGAGACAGAAAAAAAGCTTCGAGTCATCAAGATAGAAACAAAAGTAGTAGTAGTAGTAAATGGTTTACCAAAATAAAATTATTGTTTTATATAAGCGGTCTGTTGTTTTAATGGAAAATTACTGTTTTATATAAGTGGCCTGATGTGTTAATGGAAAATTACCGTTTTATATAAGTGGTCTGATGTGTTAATGGAAAATTACTGTTTTATATAACGGTGGTCTGTTGTTTTAATGGAACAAGGAGCCCGATGGGCTTCGAAACTGGCTCGTTTGGTCCCAGTTTTCACCCGGTTTTCATTTTAGAGTTTTATATATTTGTTTGAATATATATATTTTGTTTACTCTTTCATCGCCTTTACGTAAGGATCAGTTTGCCGTTTTCTGATTTTCTACAAGTAATTATTGTACTGATTCAGGTCTACAACTGGGAGATCCGGCACCTCTCAACGGTTTGTCGCTGTGGTCTTGCTGATATTTTATATCACAATATACAATCTAGTATCTATCAATATGCACAGTCCAGTCCAGTCAACATTTACATTTACATTCCACAGTCCGCTTCAAGCACTCCTTAGGGACGGACTATTTTATTGTAAAAGGGGGGGGGGGGGGGATTGGGCAATTACTAAAAAAAAATTCCTGCACAGCAAAAGTAAAGAAAAAAAATAATGCAAAGAGAGCGAAAGAAAAAAAAAGGTATGGAACAATCCCGAAAAAAATTCTTGCACAACATCCGAGACGGAAAAAAAATTCATGATCAGAAAAATTGCCCAACACCGCCACCTCCCCCACCCCCCACAAAAATAACATCGTACACCTTTAGTAGGCTACAATTTCAGGTCTATATTTTTTTCTCTGATCGACTCGGTACTGTTGGAAAAAAACGTAAGTTTAGAACTTAATCTTATTTTTTTTCGCTTTAAAATCCTTGAAACCACCTACTACAAGGAATCAGGATTGTTTTAACACAGGCATTTTGGAGAATCGGTGATGGGGTTTCGAATAAATTAACAATATCAACATGATCGATCAAATAGCGTGACATAAATACGAGATGTTCGGAATTTGAACGTGACTCCACGGAGTAATGCTTGAGAATTGTTTATTCAGCAGTTCTGTGACCTGCCGGGACGTGTTTTATTCAACGATGATTTGGTTAGAAAAATTCAACTCGCTTTCCTTTTACCAGAAATAGATCGCATCCGAAAATCACAGAGATTTAATTTTTAACAATTCCGTCGAAATTAGAACGGTAAATATTTGAATTATAGTTGCCGACATCACTGATTACGCCATTTCTGAAAACCGAAAGTAAACTAGGTACGGCGTTGGCCACAGCAAAAGCGATTCCCGGGGCAGGTGACCCGACACGCCGAAAAAAAAAAGAGGGTATTTTAAGAACTGACTCGTCGAAGCGACGAGCCAGTTAAAAATTACTGTTTTATATATTAAGTTGTTTGATGTTTTTAATGGATTTAGGTCTGGATAACCGTAGACTGGACTGGGAAACTCCTTGATGTCTTTATGGAGTTTCCCGATAAAATGAGGTAGAATATATAGCATTACTACTGGTGTTCCGTTGTGTCATGAACATATCTATTAACTAATTATAATACTATTTAGTAATAGTATTTTCAAAACGTGGTTGTGTAGCTTTAAATTGTATATGCAGTATTTACAATTTCTCACAAGTTTCCATGCTGAACTTTTACAGTCCAATTACCTTATTTAATACCTAGTTATTTACCTTCACAGTACATGTAATACACAGGCGTGATGTGTATCGTTTTTAATATTTTGTCGTTACATAAAGAGAATATTACACGGTGGTGCTCAGATATGGCTTTTTATCTAGTTGCGAGAAAATACCTCACAATTGAGGCCTGCGAAACACGCACAATGCTAGAAGAGCTTCTTCATCTACCTGCTCGGGAAGAAAAGTAGGCTCTGCCGAAATCGTGTCGAATCTTTGAAGTCTCCGCCAGTTTTTCTCGCCAAACCGGTTTTTAGCAGCGCAAGCATTATTTTTGTTGAGAAATCGACTGTCTAAGCTGGGCCCAATGTGTGGAAGCAAAATGGCTTACAAGCTGGACTCTCCGCGAAGAACGTTTGATTGGATTTCATGGCGAAAATGTACTTCCACTTGATGGTAAACCTTTTCTTTCCGGGGTTTTATAATGGGTAAATAAGAAGCAAAGGACCGCGAACGAAAATTCTGCTGGTGTACCTAGGATCTGGAGAAGATCTAGTCAGCCAAAAATAGAGATAAAATCAAAGTATAAAGCATGGCTGATACTTCCTAGAACATTTAACGCAACAACGACAATGATAGAGCCCAAACTGAAAGCCAAAATGCAACCGTGGATAGCTATTGTTTTCAACCTCTGAAACAATGGCTACACTTGTAAACAACACTTGTAAAAGTTTTATTGAATTGATCCCTGGTTGGGTCTCGTCAGTACGGTGTAGCAGCAAAAAGATAGAAAAACTAGCGCGTACGCCAATTCTCTACCAAATCGCACGTTGTGATGACCACAAATGAAATGATATTCAAAAGTTTGCCAATTGACCCACGTTACAGCCAATACCATGTAAAAAATATAAGCAGCATATCTGATCTGAAAAGATCTACGGTCCCAAAATATAACAAGTACATAAGGAGCAAAGGACCAGGAACGATCTTTTCAGATTCGATATGCTGCTTATATATTTTTTATGTTATTGCCCATGTATTCGCTGAGGGATGGTTCTGTCTATCCTCACTTTCTTTATCGCGACAAACGACATGATATTTCAAATTCATTGCCTATTACTCATGGTCACACGCCGCTGTGACGTGGGTCAATTGGCAAACTTTTGAATTTGAGCTCATCTGTGGTCTTCACCACGTACGATTTGGTAGAGAATTGGCGTTCGCGCTAGTTTTTCTACCTTTTTACTGCAACACCGTGCCGACGAGACCCAACCAGGTCGAAACTATGAGGTAACATTACCGCCAAAATTCAGCCCTCTTATTTTTATTAATGGTGCCTCGATTTTCGGAAACGGTGCTTTTATTTTTGTAAATAGTGCCTATAATTTCGTAAATGGTTCCTCGATTTTTGTAAATGGAGCCTCGATTTTCGTAAATGGTGCCTTTATTTTTGTAAATGGTGTCTTTATTTCCGTAAATTGTGCCTTTATTTTCGTAAATGGTGCCTTTACTTTTGTAAATGGTGCCTTTATTTTCGTAAATGGTGCCTTTATTTTTGTAAATGGTGCCTTTAATTTTGTAAATGGTGACAACTTTCCGGTGACGTAACCGAGAAGGACTGGCGCTCAGTTTTACATGAAATTAAAATGTTCGACTCTGTTGAAGGCCTTCGAAACATTGTGGTAGGGGAAATTGGTATTAGCTTAACAGACTCTTCGCAAATGTTAGATGTCCAAGAAACACTAGAGAGGATTGATCACATTGTTGACGCTGTTAATTGTTTGGATTCTGTAATGAGATTGCCGGAGGACGTATCTCGAGACCTTTCAGCAGCGAGAAGAATGATCGAAAACTCGAGCGCAACTCAATCAATCAATCAATCAATCAATCAATCGATCAATCATGTTGTGTTCCCGAATCTTTTTTCAGAACTTTCTTGTTGCTGAATGTGGTCACAGCCAGCGGAAGGATGCAAAACAAACCCACGACGACAAAGCAATGCAGCATCTTTCCTAATTTGCTCAAATGCTTGTTTAAGCAAGCTGCGTAGCTCGGAACAAAATGAAATCCTTCTAAACCAGTGAGACGAGGAATTAAGATATAGAAGGCCGCAAACGTCCACGCAGAACCGAAAATAATTTTAGATTTTCTTTTCGAGAAAAATTGTCTGTATTGTTGATCTGACTTGCATATTCTCACGTATCTGTTCAGTGCTGTCAGATCCATGGTTACAGGTGAAACATACAACACGAACAGTCTGAAATACGCGTGTATTTGGCAAACCGTTTCACCAAAAGGCCATCTGCCTGTGATAAGAACTCCTGTCGCAAAAGGCATGACAAAAATTGTGGCCAGCAAGTCACTCACAGCCAGTGCTATGATGTAAAGGTTTGTCGTTGTACGGAGCCTTGCATTCCTGTAAACCGAGATACAAACGAGAACGTTTCCCTGAAGAGACAAAACATTTAATCCAATCATTGATCCGGCTTCTACGATTTTCAAGACTTACTGCGCTATTCAAGGGCATCCGTCATATTTGAATGGCTTTGTAATAAGTAGTGTGGAACGTTTTCGTTTGCGTGTTACAACTTAACTGTTGTCGTTCAGTTATGTAGAATTTGTGATCATTTATTCGCGAATCTTCTCATGTTGAAAGGCCCTATGGGCTATAGAGTAAAAAAAATTTCCCGTAGGCTATTTCCAATTCTTCGTGGGCGTTCCTGTTTGGTGTGGAAGAACTCAATTTTCTGACATTTGGAGACGGAAATGGAAGGTCTGTCTTTTGAGAGAGATAATCCTAACTGCTTGATATGGATTTTAAACTAAGGGATTGCTTAATGAGTGAAATTTGACCAGGCTTCTGGAAATTAAATACTTCCCTGCTGGCCAAGCCTGACTATGTTGAGATGATAAGTAACGAATTGCCTAATTGGTTGGAAGATGTAAAGGTTTTGTCAGATAAGAGAGCAAAATGGGACTGGCTTAAATTTAAAATCAAAACGAGCTCAATGATTTATCCAAAACAACTGTCAAAAGACCGACAAAGAAGGGAGGAAGAACTTAATTCTAAGTATCAAGACATGTTAAAAAAAATTTCAAGAAAAGCTGTTGAAATAACAACCTCAAAAAAATTCAGGCTTGAACGGGATTCTAACCCATGATCTTGTGATACTTGTGATACCGGTGCAATGCTCTATCCACTGAGCTACCAAGCCATATGTAACTTCGTGATATACCCGATAATTGTGAAATATTTGTTCCGTTTTCAACTGCTTAAGTTGATAGCACACTGCGAGGATCAAATTTCACTCATATTTCATCCGCAGTTCAAATATATGATTTTTAAATATTCATATTCATGTATTTCACAATTATCGGGTATATCACAAACTCATAATTCATATTCATATACTCATATTCGTATTCATATTCATATTCATATATTCACATTCATGGTACCTTAATGTCAAATACACCTGCTTTCCTTTTAAGCTCTGAAGCTACATATCATACACTCTGATATTATATTATCTGATTAACGTAAGAATTAAAACTCATCTGTTTAACTAAATTAAACCTATAATTCAATAAATAAATGCGTTTGTTAAAACCGACAACGCAACCCTGGCAGATGTACAAATAACATTTTAAATTTGCTCTTTCACTAACATTTCTGCAGCAACAGCTAAGCGTTGATTCTCTGAATATGAACATAGCTTTTGATTATTGGCTTATGATTTTACTGTCAACTGACGAATAAAGAGATTTTTAACCATCCACCGTCCACTGTCAAACGCCAACGGAGGGTAAAGCGGGAATAATAAAATTGAAGAGTTGAACTGACAGATGTAGGTAATTGTTTTAGTTAACTTTGGATCAGCATGCGATTAGGATCGAAATGTAGCCGTCACCTTCAGACATAAAACAACACCATGCTCTTGAAAATGGCTGTATTTTGTTATTTTATTGTATTCTATTTGATCAGCTTTACCAGAATTGGCAGGGACACTACAACAACTTGGGCAACTATTTTTTAGACATGACTGTATCCCTTCTCCCCAAGAAAAGGTTTTAAAATTCACCGGCAATTGTGAATAAGTCCCCTACTTCCTGACGCCTGGTTTCTTGTAGATTAATTTTCATCAGTTCTATATACCATTGATTGATTACTGAATCTAATGTAAAGACACATCATAATTCAAAACGAAATTTTGGCACACACACAAAACATTGTCATTTTTGGCAAAGGATAAAAAAGCAAAGGAAAGGAAAAACTACATTTAAAATACAAGAGCTGTTTTTAAACCATGCATAAGGAGAACTGAGAGAAGGGATAATTTCAGTATATTTGTGATATGTTATGCTTGGGGCACTATTAAATCTGTCAATCCCCCACCCAAGGAAGAAATAAAAAAAGCCTTTCGATTTTCAATATTGATATTTTGTACGATGACTGTGTCATACCAAAGCGTTCATCGAGTTTCGAGATATTAGCTCATTCAAGATTTCGTCGTGAGGAAGGAGATAACTCCTCCAAAGATTCATTTCATTAGTGAAACTGAGAATACGATTAATAGCTATACATTTAGTTTGTAATAACTGCATGGAAACCTTGTCCACGAAATGACTGCTGTACTTCGGGTAAAACAAACACACAATTAATATCCATTACGAGAAAAACAAGTCATGTCCTAAGATAGAAGCTCTTTATGAATAAAAATTAAACTATTGAGAGCTCATAATTAAAGAAAACACTATACATTAATCTCTTTTAGACAGTCTGAGATAATCCTTTTAACATTGATATAATCAAACTTTATGGGAAATAAATTCCTGTCTGCTGGTTGATATACATAAAAAGTTTTCGTGTGCTGACTGTACTTTGCCAATGATAAAGTGGATCTGTCCTAGAGTCAGCATTAGCGCGCGTTCAATAAAATCTATTCACAGAGCACCTTCCAAATTATGTACCCGCACTTTGTTTTAGTTTGCTTTACTTCCGTAGCAGTGTTTGTTATTCATTGTGCGAAGGAAAGTGGCAATAAATCATTTCCCTTTATCAAAGAAGTACATTTCTTCCGGTTGGTGAAGATAAAGTCGGTGATTTCATATTAGTACATAATCTCTCTAATATTGCACTGTTTATTTCTTGGCAAGTTATTTACACTGAAAAATTCCCAGAAATTCCTGCCGAAATTCACGATTCATTATTCCGTATATGAATGGATTGACTACAGCCGACGCGAAGGCAAACATCACGTAAAGCTCGAAAGCGAAATCATGCAACTTGACAAAGGATGAATGCACTAACACACCAATAATCATGACAGGAATCCAGCAGATAAGAAAACCCATCACCACGACAAACAGCAGTCGTGTTACACGCATCTCCCACGCGTTGATCGCGTGTTGGTGCGGACTATGTCCCACGTGGAGCGAGGGCATCACGTTAGCGTTGTGCCGTCGTATGGAGAAAAATACTTTGGTGTAACAAAACACGATTATAAGAAAAGGGATGAAGACGTGGAGTAAATGGAGGGATATTCCAATTGCTTTTTCTTGGGTTTTGCTGGTAAATGTTCCAATACAGAAAATGTAACGCGGATCATACTTGTATATTACTGGTCCAACAAAGGTCGACAGTAGACCGTCAAAAAGCGTTAGTACCCAGACAGCCAATATCATAATAAAACTCGACTTTTTGGTGAAATAACTACGGTAGATGTTGCTTTTGACGACGCGAAAGTATCTGTTAATCGCAGTTAGTGCCAATATTGGAGCCGAAATTCCTCCCCAAAAGTAGATAACAAATCCATTGAATTGGCACATCTCATAGCCATGTACCCAGCGATTTTCCAGAAATGCTTGAATGCAGAAAGGAAAGCAAGTCATAGCGACTGTTAAGTCCGATATTGCCAATGCCAACACGAACATATGCAGTACATTTAGATTTCTACGTTTTCGGTACACCACCCAGCAAACGAAGATGTTTCCGCAAATTGCTAAAACGTTCATGGAGACTAGAATGCTGCCTTGGATGGACGTTTGTGTTTTTCCTCTGATATATTTTCCCATATTTCTTTCTTATTTATATTCCTTTGATTCTTATTTAACAAAAAATATAGGCCGAAAAATATTAACCATAGGATTTTGATGTACAGCTATAGACGGGACGTTTTTGTTACTTTTTAGTTCCCCAAGACTTCAGTCTAATTGTCAAACATCTGTTTGACAAGATGTTTTAAGTGATGTCCATAATTTTCGTCATTTCGAATGCACTTCTTATTCCAAAACCTAAGCCATTTTTATGCCAAGTCCTGCACTAAATGAGAGGGTTGCTGCGGTTGTTGTTCCCGTTAGAATAACGTACAAAATGTCGCTGGCTATACAAAGTGCATAGGACGTTCCTGTTAATAATGTACATTTGTAAGAGTCATATGCGATATTTTATAATATCGTCACTTACTGACAGTCCACCTGCAACCATTATTACCTAGCCACTCTTTGAAGCTGATGGAAAGTTCTAGGTGTAATTTGCCTAAGGGGCTGTTTACAAGGAGGTAGGGTAACCATCGCCAGGATTACTTTAGCAGCCGAGAAAAAGGCGTCCCGGGTTTAAAAGCAAATTTTTCAGGTAGGGACAATTTGCCTACCCGAGATAACTCAAGCCTAAACAAATTTAGAGTTCCATCGTAAAATCGAAAAACAGTAGACAGACTTTTTTCAAGTATTAGTGGTTTTTGGTGACCAAAAATAGAAAACATCTGTTATCATCTGTTGACGCAAACACGTTGTCCTGGGTGGGCGAGTTTTCCCTGGAGCGCTTACAAGGACAAAACGTGTTCCGCCTGCTCAGTTTTCGCGAAACACCGTGAATGATCCAATTTTTGACTTCTGTGCTATGGACATATGAGGAATGATTGATCTGCTCTCCTCTGAAAAACATAAATATTGATGAGGACTAAAACCGTGCATGAGAAACTCCAACCGATTTATAGAATCCACTCCGGTATCATTTTTGAACTCTGTTCACTCTTGCTTAGTGAAACCTTGTCTATGAAGACGGCCCATAATTATTTCTTTTTATGCTGCTTTGTCTTCTTACTTCTTTTTCCATATAGTTAATGATAGCCAGCTAGCCGCGTCAATGGTAAGTCGTATAGTAAGGATGTTTTTATTCCCTCTTTTGAGCGGGAATCTCGTTAATTTGAGGGGGAATACATTAACGTGGTTGAAGTTATAGTCTACTGTCTTTAGGTTTGATAAATGGTTCAGAAAGGTTTCAGAAAGGAAGGAGTAGGAGGAAAGAAGAACAGGGAGGAGGAGGAGGAGGAGGAAAAGAACCGAGGAGGAGGAATTGTGGAGGTGACAGTAGTGGAGAAAACAGTATATTTGTGGTGGTGGTGGTAATGGTGGTGGTGGAGATGGGGGAGGTGGAGATGGGGGGGAGGGGTGGTGGAGAAAACCGAATAGAGTTGTGGTGGGGGTGAGGCGCTTGTAAGGTTTATTCCTTATAGTTTGTGTAGTGATTATATACAGAAAGAAACAAAAGTAAAGGGTTTTGTAAAAAAATCCAGCGACGTAGAAGCACATAACATGCACAATTAAGCCGCCACGAATCGATGAATCGGGAACAAAGCTTTTCTATTTTATAAGAATATGTACAATAGAGTCAATATATACCATGCGCGATTTAGGAGTAACACTTATTCTTTTGTTAAAACAATAGAATATTAGAACAAAAAAGAACGACAATACAATAGAATACAATACCACAGAATATACTTAAAATACATAATTGTACCTAATACAATGGAGGTGTACAATGTACAATGGAGCGGACACCCTAAATCGGGCATCATATGAGTCAATAGAAGAAATATAGGCTTGCGTAATTACGTCATGGTTCAGTAATTTTGAATGATATGAATAGCCTAATTTCGATATATTAAAATTCAACTTGAAACAAAAGACATCACTACGAGGCTTAGGGGAATGATAGCAGGGATTTAGATAGTTTATTCCCCTAAGCCTCGTAGCGATGTCTTTCGTTTCAAGTTGAATTTTAATACCTTATTATAGGAAATTAACGCTCCATGAAATTAACGCGAATCGTTAAAATTCGCGTTAATTTTGTTGAGCGTTAATTTCCGCGACGTTAATTAAGAGCAGCGTTAATTTCCGCGCTCTTAATTTCCAATATTTTAATCCCAATTTTGTAACCTGTCTAGACATTCTTAACACCTTTATTTTAATCTTAGGCCTACTCTGGGACCTTAAGTCGCCGTAATTTTAGGCGACTTTAAGCGATTTAAGGCGATTTAAGGCGACTTAAGGAAAAATTAGTTTAAAATATTGGCGACTTAAGGCGACTTTAGGCGACTTAAGGCGACTTCAGGCGACTTTAGGCGACTTAAGGCGACTTAAGGCAACTTAAGGCGACTTAAGGTGACTGAAGGCAACTTCAGGCAACATAAAAGTGTTTCTAAAAAGTGATGAAATAAAAGTTATTGACAGTCTCTTCATTACTATACCTAAATACCAAGCCACTGGTCTCTGGAGAGAAATATGAGACAGGATTCAAGCCAGGTCCGATTGAGTCAGGACTTAAGTCAGTTTGCGACCAAGGACTCCAGTTCAGGTTAGACATAAGGTTAGGGTTAGGGCTACAGCTTGAGTCCTGACATGAATCCTGGCATTCATGATAGTTTGTCTCATATTTCAATAAACAAAATTATCACAATTAGTTCACTTGGTCTCAGATAGACTTAAGTGACTGTAAATCTCCAGTTTCCAGATTTTAAAGACCCTTTTAGCTATACTGAGATTAAAATTATTACAATAACAACAACAACATTATATTAATAATATGAATGCTAAATTGTATTATGAACATTAATTAGCCAAACAAGAGGCAGGAACAATATTACTTATCTAGAATGAGAAAAAAATTCAGTTAGCTGCTTAAATGTTTTTAAGATATTGCAATAAAAACAATAATCATACAAAAATATAAAGATCATATACACTGCCAAACAAAATCTTGGAAAAAAAGATCCAACTTTTTCACTTAAAAATGGATACCTGATCTGAATCAAACTAACTTACATTTTCCTTGACTTAAGTTATTTATACAACAATGAACAAAGGCATCGTATTAGTTAATTAAAAATCACTTCTCGATTTCACATATTACATAAATTTGGTTAATTTATCTGCCACTGTTGTGGCAGTTGCACAGTCAATTTTGGCTCGAAAGCTTTGCAAACGACATCCAAAACTGTTTGGTCAGGCACCCAGCCAATTTGTTGTTCTCCTGCCATAGTCCAATAGAATATTCCAGGCAATATCATATTTGGTACCGTAAGCGAGGGTCCTTCTCAATAGCGCATCTTTCCCATTTTCTCCAACTATTTGTCCGGCTCCTGAAAACTTGGATGTTCCACTGACAGGGAACCGAACCCTCGTTGGAGACTTTCTAGCAGGGTTGATTAGTTCTGTTTCTAGGCCCGAAATGCTCTCACACTTTTCCACCTGGCAGCATTTTAATTTAACCTATCAAAACAAAACTAAATAGTGTTACTGTTGAGGCTGTTGACAGAATTACCGGTGTAGAAGTTAATATTACCTCAAAAATTTCCAGAAAATATGGATCACACAAATGACAGAGTTGACAATATTTACATTGGCGTCCGCCATTTTGATTCTCCCAGAATTCCTTTCCAATCGTAGATGGTTTCCATGCTTCGCGCGTTTCTTTTCCTCCCGCGCGCGACTAGCTCCCGCGCTCGCTTAACCAATAAATTTCAGAAATTTACATCTACCTTACCTTGAATTGAGTTGTCGGAATTAGTTTTCTTTTCGCAATACAAGCAGGAAGCCAGTCAATGGCTACAAGAACGATTTCAAAAATTCCAGGCCAGCTTGATTGACAATCTACGCCACGAAGGAAAAGCACGTACATGTGAGTGGTAGCCTAGAGGGAGCCACGAAGCCTAGTCAGGCTGTACTGTAAAGTGGGAATGTGTTTCAATTTCAACAACAGCGGCACTGCACTTCAGCTTTGGCTTTGTTTGCCGAATCAATGGAGTGCTAATTTCTGAACATGAGTGCGCGCGCGCCTGCGCGCGTGGGCATCCATGTTCCAAAAAGAAGTCACGTGGTCAAAACATGTGGCAGCCATGTTTGCTCAAGTGAGGCAAATTTTCCTGCTGGAAACAGCTGCAAATCCTTTGCACATTCCTGCTTAATGGTTGATAACAAGAAATCCTTTTGATTTTTGTGACAGAGAGCCATCATAGTAACATAATCAAAGCAAATTTTGCAATCTTGAGCGTATAGGTTGATTTAAATTCCTTGCTCCATCAAACTGTCAAGAAGATGACATGTACAAGTTGTAAAGAAGCTTCAAGTTTTCAAACGTTCAGTTACGATTGGTTGTAAATAGAATAATGTTGGATGGCTAGAACCCAGCTTAGAGGTTGTATGCGGGAGAAATGGCCCATTTTTGGTTGCTCTTTCACGTTGGGTAAGTAAGCTTGAAAGTTAAGTACATTTGTATACAGTTACATTGCCTTTGGATAAGCTTGTGATCTTTTCAAGCTTACTTGTTCAATGTAAAAGTGATAAGCAATAATTGGGCTTAATCCCAAAATACTTTTCAAATTATTCTGATCTTACATGTAGTGATCCAAAACAGCTCTCACTGTTGTTATAATATTCTGAAGGTGAAGGAATGCCTGCACCATTACAGTATATCAGTATTCTTGGCTTTCACTTACGTCATATCAAAATTCAGAAGCATTAAAAAATAGATTTCGAATCCAAAATGTTTATGGAATTGTAGAGAGTTTAAAACTACACATCTTGGCCAAATTTTGAAGCGCAAAAGCATTTCGTTCAAGAGTTATAGGCAAACAAGTATTAGATATTTTTAGTAAGAAATGTATGGAGCGGCCATCTTTGTGCCCCTTGAGAGGGGCACAAAGATGGCGGCCAAAAATTCAAAGTCTTAATTACACCAAAAATCACATCCAAAAAAAATTGTATTTGCTATAAGCTCAATTAACTCGGCTTATAAGCACTTATAATGCAAACAATAACTTTCAGCTGATTCAATTATGTTTATTTTCGCAGCTTATCTGAAATAGCGTGACGTATTGCGTGACACATTTAAAACCTTTGTAAATCGGAAGCAAAACATCGTTAAAACCCGAAACTTTTTGTGAAAGATTTAACACTTGTATCCACATACCATGTTATAAACAGCTTTGTAGGACGTTTTCTTTAGATTTTTTAATTTTTGTGACGTCATGTGAAAGCCACGAATTGACTGCTGATCAGCAGCAGGTCACAACTTCATCCTTTCAGCAACACTTTGTCCATGAAATATAAGTAAACCTATAGAAATAGCTGTCAATGTTTTGAAGATGAATGAGTGTACCCTCCTTGGGGATGGACCATTTTATTTTTAGGGGTGGGGGATTGGGCATTTTGTTTTAGCATGAACTTTTTTACCATCTTGAGGCTGTGCAAGAATTTTTTTTGTGATTTTTCCATACTTTTCTATACTTTATCTGTGCGTGAATTTTTTTTCTTGGTATTTGCCCCCCCCCCCCCCCCAAAAAAAAAAATAAATAAATAAATAAATAAATAAATAAAATGATTCGTCCTTTATAGGGTTCAGCAAATATAATTGAAGCAACTAGGGCATGGTGCATGACTATTGAATCATGGTGTTTTACTGCATGGGGCCATACCCTTGCAGTATATAATCATATATGGGAACTAAAAAAGACATTTGGGACAATAAAATTATTATATTTCAAGAAATAGTAAAAGTGAAACCTTTTAGGGCAATTTTAAGGTGTGCAGGCCTTTTTTAAGCCTAACGACTTCAGGCAACCTTAAGCGACAAAGGGCGACTTAAGGCAACTTTAGGCGACTTAAGGCGACTTTAGGCGACTTAAGGCGACTTTAGGCGACTTAAGGCGACTTAAGGCGACTTAAGGCGACTTAAGGTCCCAGAGTAGGCCTAATCTTTCACAAAAGCTAAAGTGAAGGTTTACAATATTTCAAGTTCACCTTCATCGATGTCACTGTCAGAAGAGTGATGTTTTCAATATCTCCTCCTTTGATTTCTGCCAAGATAGATTTTGAATCGTCTACATAGTCTTTCTCGACAGAATACGAGACTTCCTCTGTCCTCCCTTTCAAAATCGCCAGACTTCTCGCATGTGTTGAAATAAATTTGTTCCAGTTGTCACCACCAACTGTATCTTAATAGCGTTAATTTCCTTTATTGTGCAATTCTACCTCCTCTTTCGCGTTAATTTTCTTTATTCGAAAGTCGTTTTCCATTAAATTCGCATTAATTTAAGTCGCGTTAATTTCCAATACCTTTAATTTCATGGAGCGTTAATTTCCTATAATAAGGTATATCGAAATTGGGCTACTAGAAATGCCTCGGTGCTTGGTAGTAAACAGACTTTAATCCTCGGACGTACACGCAAACGTATACCCCCACCGTGGTACAAGGTGGGGGGAGGGGTGTTGCAATCCCCCCACCCTTGGGTTTTGCGATGTTGCAATATTTCGGAAATATTTTACATCTAATAGATAGCCCGCGATGTGCTCTACAAGATAAGGTAAATACCATGGGTTGTGACGCTGCTGGGGTCCGTGATGTCATCCAAAATGGCCGCCAAGACGGCCGCCTTATGGGATTTTACTAAAAATTCAATTTTATCGGGAAAATGTGAAAATTGCAAATATCGTTTGCTAGAGTTGCATAATAACATACAATTAAACATTTTGATGCTTTTGGTAGCATTTTATTTTTTTTTCACTCAAAAAAGATGAAAAACACGCATTTTTATTCAAAAATGGCTTGACCACATGTTACCTCTGACGTCATATCTCGTTACTATAGCAATCGGTTGTCGCCAAACTTTACCAAAATGTGTCTTAAAGATAAATGAACAGCTACTGAAAACGGCATGTGCTAATCGTAAATGGTCTTGAAAATATCGGAGAAAAACCTTAAAGGGGGGTGGCACCCCTTTGTACGTCCGATGGTTAATGTTCTTCAAACAACAAAAAAAACGGAAACCAACCTCAATGCTTTGTCAAAACGAGTCAGCCAATAAACGCCTTTCCGATTACAGTCAATCAATGAAAACAACTATGACTTTAACTAAAATAACTAAAACCTGACCGCGCGATGCGGTTCCAGTCATAAACCCACATTTCACCCTTGCTCACCACAGAGTCCCAGTAGCTTAGTGATAGAGCATCCGACCAGATCACGGAGGGTCGTGGGTTCAAATCCCATCTGGAACTCGGATTTTTCCGAGTTTGATGCTATTTCCATCATGTTTGAATTCTTAGTTACTCACTTTGGAACTAAAATCTGTAACCTTAAATAGAACATGGCATAATCTTATGTTATTGTATTCCATAACAGGTTAATGAGATTCCTCTCCATGGGATAAAGACAATGGCTTATGACATCCCCTACGTTAATGTCTTCCACTTCAGTAATGATATTCCACCTAAAAAGGAGGATCAACCGCTCACTGCTATACACTGTGGTATCAATCGGTTGTGTTTTAATGAAAATTAAAAACTTGATGGTCCAACCTTGCTGGATTAACTTGTTCAGGGTTTGTTTCATGCTTTTCTTCTTCGAGACATTTATGGCGACATTTTGTCTGCCAGTGCCCATTTTGCCATCACGAGGCTCCTCGAGGCTGCAGTCCTCGTGCTTATTACAGTCGAACCTCCACTAACGTCCACCTCTCCACAACGGCCACTTTTTTCGGTCCACGCGGACGGTCCATACATCCACTCTTATTTTAACCTCTCTACAATGGCCGCCTCTCCACAACGGCAACGGCCCCTAAATTGCGTCCCAACTG
Organism: Cladopsammia gracilis; assembly: GCA_022457155.1. Lineage (NCBI taxonomy): Eukaryota > Metazoa > Cnidaria > Anthozoa > Scleractinia > Dendrophylliidae > Cladopsammia > Cladopsammia gracilis. The sequence continues at coordinate 1,516,973 of JAJGOT010000085.1, read as the reverse complement.
CCAACAACAACGGCCACTTAATCAACAATAACTGACGAACGGTGTATATAAAAAACCAAAAGTCACGAAACTTGATCCGTACCGCGCGTCGTTAGTCTGTACAACCATGAACATGTTTAGAGTGGGATGACGACATTCAATTAAAGCCACCACTGGAAGAGTCATTACATACAGTACTGTATTTCTATTTTCATAAATCGCATACGAAGACGAAGCTGATGATTTTGACCCTCCTCTACGTGAACCAAAGTTTTAGTCGGTGAAAGAAGCATTAACAGCTGCTGATGACGTGGCTACGTTTGCCGAGTTTCATGGGAAAGAACAACTCGTCCAAGCTACAAGCAAAGTGACCGCTTTGCTTAGCAAAATGCGTGACAGCTCGCTCAAGCAGACAACCCTGGACAGTTTTATTTCGCTTAAGAGAAAATAAAATGTCTGCACTACTAAGAGCGAACGTTGTACAAACCGATTTACTCACTGTGCCTTGTTTTGTTAACATTTTTCTTGTGAACAATAACTTTTGGTTTCTGTTTTATAGATATATTTCGATTGTGTTAGGTATTTCTATGCTACAATAAGCACTTTTTAAAAGTAAAGTGTTGTAACCCCTCGAAAAAAGTGGGTGTCATATTACACTCCTACCTCCACATAACGGCCACCTCTCTACAACGGCCACTTTCCTCTGTTCCCAAGGTGGCCGTTGTAGAGAGGTTCGACTGTATATTTCAGGCTTTGTTTCTGATATATACAGCAATTCTTTCTTTAACTTGATTTGAGGTCGTGTTGTTCGTGCTTAAGCCTGGTTTCCATATAATCGCAACGATCGCAGAAAAAGGTGCTGTGCGACCCTTATGATCATATGGAAACGAAAACGTTGCGATCCTTGCGATCCTTGCGATTGCTATCGCAGAGATAGAAATTTTTCTATCTCTGCGATCGCAATCGCAAGGATCGCAAGGATCGCAACGTTTTGGTTTCCATATGATCACAAGGGTCGCACAGCACTTTTTTCTGCGATCGTTGCGATTGTTGCGATTATATGGAAACCAGGTTTTAGCGGAGCTCTCGCCGGGCCGAAGGCCCGGCTGCGCAGCTCCATACTCATAGAACCAGAGAACCATAGAACCCATGGCCGTCATTTTTCATGGTCATGGCTAGCGGAATGTTTCGCGGGCGCGTTGTGTGTCCGCCGCTGTCGTCCGTCGTCCGCCGCCGTCGCTTAGGGCTATTAACTCGCGGGCGCGTAGACCGTTGCAAAACATGCGCGTATGACGCCACACCGGGATCTTTGCAATTTTGACGTCACCTGGGAAAACACTGCTGTGTTTTAGCGGAGAAAACCGTTTAAATTAAAGTCGTTATTCTCCTGAATTTTTTCGCGGTTTGCTACTTAAGACAGGGATACTAATTATGGGATACTCAGAAGCCGCTATAGTGGAAATAGAAGAGCTTTCAGAGGTAAAATCTTGCTTCGAGGATGGGAGCAATGCGGGAAGATGTTTGTCACTTCGGGTTTCAGAACTGAAGAAGCGGAGATTTAAACAATTTCCAAGCAGTGGATGGACTTAAAGGTAAAACAAAATACATTTTTCGATGGGAATTTATGTTGATATCAATCTGTGATTGACTTTTTTGTGTTCTCGCTAGTTTTCGGGAGAATTGTTTATAACACTCGCTCAATTAAATTCAGTTGTTTTGATTTCTTTCACCGGAGACATCTCGGCCTCTTAATGGTTCGCGTTTTGCTTTTAAACACAAACTTATGGAGATTTGAATTAATTTTTTCGAAAGGAGATTGTGTTGTCCATTTTTATGCGTTTGTTCATTCATTACATAGGTTGAAAAGCGATTTTATGTAAACAAAACAAAACAAGACTTGGATACTTCACACGCGTGGTCTTATGCAAATATGTTTGTGTATTTTTTGCAATTTTGATTTCCAAATCAGTTTCTCGGACAATTTTTATAAGCAGCAGGTGTATTTTATTTGGAAATTAGTCGTACTAATTATTCTAGACGGAGAAAAAGTTGTTTTTGTGAACTTTTGTACGGTCTAAATGTACTGTGCAAACGGTCGCGTAAGTCTGTTTTTGAGAATTTCTAAAATTAAAAGATAGGCCCGGTCGTCAATTTTATTCTTGTGCTTCTGACCTTTCACCTCAGTTAAGTTTATCATCGGCTTACTGTTCAAAGAGCGACGCTGTTAGGCTCAGGCTATCTATATATATTATTAACTTCATATGCACGTGGCCATTTTGTAATCAGTAGGCTTTGTTCCTCAGATTCTTTAAGTGACTTCATGACAGATACTACCCTGTGAACAGTGGATTCTCCTACGCCGAGCTACGCCGGACGAAAAAGAAACCACTGCGAGCATCCATTAGTTTCTTTGACCGAGCCGCCGTCCAGCACCATAGACGAATAAAACAAGTTTGCAAACTTGTTTAGACTGTCGCGCATGTACTCATCCACGTGACTGCTTCGTTTAAGCGAGCCCGATATGCAACAATCAAAATGACAGATACCACGGGATCTAGGTACCACGAAGCTCTATCGTTTTCAGGGCTAGGGTCCATTGTTGCGTTGTTTTTCCATTGTGTTCTTAGCAAATCAGAGAAGACCTTGTAAGAGCTGCGTACTCAAAATGGCGTCCAAGGTAACGAATACTTTTTTGCTATGCTTGATAAAGACTTCAAATCAATGCGCACTACAATCATCCGTGTAATTAATACATTTCGCTGATTTCGTGCATCATGCATCTATTTCGTAAACGCCGACTTTTCACGCCATAAATAGGCCATTTGCGCGATGGCGTCATTTGACTACAACTACCAGAATTCATATTTTTTTCCTTTCTTATTTATATTTTGTAATCCCTGTGCGGTTTAATTAACAGTAGCACTAATTTGCACTACACAACAAAAAACTGAAGGATTCTGGTAGTTGTAGTCATCGTGCAAATGGCCTATTGCTTGTTGAAACAAAACAAATTCGATAAAAGATCTTTTTAAAGTTGTTCAAAGTTAAAAAAGTCGAAAAAATGAGTAAATAACGCAAAGTTGCCGAGGTTTTAGCCCAAAAGTTCTTTTTTCAAATTATGATGGCTTGATTAGCGCGCACAAAGCACAGCTCGATGTAAACAAATCGTTCAAACAAACAAAAACAGATTTAATACCCATCTTATCGTTAACTTTCGATAGAAAAGATCGTTGTATTTTATTTTATTTTTTTTTCATTTTTTTTTCATTTTTTTTACATCGTTGTATTGTATACAGTGCTGTTTAATATGCCAAACTTGACAACGTAATCAAAGTTTTTGTTCTCTAGGCAAGGAACCCATTAAATTGCCACGGGAAATATTTTTCCCGCGAAACAAACAGGAAATGACGTCAAGTACATCGCGTTCGGGGTCACGTGGCTGCGCATGCTAGATAGAAAAGCTAACGGATGCTCGCAGTGGTTTCTTTCTCGTCCGGCGTAGCTCGTCATAGGAGAATCCACTGCTCAAAGGGTAAGGGTAGATAGATACCTGGTATAACCTCAAGAAACGTCCAGGTCAAGTGATATTCTGTTGTTGTTAGGTTTTTTGTCACTCGTAAGGGCCTGATCGCACTACAGTCAACAACAAAAGTTAGCCCGTGCAAAATGACATAAAATAAAAACATTCCACAAAAAGCCTGTCCCGCCGGAGCGGTTTACCTCGATTTTTGCAAGGGCGAATTTTTTGACTGTAGTACGACCAGGCCTTAAGCCATAAAAAAGCAAGCACGTGCACAAAGAATACTAATGAATATAATGTGATAAGACAAGAAAAAATGAGCACCAGGTAAAACCTGAGCGCTCATTTAGGTCGGCAGGTTGAAAGGATTCAAATAAGACTTAGTCAAAAAGAGACCTTCCTTGGATTGATTTTTTTTTTGGTTCCTTAACAGCAAAGAAAAATGGTTCAGTGCTTTGTTGCTGATGGTCTCCATTTTATTCATGCGATAAAGACAATGGCTTATGACGTCATCCACGTTAATAGAAATGCCAAACCAGAGAGACGAAGGCGGATTATACATTATTTTGTAGCGTAAATTTATTGGAAATCGCCAAAATCCTGTACGTGGGGAACCGATATGCCACTATAAATAAAGGCAACACTTCAGCTTGCTGGTGTCGCAGCGCATTGTGTTTGTGTGAACAAGCCTTGCGCAAGAATATTAGTTGGCATAAAGTTCCTGATAAAACTATGAAACTGCGACCCAGCAAGATGGTGTTTACATAACTGTAGCGACGCCCCCGTTTTTTATGAGTCTGCCCACTTATTGATGATAAATTTCGTCATAATATTGTTAAAGTACTGTAAAAACGGACGTTCAGACAAGAGGCATTTCAGCCCCACCCCCTTATTCCCAACGCCCCCTCCCCCCCCCCCCCCCCACCTCAGACAATGTTGTTTATCGTTTAGTCAAGTCTGTCGCCACAATCCTACAACATTGGATGGGGGAGCGGGGGTTAATGCGGCAGAGTGTAGTGAATGGAAAGATACAGTGATAAATATGGCACGAAAACCGTTTTTGTTATACAGTGTGTCAACTATGTTTGTCGCCTGTTGTAAATTCCATAGCCCAAATTGAATGAATCACAGACTTCTAAAGTGAACGTTTAGTGAAATAAGTCAGGAATGCTTGGAAAAATGGGAATTTTAAAACTCAGTTGTTCTCATAATAATACTCTGAAACACGGATCAGTTCAGCTCCGGTTATGTTTTTTTTTTTTTTTCAGTTACTACTCTCATTCTCGCTCACTCACGTCTGGATTGTCAACAAACATCTTCACGTTTATTCCATCTATTTTAGACGATTTTCTAATAAACGAATACTTTATTTGGCCTAGAGCTCTCGCCTTATTAAAAACTCAGTATTTAAAAGTTTAGAAAAACTTTTGCTAATGGCGTCAGCTTTTTTCGCTGTTTTTATCCATCGGTTACTGGGTAGGAGAAACGGAGGTAGCTTAGTATGCTACTTGTGCTACACAAGGGCCATTGGATTTAAGTACTGCAAAGGGAATGCAGCATATCATTGACACAAGTTCCGTACAACCAATTCAGGCGCCACCCGGTAGAGATTAATTCCAAACAGAGAGAAGAAATACTGCAAGCGCATATTAAATATCTATGGTTATCCGTGGTGGGGATGGTGGCCAAGTATGCTAGCAATCAGCGCTTTAATGTTGGTAACCAACTTAACGTATATGGTACAGCTTAAAGTTGGGTCAGGATCTTGCCCTTATCCAAGTTGTAAGTTGGCATTCGTGATGCTGAAGGAAAAGGACATAAACTTGTGTTGTATTGGCCAGAGGGTGAGTAGAAATCTTAATAATTTACGGAGGAATACATTAACACTAGCGCCTCCACGCTAGTAGTATACAGCTATTTCAATAAACGTTGTCGGATGAAAGCTTAAAGCCAAGACCGCAAGGTAGTATGGGTTAGAGTTAAAAGCCATTGAATAAAAATTCCATACTACCTTGCAGTCTTGGCTTTTCGCCGTTTTCATCCGACAAAGTTAATTGAAATAGCTGTAGTAGGAACCGAATTAACCTCTTTTTGTGGAGGAATCTCATTAATTTACAGAAAAATATATTAACATTATAATCCATGGAGAAGTCTTCAAGAGACTGTGTGATTTAATTGACGCAGGCATAACATACATGCACACTTTATTAACTCATCCTTGATGAGGTTTTTCAACTATACTATACTAACTATACTTAAACCTATAAATACATATTATGAAAATACTATAAATAATAAAAATTAAAGTTAATTAACTTAAGAATTTCGTTAAGAGTTGACGCTTTAACGATCGTTTAAAATCTCTCTGAGATTGGCAAAGTTTAAGTTTAGGTTTCAGAGAGTTCCAAAGACTAACAAACTGATAATAAAATGGTCTCTGTCCACTGGCAGATCTAAATAGTGGTATATCAAGAGCTTGTGCGTTTTTAGTAGAGCGCTTTGAAGACTCCGCCAAAAGACTTCATGACAAAACAGCTTAACGACATTTAACGCAATTGTTTTTTTCCGCAAATGAAAGCAATGATAACGGACTTAGTTCACGATTTTTCTTGCAAGCCAAAAATGATTTAAAATACTTTTTAGTCGAAGCGGCTTTGGTCACTTTCTTCAAGAAAATTTTCTATCATAAATTTTCTCAAAGCGGAGTTCACAAACCAGCGCAAGTTCGCTAAAATACAGTGAAACACACACTCTTGTTGTCATAACATGTTATATGTGAATAATATCTTTGGATATCTATCTGCTAGTAAGTTTACTAGTGAAGCGATTATGGCTCCTGATACTGACCGGGAAAAGACAAGTGAGTATTCTGACTTTCTCTTAACATGTACAGGCTTAACTCAACCATCACCGTATTGTTAGTTACTGTTAAAATGTTTAATGTTTTTCCATGACTTTCACCTACGACACACAAAGATGTTTTTATCAAAACAGAAACGCCCACCCCCAATAAACGCTTTCCGTTGAGTATTAAGCATACAATTATATCATCTATCTATAATCCCATACAAGCACTTATGGTATTCTTTCTTATTTTTTAAACTATCCAAATTAAAGATTAATTTGGATAGTTTCGTATGGACTTTTCTTAAGAAAGTTGCAACTATCCAATTATTTAGAAATTGGATAGTTTCATTCAGCTGATCATTCAGCTGATCAAAACTCAATTTTGTTTTTAAAATAATACATTTTTATTTCATTCTGTCCCCATAATTCGTATGATGTATCCTATCTTGCCAGGAAGCCTATAGTTGATAAGCCCCTGGCTTCTATGTGGGCTTCCTTGTCACTACCACCTTAAACATTTTGTAGTCTATCGTCTTTTAAGTTATTAAAAATTTCTAGTGTATTGTATTATTATTATTATTATTATTATTATTATTATTATTATTATTATTATTATATATTTTTGATGTAGTTAATGGCAAAATAAAATGAATGAAATGAAAAAAAATGAAAAACAATAGAAGTGAAATTATAACAAATCAGCGCGCAGCCGTACAGCAGACTCAGCTTAGCCGTATGGCAAGTGTTATACAAAATGGCGAGTGGGATTTTTGTTTCAAGCGATTTATTTGATGATGTGTTTGCGGAGGAACAGCCAGCAGGGAACCGGCAAAAAGATACCAGTTATCCCGAGATAGCGGAGATATTCTTGAACGCCATGATGGAAGAAAACCAAAACAAAAACACGACGAAAAACGCATCAACATACCTCAATGTACTTAACCCTATTCAGCCTGGGCTTTTTTTGAGTTCCTGAGCCGGGGGGGGGGGGGGGGGCATATTGTGCACAATGGAACGATGACGTCATATGACGTAGTTATTAAGTAATTAGTTATACGCCCGCCATCTTTGATCCGCCATCTTGGATTTCGTAAAGTTTGTAAAACCTCTTAAAAACCGTCCAAATTGACTCAAAATTAATGAAAACCAATGAAACGCTAAATGACGTAAAGATATCAGTCATACCAATAAACATTGTTTTTCTTCATTCAAAGGTACAAATATGCAAATTTAAAAGAAAAACGTGGCTGTCATAATCTTGTTGCCATGGAAAATTCAAGTCACATGATCAAAACATTGGCACATTTAAATGTTGCCAGATAAATTTTAGGAAACGTCACAAAGTTTGATGGCGTTTGAATACATATTAAAGAAGTTATGAATGTTGAAAGTTAGCGAGGGCACTTTGTGCGCCCACCACCCCCCCCCCCCCCCCAGGCTGAATAGGGTGTTAGTTTGACCAAGCTTCTTCTGAAATTAAAAAAACGTGATGCCTTGGTTGACAATGTTATGCTCCAGTCAGTGCCGCCTGACTTTAACACAGTTCCACCAGCAAAGCATATCACATTAAAATTTTCATGACATCAAAAATCAAATATCTTTAAATACAGGCCTAGGTCCAGAGACCGTTGAAATAATTATCTCAACTCAATTTCGTTCGATGGAGTTGGTCCGCGACAAAAAACTATTCGTTTAAACTCTTCCTTGAAGTTTGAACTGCGAAAGGCGTATAATATAGGGTTTAAACATAAACTAAAATCATATACAAGAACAAAAACATATAAAAGGATATTGTACAACTCTATCTGTTCGTCGTGTCCTGATATGGAGGCTGTGTAAACAGATATAAATGGTGCATATCCGATAACAAATCCAGTTGTAGCCATGACAAATGTAATTACAAGTTTCTTCTTCTCCGAACTTCTGTCTTCGATAGTGTCTGAGGCACATATCGTGTTGGAAAAGTACAGTCCTTTAATCAAGGATGCGTAGCAATAAACCATTATTGCCATTGGAATATAACCCTGCAATACAAAGCTCATGAGCGAATAAATTTTGCTTGCTTCCTTCGTAGGACCAGTACATATTGAATATGTTTTGCTCCATTCCTGAAAACTAAGAATTGGCAAACAGATCACAGCACTTGAGATCCAAATAATAGGAACGACTCGTTTGATGTTGTCTTCACTTAAGCGCAATCCTGTTCGGAAAGGCTTAAGTAAAGCATGATACCTTTCAACGGCTAGCACAGTTAGAGTAAACGATGAGACTCCTATGGAAATATCAGCGAGGACTAAGAACTTGCAAGCGAATTTTCCAAATCCATCACTTAGATATCCCGGTAGACTAGCAAAAGATCTTAGTGGTGCAAGCAAAATGTAGGTGACATCGCTAACAGCCAGGTTTGCAAGTAAGTAATTAGTTGTCGTGTGCATTGTTGGGGTTTTATGAACAATTCGGACAACCAACACATTTCCGATAAATCCAATGATATAAAATGGAGTGGTGACCAAAACAAGGACAAGTTCCAGAACATGTGTATCAGCCATAGTGCTTAGCTATACATATAATCTTCCGCCTCTTTTTCATTAGATCAATGTTCTCAAGTAAATATTCTATTTTCGCTAATTGTTCACTTCGGCGGGATATGCCCCCTAATTCAAAACATTGAGTTTTCTGGTAAATGGATCCGTCAAAGTCGAAATATTTAATGGAACTGATTGGCGCTGTATTAAAAATAACTCCGACATATGACATTTCCTCTGTTTATTCTAGGTTAGCATTTATTGAACCATCTCTAAAAAGGCGCGTAATTATTTATTCCTATACCGGTTTGTCTCCCCAGAAAGTTCAGTAACATTTTCTCACTTTATTTCATCAATATATCACAGATCTTTGCATTGAGAATTGGTGTCAACTCCTTTACCAAGCTGGAAGTCGCCTGTAAAAAGCTAATTACAAAATATGCATATCCCGCTATTTCACAACAATACGTTCTCTGGTAAGCAGACCGAATCGAAACTATTAAATGCATGCAACCCATCAGCGCTTTATAAAAATTGTTCCGGCATGAGGTTTCCTCTGTTTATTCTAGCTTAGCATTTATTGAACCTTCTCTGAAAACGCATGTAATTATTTCTCCCTAAGTCGGTTTGTTTCCTTACTTTCACAGGACGTTCAGCATTTCTTTCTCACTTTATTTCATCAATGTATCACAGATCTTTGCAGTGATTGCCCTCCGCGGGGCTTCCCAGACCATTTTTCTGATAAACGCAGTGATGGCAAAACATCAAATATTTTCCAGACATTTTTTAATAAGGCGGGTGAGAGGAGTTAGTGTGGCGGTAAACCGTCCTATATAAGCGATATAGGATGTTAAAAATCATATATTGTAACATAGCTAGGAAGTTCGTCCAATCTAATTCAATAGCGCGAGCGTGCATCTATAACTCAACATACGCATGCCCGCGCGTATATAAAAATTTATACAATGAACTGAATAGTACGCGCTATGTGATTGGTCGTTGCCTATGATCTATCAGAGTACAGACGAACGGCTGATTTCCAATCAAAACTTTAAAGATACCCCTGGGAGAGGTGGGGGATACAGCTGTCTATCTGAAATGATCTTCATTTTCAGAAAAATTACAATTAATCCAGATAAAAACAGATAACTCGTCTGATGGTTTTGATACTTTATTTAGTTTTCCTCGACTAATCAAACGCGCTGCGTTGAAAAAGCAAACATTATCAAAGTAATGTTCCTAGCCTGGTTTGCATAAGTTACAGCGGTGACAACTATTTTGCCGAATTGATAACGTTCAAATGCACCTGCTGCAGGAGCCTATTTACTGCTGGTTTTCAATCCCGCACCCAAGGAAGAAATAAAAAAGCCTTTCGATATTCAATATTAACGTTTTGTATAATGACTGTGTCATAACAAAGCTTTCATCGAGTTTCGAGATATTAGCTCATTCAAGATTTCGTCGCGAGGAAAGAGATAACTCCTTCAAAGATTTTAATCTTTCATTAGTGAAACGATTAATGGCTATACATTTAGTTTATAATAACTGCATTTAAGCCTTGTCCACGATTGATGGCAGAAATGACCGTAGTTGTACCTCGGGTGAAACAAACACACATTTATTAATATTCATCATGAGAAAAACAATCCATGTCCTAACAAGAAGCTCTTTGTGAATAAAAATTAAACAATCGAGAGCTCATAATTAAAGAAAACGCTTTACATTTATTCCGGTAGACAGTCTGAGGTAGTCTTTTTAATACTTATATAATCAACACTTATTTGAAATAAAGTTCTAAATGCTGGTTGATGTACGTGAAAAGTTTTCGTGCGTTGGCTTTAGCAATGATGAAGTGGACCTGTCCTTGAGTCAGCATTGGCGCGCGTTTGATAAAAACTATTCGCAATGCACCTGCCAAATTTATACCCGCACTTTGTTTTAGTTTTCTTTAGGTTAGTAGCAGTGTTTGTTATTCATTATTCGAAGGAAAATGGCGATAAATCATTTCCCATTATCAACGAAATACATCTCTTCCGGTTGTTGAAGATAAGGTCGGTAATTTCATGTGACTACAAAATCTCCCAATGATTTCCTTATTAATAAAAAAGCGTCAAAAAGCGTTAGTACCGAAACAGCCAATATCATAATAAAACTTGACTTTTTGGTGAAATAACTACGGTAGATGTTGATTTTGACGACGCTAAAGTATCTGTTAATCGCAGTTAGTGCCAGTATTTGAGCAGAAATTCCTCCCCAAAAGTAGATGACAAATCCACTGAATTGGCACATCTCATAGCCATGTACCCAACGATTTTCCAGAAATGCTTCAATGCAGAAAGGAAAGCAAGTGATAGCGACTGTTAAGTCCGATATTGCCAATGCCAACACGAACACGTTCAGTACATATAGATTTCTACGTTTTCGGTGCACCACCCAGCAAACGAAGATGTTTCCGCAAATTGCTAGAACGTTCATGGAGACCAGAATGTTACCTTGGATGGACGATTGCGTTTTTCCTCTGAAATATTCTACCATGTTCCTTTCTTATTTAACAAAAAATATAGGCTTTTGACGACGATAGCCTCTTTAACCAGAGGATTTTGATGTACAGCTACAGACGGGAAGTTTTTTGTTATTTTTCAGTTCCCCTAGACTTCAGTCCAATTGTCAAATATCTGTTTGATAAGATTTTTTTAAGTGATTTCCATAATTATCGTCATTTCGAATGTACTTCTAATTCCAAAAGCTAAGCCATTTTTTATGCAAAATCCTGCACTAAATGAGAGTGTTGCTGCGGTTGTTTTTTGCGTAAGAATAACGTACAGAATGTCGCTGGCTGTACAAAGTACATAGGACGTTCCTATTAATAAAGTAAGAGTCATATGCGATATTTCATAGGTGTCCCGGGTTTAAGAGCAAATTTTTCAGGTAGGGACAAATTGCCTACCCGAGACAACTGAAGCCTAAGCAAAGTTATAGTTCCATCCTAAAATCGAAAAACATTTGTAGACAGACTTTTTTGAAGTACTAGAGGTTTTTCGTGGCCAAAAATAGGAAACATCTGTAATCACGGTCTTTGACGCAAACACGTTGTCCTGGGTGGCCGAGTTGCCCCTGGAGCGTTTACAAGGGCAAAACATGTTCCGCCTGCTCAGTTTTCGCGAAACACAGTGAATTGGCAGTGTATGATCCAATTTTTGCCATCTGTGCTATGGAAATATGAGGAATATTGATCTGCTCTAAGCTCCTATGAAAAACATAAATATTAATGAGGACTAAAACCTGCATGAGAAACTCCAACTGATTTATAGAATCCACTTCGGTATCATTTTTTAACTCTGTTCACTCTTGCTTAGTGAAACCTTGTCTATGAAGACGGCCCGTAATTATTTCTTTTTATGCTGCTTTGTCTTCTTACGCTTTCTATATATAGTTAGAGGCCCACCTATACCCAAAAGACGTTGCGGTCGTTTGTTTTTGTTGTGTAATGCTCCATTGTTCATACGCGTGATCTGATTGGTTGCACGCATTCAAGCGTGAATTTCGTGTAAATTCAGCACAGAAAGTGATCACGGCACGCTCAGCGTTTGGTTGAAGGTGGGCCTTTAATGGTAGCCGATTTATAGAATCCACTCCGGTATCATTTTTGAACTCTGTTCACTCTTGCTTAGTGAAACCTTGTCTATGAAGACGGCCCATAATTATTTCTTTTTATGCTGCTTTGTCTTCTTACTTCTTTTTCCATATAGTTAATGGTAGCCGGCTACCCACGTCAGTGGTAAGTCTTATAGTAGGGATGTTTTTATTCCCTCTTTTGAGCGTGAATCTCTTTCATTTGAGGGAGAATACATTAATGTGGTTGAAGTTATAGTCTATTGTCTTAAGGTTTCCGAAATGGTTCAGAAAGGTTTCAGAAAGGAAGGAGTAGGAGGAAGAACAGGGAGGAGGAGGAGGAGGAGGAAGAAGAGAACTGAGGAGGAGGAATTGTGGAGGTGACGGTGGTAGAGAAAAAAGTAGATTTCTGGTGGTGGTAGTGGTGGTGGTGGTGGGGGGTGGAGGGGGAAGAGGAAACCGAATGAAGTTATGGTGGTGGTGGTGGTGAGGCGCTTGTAAGGTTCATTTAGTTTTGTTTATAGTTTGTGTAGTGATTATATACAGAAAGAAACAAAAGTAAAGGGTTTTGTAAGAAAATCCAGCGACGTAGTAGCACATAACATGCACAATTTAGCCGCCAAGAATCGATGAACCGGAACCAAAGCTTTTCTTTTTTACAGCAATATGTACAATATAGTCGATAGAAAAAATAAAGGCTTGTGTAATTACATAATGGTTCGAATGAGAAATGCCTCGGTGCTTGGTAGTAAACAGACTTTAATGTTCTTCAAACAACAAAAATACGGAAACCAACCAGAATGCTTTGTCAAAACGAGTCAGCCATTGAACGCCTTTCCGATTACAGTCAATCAATCAAAACAGCTATGACTTTATCAAATCAATTAACAAACCGGTTGGTAACCTAAAATAGAACATGGCATAATTTTATGTTAACCCTATTCAGCCTGGGCTTTTTTTGAGTTTCTGAGCCTGGGGGGTGGGGCACAATTCAAGAACATTGAGGCTATGACAATGAAACCTAGAGGGTACATAGTACGTTTAAAACCGTCTCTTTTGCGGTCCGCACAGTGAAACGATGACGTCATATGACGTAGTTATTAGGTAATTAGTTATGCGGCCGCCATCTTGGATCCGCCATCTTGGATTTCTGAATTTTTTAAAACCTCTTAAAAACCGTCCAAATTCACCCAAAATTAATGAAAACCAATAAATGAACTCTAAATGACGTAAAAATACAAAAAATGAACATTGTTTTTCTTCATTCAAAGGTATAAATATGCAAATTTAAAAAAACATGGCTGTCAAAATCTTGTTGCCAGGGAAACATCAAGTCATGGAAACATCAAGTCAAGTTTGATGGCGTTTGAAAACATATTAAGGAAGTTATGAATAGGGTTAATGTGTTCCATAATAGGTTAATGAGATTCCTCTCCATTTTATTCATGGGATAAAGACAATGGCTTATGACGTCCCCTACGTTAATGTCTTCCACTTCACTAATGATATTCACCTAAAAAGGAGGATAAACCAGTCACTGCTATACTACTGTCGTATCAATCGGTTGTTTTCAATGAAAATAAAAAACTTGGTTGCCAACCTTGCTGGAATAATGTTGTTGAGGGTTTGTTTCATGATTTTCTTCTTCTTGACATTTATGGCGACATTTTGTCTGCTGAGTTCCAATTTTGCCATCACTAGGCTCTTCGAGGCTGCGCTTCTCGTGTTTATTATAATCTCAGGCTTTGTTTCTGTTAACTTAATTTGAGGTCAAGTTGCTCGTGCTTATTAACTTACTTACTGCCACATTCTGCCGTCGCACGGTCATTTTGTTATCATGAAGCTTTGTTCCTTAGGCCCCGTACACACTACGCTGGATGAATTTGAATACGCAACTTTATTCTTAGGGTTAGGCCTACCAGCCGTCCACACTAATCAAGATAAATTATCCACCGAAAACATAATGTTTCGAAAAAGGCTCTCCAAAGCAGATAAATTTGAAAACGCCGGCTAGGCGTTTATGTGTGGACGGTAAACATCTTGAAAACGGGAATTTTCGAAAACGCTCTCCAGAGTGGATGAAGTCGTTTCACTGTGGACGGAAAACTTTTGCGGCATAGTGTGGACGAGGCCTTAGGTTTTTTGAGTGACTTCATAATAGATATCTGGTATAAGCTCAAGAAACGTTCAGGTCAAGTGATATTCTATTTTTTCACTCAGTCAGCCATAAACTAGCAAGCGCGTGCACGGAGAATACTAGTGAATACAATGTGATCAAACAAGAAAAAATGGGAACTAGGTAAAACCTGGGCGCTCATTAAGGTCGGCAGTTTGAAAGGATTCAAATAAGACTTAGTCAAAAAGAGACCTTCTTTGGATTGTTTTTTTTTTTTTGCTTCCTTAACAGCAAAGAAAAATGGTTCAGTGCTTTGTTGCTGATGGTAACCTAAAATAGAACATGACATCATCTTATGTTGACGCATTCCATAGCAGCTTTATGATATTCATCTCCATTTTGTTCATGGGATTAAGACAATGGCTTATGACGTCACCTACATTAATGAAAATGTCAAACCAAAATAAAGGGGTTGACGTCTAGATCTTTGCAGTGAATTCTAGGACTGGGAGAGGCGAACGTGGATTATACATTATTTCGTAGCGTAAATTTATTGGAAATCGTCAAAAGCCTGTACGTGGGGAAACCGATATGCCACTGTAATAATGTCTTACTATAAATAAAGGCAACACTTCAGCTTGATGGTGTCGCAGCGCAATGTGTTTGTGTGAACAAGCCTTGCGCAAGAAATATTAGTTGACATAAAGTTCCTAATAAAACGTTGAAACTGCGATCCAGCAAGATGGTGTTTACATAACTTTAGCGTCGCCCGTGTTTTATGCGTCTGCCCTATTATTAATGATACATTTCGTCATAACATTGTCAAAGTGCTGTAAAAACGGGCGTGCAGACAAGGGCAGGAAATGCGGGATACGCAGAATCTAAATTCCATAGCCCAAATTGGGTGAATCACAGGCTTCTGAATTGAACGTTTAATAGAATAAGTCAGGAATGCTTGGGAAAATGGAATTTTGAAACTCAGTTGTTCTAATAATCCACTGAATCACGGATCAGTTCAGCTCCGTTTTTTTTTTCAGTTACAACACTCATTCCCGCTCACCGCCTATTGTCACGTCTGGATTGTCAACAAACATCTTCACATTTATTCCATCTATTTTAGACGATTTTGTCATAAACGGATTCTATATTTGGGCTAGAGTTCTCGCTGATGACGTCAGCTTTCGCTGTCTTTATCCATCGGTTCCTGGGGAGGAAAAACGGAGGCACCTAAGTATGCTACTTGTGCTACTTGTGCTACTTGTGCTACGCAAGGCCAAGGGAATGCAGCATATTATTGACACAAGTTCCGTACAACCAATTCAGGCGCCACCCGGTAGAGATTCGTTCCAAACTGAGAGACGAAATACTGCAAGCGCATATTGAATCTCTATGGTTTCCCATGGTGGGTACTCCCGATTGGAGAGATACGTCTTAATCTGTCACTTTTTGGATACGGATGATATGTTGAAGTCGATATCGTAACTCAATTACAACACCGAAGCTCTTCCAAATAGATGTAAAGTATTTATTTTATAATAGATTCGACTATTTTAGCAAATATTTATGCAGTATCATATCTAATTTTTGTTCGCTTTGTCAATTTATTCTTACATCTAGGTTTTCTTATATTTTCTTTCTTGTCCTTTTCACCTCCCGCCTCGATTAGCCTAAGCTAACCGCGGGGTTGCGTGAAAAATTTCCCTTTTTCTTTTTTAGTTTACTTCATTAATTTATTATTATAATAATTTATTTATTGTATTTGTAATTGTAATTGTAATAATAATTGTAATAATAAAGTTGTTGTTGTTGTTGATGGTGGCCAAGCATGCTAGCAACAAGCGCTTTAACGTACATGGTGCAGCTCAAGGTTGGGCCAGGATCCTGCCCTTACCCAAGTTGTGAGTTGGCAGTTATGATGCAGACGGAAAAGGACAAATTGTATTGCATTTTCCGGCGGGTGAGTTGGAATCTCAATAATTTACGGAGGAATACATTTACACTAGCATCTTCACGCTAGTAGTATAGTAAGGACCGAATTAACCTCTTTTTGTGGAGGAATCTCATTAATTTACAGAAAAATATATTAACGTAAAATAATCTATGGAGAAGTCTTCAAGAGGCTGTCTCATTTAATTGAGGCAGGCTTAACATACACACACACACACACTTTATTAACTCATCCCTGATGAGGCTTTTCAGAGTTAAATAATTATACTAAAACCTATAAATACATACTATGAAAATACCATAAATAATTAATTAACTTAAGAATTTCGTTAAGAGTTGACGCTTTAAAGGGAGCGTTTCACGGTTCGGCGCATGTGCAATTCTTTTATGACCTTCCACTGACCTGTTATTATTTACGAGTGATGTTTCTTTGGGATATGAAGGGATTTCTATGTGTTGAATCGCCAAATGTGAGGATATTTTCCTGCCCTAATGTTTTCTCGTACATTTAAGTCTGCGACATTTGGAAGTCAACGGATATTTTCATGACTATACTGTGTGTAAATAATGAAACTGTAACAACATTTTGCGAATATCATATGCTGTAATGTCACACAGACATTACATTACAGACATCCGCTCTTAATAACGGAAACAAAATGATGGTTCCTATGTAACTTCAATTTAACATAGAACTTCAAAATGATGATGAACTTGTTCATAGAGTTAACGGTCTTGATGGAGATGCAAGTGCTCCTGACCAGTGGTTGTGAATAGGTTTCTTTTATGGGTTCCAAAATTGAATCCGAAAGATAGCTTGTATAAGTTTGTTAGTTCATTTTTGAAAGAAAAACAATGGACATATTTGAGAGATGTATAAAGTGTCAGCTCCAACTCAATTGAAAAAAGTGAAATAATAAAAAAAGCTGGGTACAAGCATATTGAAGTATACGAATGTCAACTGAAAAGCAATAAAGATTTTAAAAACTTTATGAAAAATGATAGTAAAGAAATAGTTGAGGCTTTGAATCCTAGAGAATCCTTTTATGGTGGGTGAATTTTATGGAGATTTTGAAATTTGAAAAATAGAAACATATAGATTGTGATTTTTTTTGGAACATGATGTTTTTGACAATTATGGAACATGATGGTTTTACCTATTTTTGGGCATGATGTTTTTGTGGGTTTTGAATTTTGAAAAAAAAATAAAAACATAGATTGTGATTTTTATGGAACATGATGTTTTTTCCTATTTTTTGGCATGGTGTTTTTGAGGCCTTTGAACATGGTGTTTTGGGGGTATTTTTGGAAAAAAATTTTTGGTTATTTTGATGGCCCATAAGATGAAAAGTAGTGATGTTCAACATTTCTGAGGCTGCTGCCTCAGAGTGTAGTACATTACTACTATCGCGGACATCTGCACCGGTAGAAATAAAAGAGCATCAAAGTTAAACAGAAGAACTGTAAAAGAAACGTTGTGAGGCCGGAAGAACAAACTATGTTTGAACATTTGTACGCTTGGTGTTAAAAAAGAAAGCTTGAAAGAAAAGTCTAATTCGCTCATGGAAATTTGCGTGTATGCTTTATATCTTGAAGAATAACGATGCTAGAGAATAATTATATGAAGACAAAACAAATAATGGAAGTGGTGAGTATTTGCTGAACTTACAAACCCAAGGGTCTTAGTATTTTTTATATTTCAAATCATGACCCGATAAAAGTCCCGAAAAATTCTGCTAGCGGTGTGTCTTTCCCATCAGAAACGCTGATTAGAGGATTTTTCAGGATATTCGCTTGAAAACGTATATAGAAGAGGAAAATATAACGAATTTGAAGAATCATGTTAAGAATTTAGTAAGAGGGCTTCTTTTAAAAAAATACAGTAGCTCGATCTCTGCTACACTGTCAAAGTTAGGATGGTCATCCTTAGTTTGTTCTTATTGTCCTTTTTCGTTTTAAAGGGAGGGTATCGCGGTTATTCCATACTAAACTGGTGCTTTCAAAAAACTTGTTCTTACGTTTATAACGTCATATATTGATCAAGACGAATTAGTTAGACAAAAAAGACATTTTGGCAAACAAGATTATCAAGAATCAAAGGCTTTAGTCACAACGCTACGTGAGCTGATAATTCAGCACTCATAACTGTAATCTGTTTCAATCATCTTCGAAATTAAGCCATCCGTAAAGCTTAGAGCTTGATGAATTGGTACCAATTGGTTTTCAATGGCAAAAACATTACGCACGCATGCGCAAAGAGTGATACAATGTCTTTAATTCCACAGAATGCCATCACAATATCCACAGGTAATGATGGAGTAACAGCAGAATACCCTGCCACTCTGAAGCTATACCTTGGTAAAGGCTGGGTACGTGGCTACGTAGTCATTCTTACCCTACGCTTGTTCTTTTTTTCGTTTTAAGAACGAGAAATATACATATTGTATGTGTATTCCAGGGGACTGTGGCTACGTGGCTACGTGGCTACGCGGCTACGTTGGCAACGTGGTTACGAGGCTACATGGCAGCGTGGCTAGGCGGCTGCGTGGCTACACAGCTACACAGCTACGGGGCTAAGGGCTGAGTTTTCGAGAAAAGCTCTGGGGACGAGAATGAACGTGTTTGAAAGTGTCTGTCAGTGCGTTTGTGCCCGAGTTTTCGTTTCAGATTGAAAGTGTCAGTGCGGTCACTTAGATCCCACTTGAAGAGGAAGTTGTGAGCGGGATTGGTCATGAGTTAACCGAAGAAGGAACAAATGTCAGCGCGTTTATCAGCGAGTTCGCGTTAGATCAGGTAGAAGGTATCAGTGCAGTCACTGAGATCCCCTTCAAAGAGAAGATAATGAGCGGGCTTGCTCACGAGTTTTCCGAGAAGGTAAAAACTGTCAGCGCATTTACCCATAAGGCTGCCTTCGAGGTGGAAAGTATCAGTGCATTCACTGAGATCCCTTTCAAAGAGGAGCTAATGAGTCCCGGCGGTAGCAATCAATGAAAATCAATAATCAATAATAATCAATACCAATTAATTGATTGTTATTGGAAATCAATAAAAATCAAAGACTAAAAGTTGAGTGATTATCGATTTTCATTGATTATTATTGATTATTATTGATTAATATTGGTTATCATTGAATACCCAGATCTTGCTTTATGTTTTCAATAAAACGTATGTATCATAAATTGACAAATCGGATTTAACCTTGTTTATTTCTTCCGATATTATATTATGACTAATTATGCCTTTTATTTTACGCTTTCTATTAAATGAAATGATTGATGGTCTCAAAACAACAGAATGACCTATTTAAAAACCTGTCATCGTGAAAAAAAGATAAATGCTTTTTGTGCCCATCTGAGATAAATTTAAAAAAAGATTAGTATCACTCTTTGATTGAAAAGTAATACTTTCCAGTTGAACCTCAAAAATTCATTTGGTCAACAACTCAATAGTTACAAAGATTAACAATGACACATTGTGGTTATATATTTTATTTTAGCAAATTGTAATTAAACGTATTGCGTAAGTACATTATTTGTATAGGTAATCATACGGTTTCGAGTTCAATTTGGGATTAATTTGCACGAGTGAGTTTTTCAAAAAGTTCACAAGTGCAAATTAATCCCATTTTGAATGAGAAAACCGTATGTTTATTTATTAATAATTATACATGAAAAAAATTGCACCATTTTTTTGGGAAATTTTTTTCTTTTTTTTTTTGGAAATTTTTATTTTACCCGTTTTGCACTGGTGTTACACTTTTTGCACCCGTGTTACACTTTTTGCACTGGTGTTACACTTGAACTGCACTGCTCATAGCCAATCAGAATTGAGTAATTTTTCATGTATATTATTATAAATGAAATCTATTATACCGATATAAGAAAAGATATTAAGTATTATAATTCAACACATTGATACACTGCCCAAATATGGTCAAAAAGTTATCGATAGACGTTATGTCTACATGACATATAACCAGCGATGGCGGTAAATTTCGCATTTTGAAGGAAGTGAAAATGACTGCTGCCTGCGATGTCGTGTTTTTGGGCGAAAAGGTGCGTGAACGATTAGTTAAAAAAGGGAAAAGAGAGAAAAAAAGAGAAGAAAAGAAAAGAGAAAAATACTGTTCACATGATTGGACAAAAAAGGCGCGAAATTTTCGCGTTGTCGCGGGTCGCAGTGTTTCTTGGCGTAGCTGAATGAAAACTGGTTCAAAGTTTAACCGCTCGACAAGGAGTGAATGAAGAAGCACAATTTTCGTAAAATTCCTTTGATAATCACCTCAGGAATATGACATAGACTTCATGTTTCCTCAGAAAAGTTTCTGATCTCGTCATTACGGCTGTAGGAGCTATAAAAATGAGCATTCCAAGTTTGTAAACAACATTGATCGACTCAGCTACGTCGATGTTTGAAAATTTGGTGCTCATTGAAGGGACTAAAAAGCCAAATCAACTACAGGTACGATGTTTTAACCGTTTCTTGTATCCTTTAGCTGTGAATTTTTGTAAGACATAATGTCCACGCTGCAGTTCTTTCCGACTTTTCGCCCGCTATGTTTAAGCTTATGTTCGTAGCCGTGTGTTTGTTCAATTTGTTTTGATTCTGAATTGAACTTTTTAAGATACGAAACACTTGGAACTAAGACATTCTATGCCATTTTACTGTGTTTTAATTCTTGTAGTCACTACTCTGTCCCGTTCTTTGAGTAGACGAAAGCTCTTCGTAGAAACTCCGAGTGAACTGATTGTGTACGCTAAATTAATTTTAGCTTAATGGCAAAAGTTTCGGCATTCACTGTTGTTGTTTAAGAAATAGTGCGAGGTAAATGATTGTTGTTAGCCTTTTTACTTAATGAAAGGTTGTATATCTCAATGAATTTTTTTTAGAAACTGTGATTTGTTATCAATGTGTTGAATTTTAGTTATAGTGTTCAAACTTGCGCAATATTGACAAAGGCGCCACTTTCATCCATGAACTGTGTGATGTTGCAAGTTTCGCGCGGTAAAACATATGTAAGCTTTTTTTAAAATAAAAGGCTTGTCGGCGATATTTTTTCTTCAAACTGTGCTTTGTTATCAATGTGTTGAATTATAAAACTATTATAGCGCTCAAGCTTGCGTGATATCGCCTAATTTTAGCCGACTCGGCCTACAGCCTCGTCGGCTAAGTATTAGGCGATATCACGCGCGCTTTCGCGCTATAATAGCGGAGCACTTGCCAGGCCGAAGGCCTGGCTGCGCAGCTCCATACTCATAGAACCATGCCCGTCATTTTTCATGGTCATGGCTAGCGGAATGTTTCGCGGGCGCGCGTGTGCCCGACCTCCGCCGCCGCCGTCGCGCAGGACTAGCTTGCCTTCGCGCAGGACTAGCTCGCGGGCGCGTATGACGTCGCAAAACATGCGCGTACGACGTCATGTTGAAACCAAAGCGAGGCTTTGTTTTTCGCGCGGTTACACGGCCGAATGTCACGTCAGCTAGAAAAACACTTTGATGTTTTGCTGTGAATTTACTAAGCGGAGAAAACCGTTGAAATTAAAGGCGTTATTTCCCTTAATATTTCGCGGTTTGCTACTTAAGACAAGGATACTAATTAAGGGATACTCAGAAGCCGCTTTAGTGGAAAAAGACGAGCTTTCAGGGATGAAATCTTGCTTCGAGGAACTTCATGTATTACGTTTTTATCAATGCGGGAGATATTTGTTTTCTACGGATTTCAGAACCAAGCAAGCGAGGGACTTAAAGGTAAAACAGATTAAGTTTTCGATGAGAATTTATGTTGATATCAATCTGTGAGTGACTTTTTATTGGTGTTATTGTTAGTTTTGGAGAATTGATTTTAAAACGTGCTTAAATTCAGTTGTATCGATCTCATGAATTTCATCGAAGAAAGCTTGAACTCGATGAGCTATAATTAAGCTTAAATGGTACGCGTTTTGCTTTTAAACGTAAACTAATGGAGATTTGAATAAATTTTTTCGAAATAAGATTGTGTTGTCCATTTTTATGTGTTTGTTCATTCATTAGATAGTTTGAAAAGCGATTTTATGTAAACAAAACAAGACTTTGATTTTATAGTACAGTTCTATATTCACTCGTATCGCCTTATGCAAATCTGTTTGAATGTGTATTTTTGCAATTTTTGATTTTCAAATCAGTTTCTCGGGCAATTTTTGACAAACAAAAACTGTATTTTATTCGGAAACTAGTGGTACTAGTTATTCTAGACAGAGAAAAGTTGTTTTTGTGAACTTTTGTACGGTCTATAAAAATGTACTGTGCAGACAGTCGCGTAATACTGTTTTTGAGAATTGCTAAAATTGAAAATAGCCCGTTCGTCAATCTTAATTCTTGTGCTTCCAACCTTTCACCTTAGTTAAGTTTCACCTTGGTTAAGTTTCACCTTAATTAAGCTTGTTCAAAGTGCGACGCTGTTAGGCTTGGGCTATCTATATATATTAGTTAAATGCTCCACATAAGAACTATAGTAAACTTCATTGTTCTGCGGCACTGGCTCTTTCCCACATAGAATATCTTTGGTTTTAAGAATAGAGGAGGAGCTGATGGTTCATAATTATTTTTCATTATAAAAATAAAGAAAATCCATTTGCGTCAAAAAAATTTTAGGAAATATTCGTGATTAACCAATCAGAATAGCAGAAGACAATAGCTAATAATTTTTCTTCTTTGATGAAGTTCCCCAAATACAACTTCTTTTAAAACTTGCATGTTGTGCGATTGGGTCTCAAATTACTTGAAACCTTAAAACAAAATAGACAAAATGCACCTTGAACCTTAACTTTTTAGCAGTTTTTAAGTCTAGGCCAATGAGATCACTAGTTGTAACAATGATAAATGTTGACATTCCATCGTGCATTGCCGTTCAGCACTATCCTTCTTATGCGGATCATTACTTAAATTGCCCAATTATACTTATTTTCACATCTCCACTACATTGAATATAGAAGAACATACAAATTAAACTATTTGTAACACTATCAAAAGTTCTTTAAGAATTAGAACTGTTAAATGTTTTTTTCTTAACTACCGATATAAAAGCTAAATGACTTAGTGTCAAAGTACAATTCCAAACAGTTGGTGCGGCTGACTGAAATACAGTAATGAATCAGCAATACTGCTGATCACGCATTATTAATAAAGTGTTGGCTAATTAGCCTGTTAACTGAATGACTTCCTATAATATAAAGTTCTCAGTTGTACCAAAAAGCTGCACTCTGTCATTTGAATGAGATCTGCCTGGACATCCATTAATGGAGCTGAAACCAATTGTGGAATTGCACGCATTTTGAGCATCCTACTGATGAACAGTTACGAAATTCAGATATATTTAGTAGCCACATTTATTTGAGGTCTGTCCCCTTTGAATTGAATACATATGTTAACGTAAAATCTATGTTATTGCTTATTCACATTTATGACATGCAAACATCACACCCTGTATTTTTTTTGCGAAACAAAATCAAATCAAAGTTCATAAAATAATATTATTAATAAATATCAGACATTATATGCTAAAGTCAGAGTCCATTAACAATAAGAAGGCTACTAATGTTCATTTGACTACTTCAACTTTCACAGAATGGTAAAACTAAGTTTAAAAGTTCCTGACTCTAATTGTCAGATAATTTTTAAATCACCACAAAAAGCACATCAAAAAGAATCCAGAGTGCTATATAGCCTACACCAATAATGTGAGACATTACAGATCTTATAATATAGAGGGCAAAATTACTGAATGCTGATTGGCTGACAAAGAGGCATTTTTTTTATTTTTTTTATTGACATTATTTATTGACATCTCACAAGCTTACACTTCATACTACACCTACACTAGTACATAAGTTACTTACTACAAAAACTAACATTTCAAACGTTACTTAAAACACTTAACGTTACAAACGTTACTTAACGTTACAAACGTTACTTAAACATTACTTACAGATCATTTAACATATCTCAGAACAAAACTAGTTATTAGTATATATTTTCTACATAAGAATAACATGTCCGACTGGGTGCCCTTGCTTCGGTTTTCAGTATCTACGTGACCTTTGTTTCATTTGAAAATTGCAGTTTTATTTATTTCTCTAGAAGGGGGAGGGGCAGTATTTTAAAGTGGCCCATTTCTTCTTAAAAGCAGTTATATTATTGTTGTCAAGAGCTACTTGTTTTTCAATTTCCATGAAGTTCATAGTAGATTGTATGTATACCTGTAGCTTAGGGAGGGTGTTTCTTAGTCTGCAAGTGTATATATAGTGTCTAGCAATGAGAAGAAAGTAATGAAGCAGCGAGTTTGATGTACTATCAATAAAGCCAAGGCAAAGGGCAGGAGAGAAGGAGATTACTTTCGTCAGAGTAAGATTTTGGGAAATCCAATTGAAGGCGCTTTTCCAGAAAGTCTGGGTATATGTGCAGTTCCAAAATAAATGGATAAGAGTTTCGGTGCACTCTCCACAAAAAGAACAAGAGTCTACCTCTTTTAGGCCTATTTTACGAAGAAAGTCGTTTGTAGCTATCCGTCTGTGTAAAAATTTAAACTGAAAAACTCTTAGTTTTGTTTCTGTTGTACATAAAGAGGGCAAACGATAGGTGTTTTCCCAATTCACCTCCGCATTTCCAATTATGTTGTCTTCAGAAAGCCATTTTCCTTGGCTTTTTACGGGGATAGAGGCTTTTTTTCTAATAATACATTTGTAGAAAGTCTTGCAAACATTCGATGATGATAGTAGATTTTCAGCAGTATTTGCTAGAGTAGGTGTTAGGTTTGGAGAACACTTTTTTTTGAATTGTTTCAATGCTGACACTACCTTGTAAAACTCTAGGTAGTTAGTCTTAATATTGTACTTAGCGGTAAAAGTATTGTAGCTTATGAAATTCTGCTCTGCATTGAGTAAGTCCTTGATTTCCTTTACTCCTGCATTAAACCACGATTTATAGAAGAACGGTCTATTCTCGATTCTTATTAAGGAGTTATGCCAGATTTTAGTGGAGATGAAATCTAGGTTCTCGTCCCTGTAATTTAAAGTGCTCCAATATTCTACAATCTCAATCAAAAATGGGTCTGTCAGATTGAGCAGTGGAACATCTTGCCGTTTTAGATTACTTGAAAACACTACTTTGCCCCCGTACCTTTCAAGGTAGTAATTAAAAAAAGACTTCCATTTCGCCTGGTTATCATCATCGAGATAGCCTTTTACCCATTTCATTTTCAAGGATTTATTAAAGCTTTGAATGTCTATCATTTTTAGCCCTCCTTTATTATAGTCGTTAATCATTTCTGTCCTTTTGATTTTGTCACTTTTGCCATCCCAAAGAAAGTCGTATAACAGAGAGTTGATTTCCTTAATAACATCTCGGGGCGTTGGAAGTGAAGACAAGACATAAACAATTTGCGAAACAGCGAGGGATTTTAGGATTGCAATTTTACCCAGGAGAGACAGTCTTCTTGCTGACCAGCTACTTAGAATGTTTTTGATTTTTTCAATTTTGTCAGAAAAATTAACTTTGCTATCGTTTATATCTGCTGTAGAAAACCAGACTCCCAGGGCATAAACTTTCTTTTCCGCCCAAGTTATCGGTTTGTTTGAAGTGATAATAGTATTCGAATTTTTGTATGAGCCTATCCAGAGGGCTTCGGTTTTGTCGTAATTAACTTTCAAGCCAGATATCTTTGCAAATATATCGAGTAGATATAGGGTTTTGGAGAAGGAGAGTTCCGAGCCATCTAAAATCATTGTCGTATCGTCTGCATATTGTGAGAGTTTGCATTCAGTGCCAGATACTTTAATACCACGGATTTCCTCATCTTTCCTAACTGCATTACCCGGGACTTCAGCGCATAAAATAAAGAGATAAGGGGAGAGCGGGCACCCTTGTCTCACGCCACGGCTTAAAGTAAAGAAATCGGAAGACCATCCATTGTTTTGAATACAGCTGCTTATATTTGTATAGAAAAGTTTAATCCATGCCACCAAAGACGTTCCAAAATTAAAATGTTTTAATGTTTTTTCAATAAAAGACCATTCTATGGTGTCGAAGGCTTTTTCGAAGTCAATGAATAACAAGAGACCAGGGATTTGTTCCTTATTTGTGTAATTGATAATGCTGTCTATAAGCCTGATGTTTTCTCCAATGAATCTATTTTTTAAAAAACCGGTTTGGTCGTTATTAATTATCTTTGGCAGAATTTTTTTCAAACGATTAGCAATGGATTTGGCTGCAATTTTATAGTCGCAGTTGAGAAGAGTAATTGGCCTCCAGTTTTTTAAAAGATTGGCAGGTTTCTTCTTTTTGGGCACAAGGGTGATCAGTCCCCTCCTCTGTGTGATTGATAGACAGCCCTTTGCGTATGCACAATTTAAAGCATTTAGTAAGAATTGTTTAATATCTTCCCAGAAAACCTTGTAAAATTCAGCTGGAAGACCGTCGCTTCCAGGACTTTTATTTGGTGCCATTGTTTTTAAACTTTCTAA
Source organism: Cladopsammia gracilis (assembly GCA_022457155.1). Lineage (NCBI taxonomy): Eukaryota > Metazoa > Cnidaria > Anthozoa > Scleractinia > Dendrophylliidae > Cladopsammia > Cladopsammia gracilis. The sequence goes on along the minus strand of JAJGOT010000085.1, from coordinate 1,489,932 downwards.
ACATTCTGTGTCAGTCAATAGTCCTTCGCATTCGCTTCGCGCCTGCTCGTCAAGTGTCTCGATGGATACTTTAGGGAAGAAGATATCATCGTATTCAGGAATATTTTGCGGTTTACAAGAAGAATAGAGTTTTTGATAAAAAGATTTCGCTTCTTTTAAGATCTTCTCGTCCGTGTTAATGACACTGTCATCATCAAGTTGAAGTTGTTTAATAGTTTTTGTTTTGAAGTGGCGTTTTTCCAAATTTAGAAAGTATTTAGTATTTTTCTCTCCTGCATTATGCCAGCGGGCCTTAGATCTTATAATTGTTCCTCGCGTTTGGTACTGAGAAATTTTCTCTAATTGGAGTGTTTTGACTTCTAATACATTAAGTATGTCAGTTTTATCTGTTTCAGATAGATTATTTTCTTCTAGTTTCTTCTGGAGTGATAATATGTCACACTCTAAGTTTGTCTCTTCTGACTTCATTTTGAATCTCTTTTCTTTTGCGTATTTTAGCGAGCTTGAGCGGATACGCATCTTTATGGTGTCCCAAAGGAGCACCGGGTCGACTTCGTTATTGTTCTTGTACTCATTTGAAACTTCGGCAATTGTTTTTTTTAATTAAATTTAAGTATTCACTATCTAACAAAAACGAAGTATTAAGTTTCCAGAACCCTGGACCCCTGGGATTGTTACTATTTGCGATATGAAGTGTTACGAGAGAGTGATCAGTTTTGTACCCCGTTAAAATATCTGCTTTCGTGACAGCTGGACTTAGACTGGCGCTGGTCAAGAAAAAGTCTAAGCGACAGTGTATTTCAGGTTTCCTTCTCCTCCAAGTGAATCGTTTAGCATCTGGGTTAAAAACACGCCATATGTCTATCAGGTCTAACGAATTCGCTATGTTCTGGACTTCATTCAGTGAGTTGTTATGTGTCACTGGGTTTCCTCCTTTTTTATCCTTTTGAACATCGAGTACATTTTTTCTTAATTGAGGGCAAAATTACTCGCTACTGATTGGTCGAGCGTCGAGCATCAAAATTTTTCACTCGTGATTGGTTGAGCGCGTCGTTCTCGTTGCATTCAGTTGGCTTGGCAGGATTTTGAAGAAAATTTACAAACGGAGCGCTCGCATAATTTGCCGGATATTTTGTGATAAAAAAGAAAGGAAATCGGATGATACGTAAGAGAGGAATCCTATAGAAGAATTAAAGCATTTTACGGCAAACTGGGGATTCATTAACTAGGCGCCTGCAGACCAGTTAGCGACGTTGAAGACCTTGAAGAAATTCATGGCCACAAAAGCCAGTTAAGAGCCAGTCCACGAATGAGTCAAGGATTTTTGGAAATGGCCAGAAACAACCCTACCTCAAACTTGGTGTGGTGAAAGGTAGTCATGAGCAGGTAATCAAATCGATATTATTTTGTCTTTTAAATCTCATATGATCACGTGACAGCTAATTAAATTTTGACCCCCAAGGGAGCCGGTTTGGACCATTGAATTTTCTAAAATTAACCAACTTTGCAGGTTCCTGATCATAACAAAAGCAGCAGAATGTTTAAATCTAATAACATTTCTTTGCTAGGCAACCCTTCTCCTTTTAAAATATAACAACATTATTCACAGATTTTGCTTAACAGCTGAGAAATAGTTTTGAACAAAGAGGGTGGTTTGGTGGTGCTGAAAAATTACCAAAATTATCCAATTTCAGTTGATGTTTTCGGCCAAAGTGGTCAAAATTTTTTAACCTTTTATATTCCTAAATATAGTCAGGGTATTGTATTTTCAAAATATCGAAAAACTTCTGCGGGCAAATCACTTTTAAGTTTTGTTCGAGATTGTCAAATATTGACAATTTACTGAAATGGCCATATTTGCTCACCGACAAATGGGTCACATAAAATCAGCTTTGAAACTGGAAACTCAAATTATTACTGTATAAAAATATCATTAAGGTTAGGAAAGTACATTTATATGGCTAGAAACACTTTCCAGCTTTGAATTTTGCTGAAAATGGTTTTTAAAGAGCAGCGGGTATCCTTTTCCCATTCCTTCCCCGACGAATTATACGCGATTCTATTCTTATCAGAATGAAAAAGTTCAACAATTAGATTATAATCTTACACTCATTTTACCGCTTTCGTTTTTTAATCCACAAGTGAAAGACAAGAAAACGACTAATTATTATCATGGACTGAAAACGGTGAAGGTAAACTGGTAGAAATAGACTAAAAAAACTGCGTGACCATGGCGTGACGCCGACGCACGGGCTTTTGCTGAATATTTATTTCAGTTATCCACAGGAAATTAAAATCTAAAATTTCCTATTTGAAACGGGGAAAACCAAACAATAATTTATTTTAGATATGTCTTTTAAATTGACTAACTGCTTTTTTTGCCCGGTTCTTGTTAGATTGTCGAGTTTAACTCAAGATTAAGTTTAGTAAAAACGACATCGTAATAAAGAACACAGTTTTACTCGCAAACTGCATAAATTAACATTCCAACGTGATAACACCAACACTGTTCCAATCTGATATTAAATTAGATTGTTGCTCGTGGCAAAACATATCTTCACAAGAAGCTTGCCCGGAAGAAGTAACGAATCTGCTTTCCAAACTTATTTGTTACCAGTTTTATAACCAGTCATATTTTAAGATAAACTAGCATAACTTCAATTTTGCAAAATATTGAAACGCTGATCAAATATATTCTTAAAATTTTTTGCGGTTAAATAAACAAAACAAGCTTACCTCATCTGGATTAGCGAGCATCCTCTTCTTCGAGAAAATCGGGTAGATACCTTTGCAAATTCACAAGTCGAGAAAAAAATCAATGAGAAGTAAAGCATTTTGGCATTGTTTCCGCAAATGTACATTACTGTACAGCACTGCATAAACTTTGCCAATATGATAGTACAACGACTACGACTTCCACGCCCAACATTCCCTTTCAATGTTGAAATCTAACTCGGAATATTTCATTTAGAAGTGAAACATTTTGCTCTCATTGGAGAATTCTTGGATGAAAGTGAAGCTTCCAATTGTTTATAAAGCGTCGCCGCTTGTTGATTGCATGCATACGCTTTATCCGCTGACCATTATTTGGTATCGAGGGCAATAAGGAATTAATGAAAATATTTGAAACCAATAACTTTATAGAGATTTACCGTTAGTAAGTCATCTTTCGACAAAAAATATGGCTTTAAGTTGTAGCTTTAACCAAATTATTCAGTCGGATTGCTGTGTTCAAGCATTCCTCAAAGTAAAGCAAATGTGCAAAAGGGACATTCAGGGTCACAAGAAGTTTATTCAACTAAGCCACTCAAAAGTAACAACAGAAGCCGACCTAATTCTGGCTAGGGCAGGTCAGTTTCTATGGATTAGTTGCTTTCCTTTTTCGCCATTTTCAGGTTTAAATTATAAGTCAACTGTGCAAGTAATTTGCAACAATGAAAATCATTTGACTTAAAGGAATGTTTGACTTTGCACTGGAAGCTTTGAGTACATTCTTTGAGTGTGCGCGTCACCGGCATTTGTTGGGCATCGGATGGATGGGAAGAAGCAAGTACTGTCACAATCACGACGGAAAGCCGCCCATCGGTGACCGAAAAATCGACAAAGGACATTCTCGTCAAATCCATTTCATGTCTTCAAAGCTAGTTCCTGTTGGAGCAGATGTGTTACTTGCCCTTTTCGCGTGCAAGACAGGAAAAGGGGAACCTTTAAAAGGCCGGTACACACTAGGGGACATGTTGCGGGGATATGAAGCAGGGACATGTTGCAGCGACAGTTTTTCTCGTGTGACATCCCCGTTTTTGCGAAAATGTTCTGTTGTGGGGACAAAATTGTGTCCCCGCAACATGTTGCATGACATTCAGCTGGTTTGAATTCGTGTGTCATGAAGCGGGAACAAAATGACCCCCATTTCGATGTCGCATCGTGCGCACCGCTCTTGCAAACTGTCCCCGCCACAAAAACGCGCCATTGATTATCCCATGAGCCTTCAGTAGCAGGCGCCCTCAGTGACGTTTGTGATTTTATACCTCAATCCGCTTTGTGTGCACCAGCTTTTCCTTCTGTCCCTGTACAATGCGCCTATGCTGTGCACACGAAGAGGCCTGTTCCCGCTTTATGTTCCCGCAACATGTCCCCTAGTGTGTGCAGTAATGTAATGGAATAATCAATGGCGCGTTTTTATTGGTTCAGTTCTATTTTCTAGCGGGAAGTCCGGGGACAGTTTGCAAGAGCAGTGCACACGATGCGACATCGAAATGGGGGTCATTTTGTCCCCGCTTCATGACGCACGAATTCAAACCAGCTGAATTTCATGCAACATGCTGCGGGGACAAAATTGTGTCCTCACAACAGAACGTTTTCGCAAAACAGGGATGTCACACGAGGAAAACTGTCGCTGCAACATGTCCCCGCTTCATGTCCCCTCAACATGTCCCCTAATGTGTGCCGGCCTTAATAGTAATTAGTGATTTTTAGGGATCAGCGAGAGTCCATTCTTCTGTCGCTGGAGTAAAGGTTCAGTTGTTTTAACCCTCGGACGTACACGCAAACGTATACCCCCACCGTGGTACAAGGGGGAGGGGGGAGGTTGTTGCCCCCCCCCCCCCCCCCCCGCTTTGGTTTTTGCGATGTTGCAATATTTCGGAAATATTTTACATCTAATAGATAGCCCGCGATGTGCTCTACAAGAAAAGGTAAAAGGTAAATATTATGGGTTGTGACGTTGCTGGGGTCCGCGACGTCATCCAAAATGGCCGCCAAGACGGCCTTCATCTTGGATTTAACTAAAAATTCAAATTTATCGGGAAAACGTGGGAATTGCAAATATTGTTGGCTAGAGATTCAAAATAACATACAATTAAACATTTTAATGCGTTTGGTAGCATTTTATATGTTTTTTCACTGAAAAAAGGTGAAAAATACGAATTTTTGTTCAAAAATGGCTTGACCACATGTTACTTATGACGTCATATCTCGTCCCCCCCCCGCCCCCCGTACGTCCGAGGGTTAAGGGATGGACCATTAGAAAGTGATGGGCAGGGGGGGGGGGGAACTTTGGGAGAGGCAAGAAATTTTTTTATTCACCTAAGGTGGAAATCTTTTTTTTTTTTTTTTCACTCGATGGCTGGAATATTTTTTTTAATAGTTTATTTTTTAATTGTCCTTGGGCAGATTTTTTTTTTGCGATAATGCGTGGGAATTTTTTCCTTAATAATTTAATGGGAAACATTTTTTTTTTGCTTTCCCCCCCCCCCCCCCCCATCACTTTTCTAATGGTCCATCCCCAAATAAATATTACGGAAATTTTCGACTGGGCTAACTGGTACTGGATTATTGTTGATCACTGCTTTTGCAATAAGGAAGTAGAGTAGTATTATAAGTCACGCTAACATTGACGCGCATATTATTTCATTATTATTATTAATATAATTATTATTATTTATTATTTAATTATTTTTTGCCCATATACATTTTGATTCTAGCAATCTGAACGTCCTTGACAAACAATCACAGGCTTCATTCTTTTGTCGAAATTAAACGTCTGATTTCATCATCTTTTTTAAGCTTTTTTAAGCAGATCAAGGCAAAGTAAAGATTCGTTCTTTTTTCCCGGCAATCTGCTTATAAAGAGATGCTTTCCAGTTAAAATTTTGCCACGAGCTTGCAACAATCTAATAATCAGAATGAGTAGTTGGTGGGGAGGGAGTCAAATGCGGTTTTTCAGAGCCCTAAATAAGCCGCCAAACGCCCGAGTTACCGGGCCCCCAGGCCTCATTGCATTCGACCTGGGGGCCCGGTAACTCGGGCGTTTGGTGGCTTATTTAGGGCTCTGAAAAAACCGCATTTGACGTCCCTCCCCACCAACTACTTTATACCCCCTCCCTCAAACCCTGTGTGAGAGGGGCAACCAATTGAAGAAAGGTAAAATCCTTGTATATACGCAATGGCGCAACCCCGACAACGAAGACGGCGTGATGACGATCAACGCGAGCTGATTGCCTGGCTGGACGAACAGGCACGAAATCTTGAGCGGTTCGAGCCTGCCGACGACAATAATGCTGAGGGCGAGCCTCAAAACAACCCACAGGATTTAGATTTTGAACAATTTGTTCAAGTCTATGATCAGGTTGACCGATGGGTTGAACACGGCAGACGAATAATCCGGTTTCGTTTTGCAACCGATCTCGAAAAACCCCTTGTCGCCAGAATTTTGAACAAAATCAAGCATAATGTTCAAACACGGCATGCAATCAATTTACGGTTCACAGTCGAGTTAAGAAACACTGAAACCGAGGAGTTGAGACAGTTTTATCAAAACAACCATTACAGTCGTTGGCTAGCTACTCTCTCTGAGACGCGACAGTGGTTGCAAGATCAGGAAGAGCTTCGTCTCCAAAACGCAAGACTCAAAAGGCCTGACACCAAATGGGTTTACGAACGCACTATCCTGCTTGATCTTAAAGTCGTGCTTGATCGACAACCACTGCAAATAGGCCTCGGGCGGCTTCCTGATTGGATACGCAACAAAAGAGAAGTCATTGCCCTTGACAACTTCAAAGACAATCTTTGTCTCTTTCGTTGCTTGGCTGTCCATCGAGGAGCCCATAAAAGAGACAACACCCGCAGAACCAGGGAACTCGCGGAAAGCTTCTTCGCCTTTTATCCGGGGCTTCGAGACCAGCTAACTTTGCGGCACTTCTCCAAAATCGAAAAGCATTTCAAGCAAGGCATTGCCGCTTACCTTGTTCTAGCTAATGGTGATTTCATTTTATCTCACACCCCTGCGAATTACGACAAGGTTGGTGCTTCAACCATGACCATCGGCATCTATGAAGGCTATGCCTTCTTGATCACCAATCTCAATAAAGTCACAAACAATTACACTTGTGGCGAGTGCGGCGGGAGGTTCACACGGGCTGATAACTTGAAGCGTCACGCCAAGACGTGTACTCGAGGCCAAACCAAAATCGACTGCCCTGGGAAACGTGTCCTTCCTCCAGAGTCAGCTTTTGAGAAAGCCTTTTACCCAGAAGGCGGTTTCGGTGTCAAGGCAGTGTGTTGGCTCGAGTGGGTGGCGAAACAGGGCAACAAGCACATCCACCATCACAGATGCGGCCATGGCGGTGAGAGGTATATTTGTGGGGCTCCAGTCGACGGCTATCATCCAGAAAGCAAGACAGTGTTTCAGTTTCACGGTTGTTTCTGGCACGGTTGTTTAGAGTGCTTTCCTGCACCTGAACAAAGAAACGAAGTGATCACGACTGACCGTAAAGGCAACACAATCACAAGGAAGGTTGTTTACCAAAAGACTCTGCAACGAACTCAGTTTCTTCTAGACGCCGGGTACACCGTGGTTGAAAGGTGGGAGCATGAAAGGCCTTACCCCTGGTTTAATGACCGTTGCCCACAGAAAAGAAACAAAACTTATCCACACGCGATCGTCTACGACTTCGAAGCGTATCAGGATAAGACCAAGGCAGCTCGCCCGACATACGGGCTCTCTTATGAAAGCGAGCATGTGCCCATTTCAGTCTCCATTGCCGACACGTTGAACCCTGAGCCTGAGTATATTTGCTCCAAAGACCCTGACGAGCTTATCGCTCTGTTTTATGTCTCCCTTGACTGGCGATCCGCAGCCATCCGAGAGGCTGTGGCTGACCAATATATGCCCCCAGACCTTGAGAATCTCCCTGAGAAGCAACTCAAGCTCATCGACAAATGGTGCAACCAAGTTCCTGTGGTCGGATTCAACTCAGGTCATTACGATCTTAAGCTTATCCGCAAGTACTTTGTTTCTCACTTTGCTCAAGAGAACGAGGTCTTGGCTGCGGAGAAAGAGGGACGCATCATGTTCATCAACACTCCCAGCTACAAGTTCTTGGACATCGTGAATTATTTGGCCCCAGGCATTACATACGACAGGTGGGTCAAGATGTATGGAGCGACACAGACTAAGTCCTGGCTCCCATACGAGTGGTTTGACAGTGCTGACAAGCTTGATTACCTTGGGCTCCCCCCCATACGAGTGCTGGTACTCACAACTCAAAAAAGCCTTCGTTCTTTCTCCAAAGGAGCACGAGGAATGCAATCGCCTCTTTCACGAGAAAGGTATGCAGACATTCGGAGACTGGCTGGAGTATTACAACAATCTAGACGTGTCTCCTTTCCTCGAAGCTCTTCAAACGATGAAGGGCTTTTACACGAGCCTAGGGGTTGACATCTTCAAAGACGCGGTCTCCTTGCCAGGAGTATCAATGCAATACGTCTTGCGAGGCTCATTGAGAGGGTGGCGGGGCCGCAAGGCTCCAGAACTATACGCCCCAGGCCCAGAAGCATACGCCATGCTGAAGGGGGCTGTGGTTGGAGGGCCAAGCCTGGTCTTCACCCGCAAACACGTGCGCGGTGAAACCCGTATCCACTCTCACAAATACGACTTAGCCCGCATCACGAAACGGATTGTGGGGTTCGATGCGAATTCTCTTTACCCCAGCACGATGCTGCAGGAGATGCCCTGTGGCAAAGAGAAGGTTGTGCATTACGATGACCCGGTGCAGGCGGCTAGAGAGCTTTCTTTTCTCCTTCTCAGAGGCAGGTGGTTCGGGTTTGCGGAGGTGGACATCGAAGTCCCTCGAAAGTTGTGGGAGCGGTTCGAAGAGTTTCCCCCGTTCTTCATCAACCAAGCAGTGCCTAACGAATGCGTGCCTCAGCATATGCACGATTACCTCCAAGAAAGTGGCCGAACTCGCTTTCCCGACCAGAAAAAGCTTCTGAGTGTGTTGTCAGCGAAAAAGATGCTTATCTACGCACCCCTCTTGAAATGGTACCTCGACAGTGGGTTCAAGATCACGGCAGTTTATCGCACGATCGATTATAGACCCCAAAAACTCTTCGACTGGTTCGTTCGCGAGGTCGCCGAAAACCGAAGGAAAGGCGACGCTGACAAGGATAAGGCACTGCTTGCCGAAGTGTTCAAGCTCCTTGGCAACAGCGCTTACGGTAAGTTCATCGAAGCCGTGGAGCGCCAAACAAGAACGGTGTACACAACTGACGAGGACGAGGTCGACAAGAATCTCCGCTCACCTTTGTTCGAAGACCTCGAAGAGATCGGAGAGGCCTACAAGATCGAGCTGCGCAAGCAAAAGATCACAATCGACCGCCCCTTTCAAGTCGGCATTGTTGTGTATCAACTTGCCAAGCTCCGCATGCTGGAGTTCTATTACGACTTCCTTGATTGCTTCATCGACAGGCGCGACTTCGAGCTTATCCAGATGGACACAGACAGCATGTACTTCGCTCTTGCTCACGACACTCTCGAAGAAGCAGTTCGCCCAGAACTTAGCGCCCAGTTCGAGGCGGAGAAGAAGAATTGGTTGGCGTGGGACAAGTGGAGTGGTAGAGAGCCGGGCTTATTCAAGCTTGAGAAGGAAGGTACACGGGCCATCGCCCTGTGCAGCAAGTGTTATTACGTAGAAAACGAGGCTGGCGGAGGGGCCAAGATGTCCTCCAAGGGAGTCAACAAGAATCAGAATGAGCTTCGCTGGGAAAGGTACGAAAGAGCCCTGCAAGGGGGTAGGGACATGGCAACAAACAGAGGCTTTCGAATGCACAACGGGGCCATGTACACGTACGAACAGCACAAGCTGGGCCTCAGCGCCTACTACGACAAGCGTTGGGTGCTGCCAGACGGTATCCACACAGAACCAATCGAGTTTCACAGCCCAGCGGGTGGCAACTGAGTACCCGGCGGCACAACCATCAACTCCTCACGTACAAAACCACGCTTGGGGCCGTCGTACAGATAATACACGACAGGCGTATCTGGCTTGGTGACAACCTTCTCGATGTTGTAGACTTTCAAAGACCAGATTGGATCAGTCGCTCGTCGACTACCACCCTCAAGCTCACCGGGGTAATACAGATATCGCAAATTAACCCTAGGGGGGAGCTTCTTTTCATTCACCCCAACAGGCCTAGCATATGAGGTTGCGGGCTTGGCCGAGGTTGCCTTCTCTTTGATTGCTTGTGCAGGCTTCTTGCCAGTTAATCTAGTTACTTCATTGTTCAAGGCAGAGACAACATCTGGCAATCTTTTAACCCAAGCGGTCGAACGGCCAGAGGGCAGATTCATTTCAACTGCGTACTGGTAACCAAACAATCGTTCAGCCAGGGTTCTGTTGAATCTTTCAACAATCCCTTGGTCTCTGTGGATATCAACACGCCCACGACGAATGGCTGTTTTATGAGCCCCAGTCTCTTTAGTCACAGCTCCCATAAACTCTGTTCCCGGGTCAACTTGCAATAGTTGTGGCCATTTCAAAGGCCCGCGTCTGTAAATACGTGTAAGCGCCTTCGAAACTTCATCAGACTCTTTCGAAGTCAAGGGCTCTGCTGCTTTGTAACGGCTAGCCACATCAACAACTGTCAAAGCATATTTGTAAATTTTCCTCCCATGAGGCAGTTTGTCGTGTGGCAAAAAAAGTAGATCTGCTTGATGCACCGCATTAGGAGTTTGAACATCAAACTTAGGCCGAGGGATATGGCGTGGTGCGGGGAGGTAAACTTGCCAAAGGGCTTGTTTGACGAGCCATTTCTTTGCCACCTCTTCAGATACCTTGGCTGATGCAGCTAGCTTTTTGACAGCGGAAAGTCCTTTCCAATAGCCTTTGGGGCCGTAATAGACCTTTGAGAGTTTCGCCTCCATATACATATGTGTTTACAGAAAGCGAAACGCTGCATATCCAAGGGCGAGCGCGCCAGTGCCGATAAACAAGAGTTCGCCTTGTTTCTGCTGTGGGCCTGGTTTATAGAAGTCAGAGAACTCGGGCTCTTTGGGGAGTGTTATTTGCTGCTCCCGATGTGTTTGGTTGTAGAGCACTAGAGCTTGGTCAGTGTCTTGAAAGTTGTGTTTCGCTTGATCTTTGATCCGATCATTGCTGGCAATCCAGTCGAGGAGCTTTGTGCGGTCTTTCTGATATTTAGCGTAGGCCGCTTGATAGGCCTCTAACGCCTTGTCGTGTCTGATCTTCTCATCCAGAGCGGCTTTCCCACTGTCGCCGGAAAGATATTTTGCGAGATAGTTGCCCCCAGTGAAAGCAGCGGCATTCAAAATTGCTCCACCAACCATAATAGCGATTGAGGCCATTGCTATATATATATGATTTACATTGAGGCAGGGAGGATCTTCTGGTCCTCGAGGTATTTCTTGAGAGCTATGCTCCCAGCCATGGCAGCAGTGAACTTCACGTAGTTCATGAGACTCGAGCTGGGGTCGGCTGTGAGATTTTCCTTGACGACCTTTTTGCCAACCCAGCCAATAGTTGCGACAAGACCAGTTATTGTGGCCGCATCAAGAACAGCTTTCACGAGCTTGTTGGCAGACATGGTGTATATATAAGATTTTAAATTTCAGTCGACTCTTCATTATGCGTTGTCTCGTTGATCTGTTGTGTTGCTAATTGCCAAACTGTTTTTAGGGCGACAATGTTGAATTTAAGCATAACAAAAAGAATACCTCCGATTGCAGCCCCGTTTACGAAACCTTGAAAGAGATTTGCCATAGTAGTATATATATGTTTTTTACTCCATCTCGCGAATTCTTCGTCTCGGTGGTGGGGGAGTTTGAACTTCATTCACCACTGCCGGCGCAGGGTCTGGGGTCGGGGCTTTGCGTCTAAGTGTATTCATAATGGCCTCGCGTTGGTAATGGACGCCCCAAGCGGATATAATTACGCCGACAACCGTTATAATCCAGAAACCAGAGTTGCTGCTAGCTTCTTCATTTGTCGAGTTTTGGGGTGCCGAGTTTGGGGCAGGCTCATTTGTTGCTTTAGCAGCTTGTGCTTGTTTTTTTTGCCTCTCTTGCCAGGCGGTTGCGCTCAGCAAGCCTTTTGCCAGAAGCAACACGACCAGGGTTTTTGGCTGGAGCAGTCTTTGGGGTATCAGAGGTAACGTGCGTGTTGTTTGTGTGTGCTGCTGGCGCGACTGTTTCTTCAGGCACCGTCTCGAGTGGTTGAGCCATCATGTATATATATGTATATTTTTTATTTCAAACCTTCGTGGTTTCTGTCAGGTTTCTGCCAGGTTTCTGTCAGGTTCCTGCCAGGTTTCTGCCAGGTTCCTGTCAGATTATGTGTCAAAAATTTCATCAAAACATGTGTCAACTTCATCAAAACCCTCGAGTGGATAACCTTCACCGTCTCTGCTTGGGTGTACAGGTGGAGCAGGTTGAAGGGGCAACTCTTCTGGCTCCTTTTTGAAGTCGATGTGTTTTGTAGTGATCAAAACAGCATTGGCCAAGGCCAAGAAGCGCCCACAACGCAGTGCAAGGTTTCCAGCAAGAGATGAAAGTTCCTGGTTAATCATGTAGTCATTTTTGAGTTCTTTCTGCAGGGCCTCCACATCGTCAATCTTAACAACCATGCCGGCGCCTTTGGTTGCGAACATTATAACGCTGTCAATCAGAGACTCGGTCGTCTTGTTACCGACATAGGCTTCATACCTTTTGTAGTACTTTTCAACCTGTTTATCTGTCAGGCGTTTCACCTGCTCGTGTGTGAGCTGGGCACCGATGGCCTCTTTTGATTTGCCGGTTGAAACAAGGACTGCCAGTTTCTCGCGTTGAGCTGGAGTGTCTGGACCTGTTAAGACTTCAGGAATCGCTGATGGCAAGGAGCTATCAGGGGTTGCCTCTAGCAGCTGCATGATTTCATTATCAAATGCGGCCATGTCTTCTTGGAGGTTTGTTGCCATTGCGTGTATTATTATGTATTTATTTTTCAATTATTCTCTTGATGTCAGGCAAAAGACTTTCAACCTCACGTATAAGCCCCGTCATGGTGGCTGGGCACACAGTGACTTTCAAAGGATAGCGGTTAAGAAGCATGAGACGCAGATCGTCCGTGTCAGCGGTTTTGATTATCTGTATTTGCATCTCCTCCGCATGACTCTGTAATTCACCCAGAAGTTGTGAAAATACCGTGAGCTTGTGGATACTGGTTGAGGTGTTCATGGTTCAGCGTATATATATGTTTTCACATTTTCACTTCAACCCCATAGGGATGTCGCAGAGAGAAAACTAGGTGAGAAAACTTGTGCCCCTTTAATTTTGCAATCAACTCTTTGTACTCTTGTTGTTCAAGCTCACCGGCATAGTCGTCGAAGATGGCCTTCGTTGTTTTGCTTGATGGGGTGTAAAAAAGCACAATCGCTGCAACGTTTTCCCTAAAGGGTTTCGCAATGCTGGTTAACTGTTGGGTTAGCACCCACACTGACAAGCCGCTGTGGCGAGCACTGAACCCTAGTTTCACAAGTTGACTCGTGCGACCTTTCACATCCTTCGAAGCAGCACAGTCATCCAGCACAAAGAGCGTGTTTGTCCCGTCGAAGAAATAACTGGCTAAAGTTAACCATGCTTCAATCTCATGCTGCTGACAGTCTATCACGAAAATGCGTGGCTCCTTGTCCACGAAACCGTCGTAGGTCTTGTTGTGGACAAATGTTGGGCAGAAGAGAACAATATAGTCAAACTTGCCCCTGAAGGGGCCACGCAGCTGATTCAGAAGATATTGTGTTTTGCCAGAATTAGTCGGGCCGATAATTAGGGCATTGAATGGCAGCTTTCGTGGGTCCATTCTCTATATATTTTTATGTGTATATATATGTGTTTAGTACTGAACCGCCTGCAGCTGTCTATCAATGATGTTCATCTGTGAGTCGCTGATGGTGTAGATGTGGCAGTGCACGTTTCCCGAGCCGGAGGTTGCCCTTTCGAGCTCAAGATGTACGCCGTCCTTTGTGTTGACGAGGCGTTGACCGCTGCCATGTAGGGTTGTATCAGCCATTGATCTAAGGTCGATAAGGAGGCCGAACTTGTTGCCAGTGAGATATTTTGTTAGATTCATGTTTGGCCTGCCATCGCCCTTTTTTTTGAAGAGGCGACTGACCTCGCGCCACATGTCGGTCCCGTTGATGCCTTCGTTGTAAATCCTGTTGGGGGAGCCGTTTATGGTGACATTAACTTTGGTGATGTCTGGGTTGAAGTATTTTTCTGAGTCCCTGGCTCCTGCCGTGTAGGGTTCGATGAATAGCAGAAGGATGGCTTTCAGTGACCTGCGCTGCGGATTCACCCTGAGATTCAGCCGTGCGTCTGAACCCTTCGAGAAGGGGACCACTTCCTCTCGCATGATATGGTCGTAGGCAAACTCCTTTCCGCTAGAGTATACACTTGTTGCCTCGTCAGCCAGCTGCTTACTTCGGATTGTCTCGTACTCAAGCTGGATATTTGTCAACTTGTAGACAAGCTTGCTTGTATCTGAACCCCTGACAACTTGGGAAGCCTGGGCGAGCGTTATCTCGAATGTCAAATCGTTGTAGAGTGCCTGTGGGTACATGACGCCGTGGTCTGTTATAATCTGGTGGTCAAGGTTGATGCGGTATTTGTTTTTGTAAATGGTCTCCAGTTTGTTTTCCACATCCACGCCAGAGGTCTTCTTGTCGCCGGCACTAGAGCGAATCTTACTCAAGTCTACACTCTGGATGCCCTCAGGGAGCATGTTGTCTCTCTTATCAACAGAGAGGAATAGATCCTCAAAGATTTTGTAAATATCGTACCCAACGGTGTCCTGGACAGTGGTGGCGGCAAACTTCACAACAAGCCTGTCAACTAGTGCTCTGGAGACATTTTGTACAAGATAGTTGTTTGCGTGGCCGCCGGCAAGGTCGATGTTAAAGAGCAAGGCAAGCGAGCCCGACACGATAACCTCATGTTCGTTGAGCTTGGGCACCGTAACGTACAGGGTCTCGCCGGGATTGGCTGAAGTGCGTTCAAAGGTGATGCGCTTTACGGTGCGCTCTGCTTTCATAGCACCAAGAATCTTCTCGGCATTAGTTGGGAGGAGGTTGGGTTGCACGGGTTGCACGGCCATAGCCAGAGTATATATATAAATTTATATTTATATTTATATACATCATGGCAGAAGGCGGATATGACTATGATCCAACTGGCGAGAACGAAAACACCGGGCTTGACTGGGATATAGACCACGATGGTGACGACGAAGAAGAAGAAGAAGTTGACACAACAACCCCCTTTCAACCGGGCGGCACATCCACCCCATATCATGGTGGTGAACAACATGAAATGCATACAATGCCTCACGAACAGAGCGGCTTAGATGACACCGACCCTCTGCTTGCGGGTGATGCCTTAAGCCAGCGGCTTCAACGAACAAGACAAGCTTCGCCTTGGGCAGACCTCACAGACATGTACCCAAATGCGAATAAAGACGCTATCGAAACATTTTACGAAAAAGATAAAAAAGGAAACCCAAGGCTGTACGTTAAAATGGTTGGCAGTGGAAAAAAGGCATATCCTGTGTTTACAAAAAACGCTGTAACACGCCAACTAAGGGAAAACCCGCAGCTTTCACAAGAAATCAAAAGTTATCTCGGAAAGTCAATGTTTGATCAGATGAAAGACTATCAGGCAGAACAAAAACAAAAACAACAAGAACTGCAAGCAAAACAAAATCAAAAACAACAAATGGAAAAAATGATCGCAGATAGAGACAAGGTTCGGCAAGACATGGATGTCCTTAGAAATCAAATGAAACAGGCTGATGACCAGATTCAGGAACTTGAAAACCAGCATGGGACACTGAATGAAGAAGAAATACAAAGGCTGAAAGATGAAAAGAAAAAGCTTGAATCTGAGCATCAAAATAAAAGAAAACAACTGCTACAGTTTCAGAAAACAGCAAAACAAGCAGAAAAAATACAAGAAGACATCAATAAACTCAAGACCGACAATAATAACATAAACAGTAACATAAATGAACTTAGTGCAAAAATAGACGCAAAAAAACCGCTTGATGCACTAAAACAACAAAAAGAAGAACTTGAACAACTAATCGCTGAAGACAGACGCGTGATAGAGGATGAGAACACTTCTCCCTCTGACAAAGAAGCTGCAGAAGCCCGAGAGGCAGAACGTGTCGAAGAGCTGGCAAGAGTTAATACAGAAATCGAGGAGAGAGAAAGGGGCATGCCTTTGAGAGAACGGGTCAAAGAGATATTCAAGAAATATGGCTGGACCCTTCAAGCAGTTGTTCTGGCTGCAGGTCTAGTCATAGGCGCTGTGACGATTGCTGCAATGAATGGTTTAAAGGCCGGCACCAAGGCTATTGGCAATGGGCTTAAAGAAATAGGAAATAAGGTTGCCTCCATTCTGCCAGGCTTGATCGGCTCGATCGTGAGCTTTATCTTCAAAACAGCCGGTCAGGTTATATCCTTCCTTGGCGAGCACGCCTGGCTGCTGATCCTTGCCGTTGTGGGCTTTATGATTGAAAGGATCACCAAGCGCAGGAGATAATTATCTCATCCAGGCAAGAAAGCCTGCTAAAGCAAGCGCACCCACACCAATGAGTGCCTTGTTTACGTGATGCGGTTCGATCTTAGTCTCTTGCGTTGGTGTTGGTGTTGGTGTTGGTGTGGAGGCTAGTTGTGGTGTGGGTACGGGGGCTGGTTTTGGGTCTTTTGGCGATATGCCCTGTGCCTGTGTGGCCTGTTTGTGAATCGGGTTCGATGGGTGACTGTTTGGTGGATTAATCTTTGTCGGCCCTCCGTCCATTGGGCGAATGGAGGCTTTTTTTGTGGCAAGATTGACATCATTGTTAACACCAAGCTTCATCCCTTGCGTTGCCTGCATAAGATTGTTATTGTACCCCACCACGCTCTCTGTGTTGATAACCATGCGTGACGGCATCAGCCAGCTCCCAGGGGCAACTACAAAGTTTAGCCACACTTTCGTTGCTTGGATGGCCTGCTGATAATGCTGTACGCTCTTAGATATGTCGTTCAGTCTTATGGCGTCCTCTAAGAGTGTGAGGAATACTCTCTGCGTTTCGAATGCTCGGCCTCCATTCCCAAGAATGCTGCTGCGAGTGTTTGCTTGTGCACCCAGAATGCAGTACACAAAGGCCTCGATTGACTGATTCATACGCGCGAGCCCTGGCTGTGTTAGCCCTTGTGCATAATTCGGCACAAAGTGTTCAAACTGACTAACAGCGCCCTGGTCGTTACGAACGAAGTATATGCCGTTTGCTCGATAGTTTGGGTCTTTTCTGTCTGTGACGCGCTCGTCATCAAACAGGGCTAGATCGGGATCAGGATAGTTGTAATCAGTAGAACTGGGCCCATCGCCAGTAACCCAAATGTACACATTGCCAAGCCCGTGATTTTTACCGTATGTGAAACGAAAGTCAGAACTGGGGTCTACACCGAACTCTTGGCAAATCCTCTTGTATGCGTTGATGTTGAACTTGTTGTCTTTCTGGTTGAATGTAGGGTCGTCTGGCAAAGCACTAACGCTCTGTTCCCCACCCAGCTTGTAGAGTATTCGTCTTGTTGTGAAATAGACGTGAAACCTGTAAAATGATCGGAGCTGTGGGGTTAGGGAGAGAGTAGAGTTCTTATCAAACAGAAGGTCACGCGAGATCCCGCAGCCGGTTGTTGCACACCACAGAGCAAAGTTTAGTTGTTGTGGCCAGAAACTCATATGCGGACCGCCTAGCCACTTTCTCCCATATTTCGCGGTTGTGAACGAAATTTGTGTGTCTCTGAAAATGTTTCTGTATTTCGTTGTGAAATAATCAGTTGGCGTGACATAGATCTTTTGCGCTTCATCGTTCAAGACAGAGCCAATCATCATGTCTTTATCGATTGAGGTGGAGAAATCAACAGCCGGGATTGGTTTTTGTGTGTTTCGGTTTAACGTCAACTGATAGGGGAAACCGCCAATATACTCTAAACCAAGCGCGTCTTTCAGGGCTTGTGTCCAATTCTTGTGCGGTATGTCTGAGGGCATAGCCCAGGAGCCTGGGCCCTTTATGAAAAGCACTTCTCCTGTGGCTTTGTGATTTTCGTCGAAAGAAACTTCTGTTGTAAATCTTGACATATCAGCGTGCGGGAAACGCCTTTTGAAGTCTGAGATAGCCTTAGCCTTAGCAGCTGTAGAGAGCTTTTCAGCCTCCGGAGAACTCATCCGGAGAACTCATCCAAGCAAATTGATTTACTGCGGGTGGTTTTTGGCTGTTTTTTGCTAATATACCTGCTCTGTTGGGGATAGAGGGGATTTTGTGGACGAGGAAAAAACGGGGGTGGGGGCCCGTAATCGTGACCGCCAATGTCTAGACCGAGATTTGAACCAGGATTAAAACCACCAGGGCGTCTGCCAAACATGATTATATAAATATAAATATAAATATAATTTAAATATATACACAATGGTTGTGTTAACAATCGTCGCACCTTCGAACCCTCACACCATCTACTACGACCACCCGCTTCAGAAACCGAGTTACATAAGACTTGTCTCTTGTTCATTTTACAACTCGTGGCATAATTTGAAAGAAATTGCAACTATTTCAACAACAATAAATGGCTCCAATGGATCAACTCCAAACGTGACATTACTTCAAGGGCATTACACCATTGATAGTCTAGCGAAACAATTTAACGACTTAGCCACCCAACATAGAATAAAATTACAATTATCAACTACTATAAATACACCAGTCGGCTCGATGGTCATTCACAATGGAAGTAATGTAAAGTTTAGTGACAATCTGGCAAATTTACTTGGCATAAGAGCTGTATTGTTTCTAGTAACATACGTCAAAAGATTAACATCACCAAGCACTTACTTTATCCACTGCGATCTGGTTGATAAAGAACAGAACCTGTTCAACGGTAAGCCTTCGACTGTCTTGGCTAAATTTGATCTTCGAGGTGAGCCATATGAGAAAGTTTTCTATGAATCAACACAGCAGAACATGCGTGACGTCTCGTCTGGTGATTATGTAAACAGCATAACACTGTCTGTAAGGGATGAACACAATGCCCTTTTTGACTTCAATAACATGCCCCTTGAATTTGAACTTGAGATCAATTAAAAAATATATTATATATACCCCTGATGATGAGCTCGACTAACGTGTTGCCATCAGCTCCTGAATACAGGGAAACTCCATCGCTTTACCCAGACTTATCCAACGGTGAAGGCTTCAGACTCAAAAAAATCTCTGACTTGCAAAAGGTGCTTGAGTCGGAGGCTAATCATTACAGACAAGTTGCTAAGAAATACAAGCGAACACATACAATTGTTCACGGAACAGCAGTAAGTTTTGGTTTTATTTCTACAGGCTTGTCTACAGCCACAATCGCCACAGCCCTGACAGGAGCCGGGCTCATCGCCAGCCCGGTTATTGCCGGCGTGGCAGCTATGACAGGTTTTTCAGCGGCCAGCCTCACTATGCTTAACAGGCGGCTTCAGAGAAAAATTACTAAACACGAGAAAATATACACACTCGCCCTTGCAAAACGAAACTCTGTCTTTGAGCTGGTTTCAAAAGCTCTAACTGACAAGCGTATCAGCGATTCAGAATTCAAAATAATCCTCCATGAAGTTGAGAGCTATTATGAACTTAAGAACGAAATACGCTCTGGTGAAGCAAAACCCTCACAAAACAAACAAACTCAAACTCAAACGCCAGATCTTGAAAAACTCAGAAAAGAAATCCGCAAGGAAGAACAAGAAAAGATTCAAAAAAAACTCAATCGTCTTACCGCTGTGTCCAAGTCAGATTTGAAAGACTAAATTCGGGTTTCTCGCTTTATCTAACAAAAGAACGCAATTGCGTGACAAAGCGTGACACATGACGTGACATTGTGCGTGACTATCACGCGTGACATTGCGTGACACATAACAAAAAGGGACAAAACCCTCGTCAGGGGGTGCTCTGGTGGCTGTTTCGTTTTTGCCTAGCCTAGGCTAGGACTTAACTCCGGACAAGGGAGTTGTCGTTTTCCCATTTAGCCTCTGGGAGCGAGGTCGAGTTCTCCTAGGAGATCTCTGTTCGAGCACCCCCCTGTATCAGTTGGGCCGGGGCTGGTTCACCAGGGGGTCACTAACTGACGCAGCAACCCCACTACCCCTGGTCTGACATCGCATTAGCCGTAAGCAGGATTCAGTGGGGGCCAGCCACACCTCCCTGAGCTATACCGAATTACAGACTTACTATAATATATGGTGCGAACAGGTCTTTTATATTGGAGCGAATTGCCGTGCTTTCACATGTGGTAATTCATAAAGAACTACGCATGCGCAAATATAACCGAAAAGTTGTATTTTTCTAAATATAGGCTTTACATAATAAATACCGGAAGTCACGATCGCCAAATTGAAAAAGCAATTATAATGTTTAAGCATGACTGACTTCACCGCACGGCTCAATGAACTTGACAAACAACACAATTTTGCCATCGTTCGCTCGCTATATGGTGGTGATTATAGGAAAGAAATACACCGCTTGCGCCTGCCGGAAAAACTTTGCCATATCTACGAAGATATGGGGTTGGCAGAGATGGGGAAACAATATCTACAAGAACATTATAACGCCTTGCAGCGTGAACGTTGGGCCCGAAGATTTCTATCTTGTTATTCTTGCGGCGGCCCATTTTTGCAATCAAGCGATTCTTGTGAACTTTATTGCAAAAAATGCGGTCGTGTGGAAGTGCTAGAGGATTATGCTCCGGCATATACGGATCAAAACATTTTGTACAAACCAAGACAAAGGCAGTCGGCACGGTGTTATGCGTTTGGGTACGCTTTAACACGAATTAACAAAAGGATTGGATTGACTATCGACCAAATAAATGAGGTGAAACGTATTTTCAAACATATACAAGCTCGGCTTCCGAGAATCTCTTATACGTTTGTGATCTACAAAATCATGGACATTACAACGCCGCTTGAAGACCTGCAACGAGCGATTGTAAATTGCCTGAGACAACAGATGTCGAACAATATGATAATTAAAAACGACCGTTTATGGAGCAACGCTTTCAAAGATCTGGAGTAAAAGTTGCCGCTTTCTCAATAAGAAAGGCTTCTAACAGGGCACTGTCATCGCCGATGTTTTCTTCAAAAGTTTCACCAGGTATGGTTTTCTCAAGGTGTTTTTGATTTGATAAATTTTCATGTAGTTTTCTGCGAAGCCTTGCCAAGTTCTCGTAAAATCGTTCGACCTTCGGTTGAATACTGTTCAAAAATCCCTCGTGCTTGACAATTTGAAGCTCTGTGACATTCAACATTTTCCATGCAAAGAAAGCAACCGGCTTCGGCCCCTCATCTGGAGCAAGGAGAGCCTTTTTCATTCTGATGTAACGCAAAAACTCTTCATCTACGTATTCTTTGCTGAACGACATTCTGACCGCGCCGTAAGAACACCATAGGTCTTTCTCGGCTATTGAAGCCATTATTTGCTCAAATGTCTGAGTTTTTTTAAGAGCACCAATATCAATAAGTTTAGTTTGATTGTGTGTAAGCTTTTGTTTTGAAAACAGATAACAGATGCCCCAGGCAAGCGCTGTGTGACCTTTTGTCTGGTAAATATTTCCGCCGTTTAAAAGATTATTATGATTCGAACTTGGCTCTATATGGTTTAGAGAACACATTCTGAAGTAAGAATCGACAAAAAGGCCTTTGTTGACCATTTCCCCACTAAACACAAGCCCAGTTTGTATCTGGGGTGTATAATAACTAGGCACTCGAGTCATAGCTATTTTCCGCTTGAAAGGACATTTGAACTCCAAAAGAATTAAATTATTATCTTTGTCAAGATAATAGCCGTCAGGACTGCATATAATCTTTCGAAACAATGGGTGATCTGTTGCCAGATTGAGGGATATACTGTTGGCAAAAACTCGAACACAATGCTTCTGTTCAAAGCATTTGCGAGCGATCGGTTCGAACAGATTGCCCCAGGTACAAGCCGTATTGCTGTGCATGTCGGCTGGCTGTAATTTATTTAAAAGCAAGCTATTTGGTGTTTCAAACGGCGAAACTCCGATCAAGGCTGCAATTTCGGATGCCCCAAGAGTATTTTGTCGATAACTCACCCAGTCGGCGCTCTTTTGTTTTAGACCAGTGTTCCTTGATTTGAGAAAGTTCAAGAACACTTGTGTTGTCGTCATCATTGATATACAAAGGAAAAGTGTTTTTTCAATTGGTGATAACACCGAGTTATGTCTAGCTTGCCGTTGCGGGCTCGGGCAAAAATGCATTTACCCCGGATCAAAATTACACTCTACTTAATCAGTAATCAATGCACGAAGTCGAACAGCCATTTTTTATATGATTGTAAACCGTTGTCTTAGACAATCTTCGATTGCAGCCAGGACAAAGCTCTTTCGGCCGTGGTTCTGTTCGCAGCTTCTTACAAGCATATTTTTGATGCTCAACAAGCGAATGACCTTGTGTAAAGTTCAAGCCGCAATGTCTACAAGGGTTGTATTCGAACGTCCCTTTGTTCTTTGCATACAAGTCATCACCTTCTTTCAACTCAATTCCCCGCATTTTCAAAAATTCAACAGCAGTCATTGCTTTACTGTGTGCCATTGCGCATATACAAAGGTTTTACATTTCTTCAATTGGTTATAGCTAGCTTGCCGTTGTGGAGGGGAGGGGGTATCAGAGTAGTTGGTGGGGAGGGACGTCAAATGCGGTTTTTTTCAGAGCCCTAAATAAGCCGCCAAACGCCCGAGTTACCGGGCCCCCAGGTCGAATGCAATGAGGCCTGGGGGCCCGGTAACTCGGGCGTTTGGCGGCTAATTTAGGGCTCTGAAAAACCGCATTTGACTCCCTCCCCACCAACTACTGAATGAAACAGTGTTATCACGTTGGAATGTTAATTTATGCTGTTTGCGAGAAAAACTGTGTTGTTTATTACGATGTCGTTCTTGAGTTTAACTCGACAATCTAACAAGAACCGGGTAACAAATAGCACTGAGTTAGACAATTTAAAAGACGTATTTAAAATAAAGTATTGTTTGGTTTTCCCCGTTTCAAATAGAAAATTTTAGATTTAAATTTCCTGTGGATAACTGAAAATATTCAGCAAAAGCCCGTGCGTCGGCGTCACGCCATGGTCACGCAGTTTCTTAGTCTATTTCTACCGGTTCACCTTCACCGTTTTCAGTCCAAGATAATAATTAGTCGTTTTAATTTCTTGTCTTTCACTTGTGGATTAAAAAAAAAAAAGGAAATCGGTAAAATGAGTGTAAGATTATAATCTATATTGTTGAACTTTTTCCTTCTCATAAGAATAGAATCGCGTATAATTCGTCGGAGAAGGAATGGGAAAAGGATAGCGGCTGCTCTTTAAAAACCAATTTCAGCAAAATTCAAAGCTGGAAATTATTTCTAGCCATATAAATGTACTTTTCTAACCTTAATGGTATTTTAATACAGTAATAATTTGAGTTTCCAGTTTCAAAGCTGATTTTATGTGACCCATTTGTCGGTGAGCAAATATGGCCATTTCAGTAAATTGTCAATTTTTGACAATCTCGAACAAAACTTAAAAGTGATTTGCCCGCAGAAGTTTTTCGATATTTTGAAAATACAATACCCTGACTATATTTAGGAATATAAAAGGTTAAAAAATTTTGACCACTTTGGCCGAAAACATCAACTGAAATTGGATAATTTTGGTAATTTTTCAGCACCACCAAACCACCCTCTTTGTTTAAAACTATTTCTCAGCTGTTAAGCAAAATCAGAGAATAATGTTGTTATATTTTAAAAGGAGAAGGGTTGCCTAGCAAAGAAATGTTACTACATTTAAACATTCTGCTGCTTTTGTTATGACCAGAGACCTGCAAAGTTGGTTAATTTTAGAAAATTCAATGGCCAAAACCGGCTCCCTGGGGGGTCAAAATTTAATTAGCTGTCACGTGATCATATGAGATTTAAAAGACAAAATAATATCGATTTGATTACTTGCTCATGACTACCTTTCACCACACCAAGTTTGAGGTAGGGTTGTTTCTGGCCATTTCCAAAAATCCTTGACTCATTCGTGGACTGGCTCTTAAGTTCCATCACTTCACTGAATATATGCGATTTCTGCGGACCTAAAGATTTTGCTGAAAGGGACAACATTTAACAGGAGAAAGAATAAGGCTCAAAGAAGCGAAAGAAAGCAATTGAATTGCCAAACGTGCAAGTTAGTCGGAACTCGCCATTTGTTGTTGTAATCAAAGCTACTAAAACTTCACAACAGGTACGCACGCTTAAATAAAATTACAGCTTTGTTTTTGTCGTAAAGTGTCTTTTATCGATAAATTAGGTATAAATTTTAATTTATTTTCTAGACTCATAACAGCCAAATGTATCTTTGACATTAGAAATTTATTTAACAACAATGAGTTGAAAAGTTTTTCTTGTCAGTTTGCGAGAAAGTGGCTTAAGCTTATTTTCATTTCAGGTCGGTTTTAAGTCTGCGTGACTCTTAAAAAGTCTGAAAGGTTTCCCTGTAGTTTTTGCCCTCTACATTCTACATGTACATCTACAAATTAATTTTAACAGTTTCCCATTACATAGATGTGGTCAGCTGAAGCTCACAGCATTTACATGGTAAATAGCAAGTAGAATTGGATTAATATTAAACAATACACATAATACCATTTAAACAAGCTTAGTTGAATTACTTATTTATATGGCTCGTTTGAAGCCATCATGTGAACCGGATTCAATCACAGAATCACATAAATTGTTCCAGTCCCTAATTGTTCTAGCAAAGAAACTAAACTTGTAGGTATTTCCTGAAGAAGAGGGTTGGATGAACTAGACATCATAAACAAGAAATCGCATGTTCCCTCGTAAAATAAAGGATTAATACCACTTGTGTTTTCTACAGCTTCTGAAAACACGCATGATATTAATCCTTTATTTTACTCGGACCCATGCGGTTACTTATACTAATGACTCATGCGCGAAGCGGCATGAGGTAAGGTTTCGGCTCCGTTTTTCTTGTTATTATTATTTTTATTATTTTTTGTGTCACGATTTTGCATGCAAATTTATGCACGCA